>JANSVA010000007.1:29445783-29479801 GCA_025504915.1 Erythroxylum reticulatum | reverse complement strand
TCATTGAGACATTTAAAACGAAATTAATATTGAATGTAATATTAAATTTATTTTTAATATTTATTTATAAGTATTCTAAATTCATTAATAAAATATGTTAAGAATAAAAAGTATTTGTGTATTTTTAATCAGTTTATATTTGTGTATGTTATTAATTTGTTGTTGTAATAATATTAAATATATTAATTTAATTTAAAGTATATATTAATTAATTAATTAATTAATAATAATGATTTTATTTTAATTTTTAATAAATAAATAATAAATAAAAATTGTTTATAAATATAAATTAATTTAGTTAATAACTAAATTATTGTGGTTGTATAAATATAAATTAATAACTAAATTATTGTGGTATATTTTTTGAAAATTTTTGGTGTAAAAAATTTGGTATAAAAATTTAGTATAAAATGATTAAATTAACATTAAATTTGATAAAAAGATTCTTAAAATATTGTATTTTATGTCAAATTTAATATAAAAATTTAGTATAATAGTTAAAAATGCCTTAAAAAAAGACAAGACAGTTCCCGAAAAATCTGCTAGAAAATCAATTTCGATCTGACACCAAACTGCCTAAAGAAGCTTAAATCGCTTGTTACCGAAGAAATAGCCTTTATGGAAGATTTCTTCCGCTTGTACTTTCTTTGATGATGTCTTTGTGCCACAAAAGAGTGGGCTGATTAGATATAAAGAGGAAACTTTAAAACGTGATGACAAGCAGCTTAACCAGGAATTTAATAAGGTAAAGCAGACGATTAAAGAGCTGGAGAAATTATTGATGCCGTAAAAGGAAGAAGTCGACATCTGGAAACAAGAAGTCCAATAAAATAAAGAAGATCAAGTTTCCTGCATCAAACAATTGAGCCAGATTCGGCATTTTGACATGGATTCACTTTAAATTCTCTATTATTTATGAACAACTTATTGGCTATAGGTTGGCCTATTTGATTGTGAATTTTCATTTCCTTATAATAATTATTTGCTTGGATGATTATTTTGGTTTTTTGCTATTTGGTTTAGAGAATTTTATTCTTGATGATTTCAAATATTTACTGTTAACCAAACTTTTATTAGGTTCACCTTCTAAGCTAGATAACCAATAGGCATTGCCTCCCAAAATCCTATTAATTTAGAGGGGACTACTTTTCCCATTCTCTATCTTTTATTGTAAGTACAATTTCCGTACTAAATCACCTTCTTGGAATTCCTTCTTGTAAAACTTTGATACCTTCTCTTTTTGTATAATTATGTGATTCAAAGCCTGGAGATGAACATTACCTAAGTCCTCTAATTCCATCATCAATGAATCTTTATACTTAAATTCCTTCAAACCATTCTATTTGCCACTAATAGAGATAGGGGAATCAAGGGTAGATAAGGAACAACCCTTTACAAGGATTCTAACAGAAACAATATCAAGAAAAAAAGCCAAGCTTAGAGGGTATCATTTCTGGAATGCTTCAGCATTCATAGGCAAGATTTCAATCCACAAAGACATCATTAAGAAATCAAAAAGCTTTTTTTATGTAACCAAGAAATGTAGATCAACTAGCTTGATAAGTTAATTTCTGAAAGACCATAAGTGAGTTTGCTAGTACCAAAGAGATGCTAAAGAACGTGTGATGACAATTACTCTTAGGAGTGAAAAAAAGATGTAAGAGGAGAACAAAACTCAAGGTAAGAAAGAGAATAATATCAAGAGTCAAGAAAAAGCTAGAGGTGAAGGGTGCCTTTAAAAAGTTGAGGAATTATCATGTCATCCCTTATCCTACCAAAGTAAAGAAAGATTCGAATGAATAAGCAATTTGATAAGTTTCTTGAACTATTTAAACAAATTCATATCGACTTACCCCCTATTGAGGCCCTTGTGCTGATGCCAAATTATTCAAATTTTTTATAAGAGTTACTAGTAAAAAAGAGGCAGTTAGAGGAGTTAACAACTATGATATTGAGTGGAAGATGATCAGTGATTCTTCAAAGCAAGCTATTAGAGAAACTAAAACATTCAGGAAATTTTACTATCCTTTGTCAAATCGGTAGCTCAAAAATAGAAAAGACTTTAACTAACTTATGGGTCAATAGTAAGATGGCTCCTTATTATTTGTTTAAGAAATTAAATTTAGGTAAATTGAAACCTACTAGGATACATTTACAATTATAGAAGATATATATGTTAAGGTTAATAATTTCACCTTCCTAATTAAAATTTTTTTATTTATGACATAGAGGAAGGTATAGAGATACCTTTAATATAGTTCAACCTTTTTTAGCCACTAATAGGTCAATTATTGATGTCAATGAGGGAAAGTTAGTTCTTAAGGTTGGGGAGTTTGGTGCTTAAGGCTGGGGAGGAAGAGGTCATATTTAAAATGTTTGAAGTCTTGAATCATTCCCTTAACCTTATGGATTTTGATAATTCTAGTGGTTTATTTTATAATTTAGTTGTGGATTTTTTTACAGAACTCTTCTTTTCAAGGTCCGTCAGAGTTGTTTGGAGTTATATGGTCAGTTATGCGACTGTGTAATCGATCATGTAAGTCCTATTTTCTTTCTTCTTTCGTATTTTTCTCTCCTTCTTTTGCCAATTACTTGCTACGCCTCTTCATTCTTCAACCTAGCCCAATAATGTTTAAGTGATTATGTAACATTCAAGTAAGTTTTTCTTGTCTTTTATATGATTTAAACTTGGAAATTTGGGTATTTTTGTTAATTTTAGGGTTTTTCATGCCTAAAATGTTAGGGTTATGTCATTGTTACATCTTAGGCTAATTTCGCCAATTTTGTACTTGATTTTCAATTACAAGTTGAATTTCATCATTTTACATTCGAATTGTTAGATTAATTTGATGAATTGCATGAGGATTAGATGAAATTTAAATTGGGTATGCGAATTTTGCTCCCTATGTGATGAATTGTGATGATTTTTGTTAGATTAGGTTTAATTTGTTCTTTTTCTAGTAATTAGATATTATTTCCTAGTTTAATTTCATTTCAATTTAGTAGTTTGCGTGAATTAGGTTTTAATTGTGTTTAGTATAGGTTTATTTGTTAAATTTTGTAATCGAATTTTCAATTTTAGGAATTGCATTGGAAATTACTTATTAGATTAATTTCATTGATTAATTGCATTTTTAATTTTGTTATTAGTTTTAATTTTCTAGTTATTTTGTTAATTGCATTATTTTTAGTTTAATTTAATTTTTAATTATGTGTTTTTATGATTCCATAACATAATGAGCATACAAAATTATGTGTAGGGAAAGACAATTTGTTCGTATTACTATTTGTTATTTTCTCACATTTTAATTTAGTTTTAAGTATAATGATGAGAAACAAACAAGCCATGCCATAATGAAGAACAAAGAAGGTATTAAGGAAGAGAGAGAGGAGTGGGTTCATCTAAAGACCCGAGTAGAACTCTCACACAAGCTCGACCAACTACAGTATATCCTAAAAAATGACATAAGATGTTGTTACTCTTTAATATCAAGGCCCTTGAGGAGCAGATTCAATGGCTTAAAGATAAGAGATTAGGAGAACATCATGGTCTAAAATGGAAGAATTATAATTGTTTTAGATACACATGCCCATGTAAAGATGTCAACACACGTGTTAGAAACATACACTTCCGTTTATAGGGATTATGTAAGGGATTATAAACATGTAAACCTTCGAAGATGCTATGTTTGCCCATGTGGGGATACACACTTGTGTAAGTAACATGCATGGCCATGTTCCTTGCCCATGTAAGCTCTCATAAGCATGTAAAGTCCTAATCTTAAAGTGTTTTTGACATACACGATCACTCAGACGGTCGTGTGACTGACCATGTATAATCTAGAAATCCTAGCTTTGCAATATAAAAGGCAATTGTGAAGGGGAGATGATAGAGAAGCAGCTAGAGTCAAAAGTTATAGCTAAAGTTAAAGTAAAAGTTACGATTCTAAACTTAGGATCACAAAGACATAAAGATACTTTAAGAGATCTAATAAAGAATAGACTTTCATAAAAGATTTAAGGGTATTTCATTATAGAGAAGGGGGATATACATATCTATGGCCTCTTTTTTTAAAAAATATTTCTTACTAACTTTTGATGCTTGTTTCATTTTTTATGTTTAGTAACTAAGTTTGTTTAATGCCTAGGTAGGATGAACCCCAAGTTCGGTTGGATGTTATGATTTGATTTAATTGATTGATTGAAATTCAATTATGTGTTTATATTCTTGAATTAATATGTTTAGGATATTATTTTAATATTTGATTTCATATAATTAAGATTAAAAAATCCTCTTGTATGAATAGATCTACTATAATTGAAATGAGTTGCATGCCAACCTAGAGATAGGTCGACATAAATCCTATAGATTAGAGTCAAACCTAATAGAGAAATTCAGGACTCGGAGTGATGAGATCTTAGAGGTTTTAACTAGAGAGATGTGTCAGCTAATCAACCAAAGATTATTTGATAATAATTTTGAAAAAAATATTAATATAAAATAGGAATTTTCACTATCCTTATAAAAAGATATCTTAGGGAGATTTATTACATAAGTACCAATTATTTGATATTGGATTAGTTTTGTGTTATATTTGTCTTGATTCATTATTTTGATGAGTTGTAATTTAATTTAGTTTTAAATTAAATTATCATCTTAATCACAATTAGATAATAGAAAAGAGATTATTACTTATACTTGTAATCCTTGTGGTATCGACCCATACTTGCCAATGTTAGTTACAACTACACTGTGCACTTGCAATTTAAAACAATAAAAAATGCATTCAATCATGCATTCACCTACCAATTCTTTTCTTGAAGAATATGTTGGAATTCTACTTCATCAAGGAGTTGCAATAATTAAAGCAGTGGTATATTAAGGCAAAAAAGTTAAACTTACATACTTATATTATAATCTCCCTTAATAAAAACTTCTTTAGCTCCAAGATCTACCAAAAGTTCTAGTTCAATTACCAAGCCCTCATATTCAACCTGGTTATTGGTGCATGGGAAGTCCATCTTAAAATAAATGTCTTTCTGTCCATTTGGTGAGATAATAACAATCTCAACACCAATTGACTTCTCCGTGATAAAACCATCAAATTTCAGCTCCCAAGGCTTCCTTTCACATGTAAGTGCTAAATGTTCCACATTCTCTTGAATCTCTATTATCGAGTGGCTTGCTAAAAAGTCAACCAATGCTTGTACCTTTACTGACTTTTGAGGACAATACACCAAGTTAAAGTCTATGAGAGTCATAATCCATTTCCTAATGTTTCTCGAAATGATTAATTTATTCAATATATATTTTGTCTAATCGGTTTACGAAACCACACAAACCCGATTCTAAAGCAAATAATGTCTTAATTTTACAAGAAAAATATATTGGTAAAAATAATGTCATAATAGGAATGTACTTCCTTTCTATTAGCATCAAAATTATACTTAAATAATAATAGCTTGATCATGATTGACCTCATTATTTTAGGTCAGTAAACACCAATAGATTCCTCTAGGAAAAAATGTATAACTTCAAAGATATTCCTTCCATGACAACATCAACACTGAAGGATTAGTTAGGTATTTCTTAATCTTATGAAATACCATCTAATGTCTTTATTCCTAGTAGAATTTCTCGTAATTTTTTTACTTACAAGAGTTTTTCATTTTACCAGCCAAATTAGCAGTGAACCTTTGACATAGTTTACATGGCCTAAAAACCTTTGGACATTTTTTTCCTTATTTTAAGGTGGTCTTCTTTCAAGGATCACTTTTGCCTTATTTTATCTAATTTAATACCTATTTTATAGATTAAGAAACCTAGGAAATTTCTACTTTTACTCCAAAAGCGCACCTTTAGGGATTAAATTTTTGCATTCTTATCCTTAGAAGGCTTCCCCCTTTTTAATTTAATAACAATATCATCTATATAAACTTCTAATATCCTACCTGTTAGATCACATAAGATAGCATCCATAGCCCTTTAATAATTTGTCCCTATATTCTTTAACAAAAAGACACCATAATCCATTCAAATGTTCCTATTGCTCTAAAACTCTAAATTTCACCCTTAGCTATAAAATTCTTACTATAACCAGAAAAGTAATCCATAAAAGAAAACAAGGAAAGTCAAGTCGTTGCATCAATTAAAGAATCAATAATCAACATCATTGACATATCTTTAAGAGTGGAAACATTTAAATCCCTAAAGATATCACAAACCCTTAACTTGCCTTTTTTCTTCACTATAGGTATAACATTGATGAGCCACTCAGTATATCTGGTTGGTTTAAAAAATCCATCCTTAAAAAAATTTTCAATTTTTTCTTTAATTTAATATCGATGTCTTTGGACCAATGTCTAGAAGGTTGGTAATAAGGAAAAAACTTTAGCTTTATAGGAAGTCTATGTTCTATGAACTTTTTTAATTAATCCTAGCATTTTGATATAACCTTAAGCAAAATAATCCTTAAAATCCTTCAAAAGTTTGACTAATTATATCCCTATTTTTTGGATCCACACCTTGAGATTCTCCTAAACTACTCAAATTTACTTCCTCAAGTGTTTTTTTTCATTTTTTCTCCTGAAATCGGCGAACTTTCCAATAGTAGACTTCAAATCCTCAACTTGACCCTTGTCCTCTATCGAGAATTCTTCCTCTTTAAAAACTAGCTCGACATTCTCACACCTTTCTAATTCTTTGAAATTCTCTATAATCAAATTTCACTATCGCAGCTACCATCACTTCTTTTTTTGACAATCTATTCTTCAGGTTTCTTTATAATTAGAACCTTCATTAGCCTATTAGCAGGTAGAAAAAAACTCGTTGCCTTACTACTTGATCACATTCCATTTATCTTTTTATCCAACCCTGCTCAAAACTAAAAATATTTTTTATTCTCACCAAATATCTATGAAATAGATTATGGTTAGCTTGTTGCTTAGATTTAAATAGGTGTAGATAAGGTCCATTAGATATAGTAGAAATAGAATTAAATAGAATTTATTGATTATAATATCGAACTTAACTAACATAAATTCGATATTGTATGAAAATAGTGGAAGTGGAAGTTATTTTTACTATCATTTTTACTGTAACTTAATCTTTCCTTCATGTTTATTTTTGGAACATTCTCCCTAAGACAACTTTTAAATCTACACCAACTTCACTTGATCATCATAGGATTTTACCTTTACCGCATCTACTTCAAAATGGAAAGGTTGAGAATTAACCCTGATAATTTCCATTTTGTCTCCTTTTTGTAACGAAACTTAGTAGCTTACATTTGTACCTACGATGAAGAAGGTTGCCAACGAGGAATTCCCTCTTACTGTGACATTTATACAAAGAATTCTACATGCCTTAGTAGTTTCATCAGTAAATGAAGTAAAAACACCTCCACTGGGATCAAATCTGTATTGTCTTTACCTAAAACATCTATCATTTTAGTCGACATAATATTTCCTACTGACATATTATCATCCAAAAGTTTTGTAGTTGGCTTGTCATTAATATGAGCTTTAATGTACAAAGGTCTTATATATTGAGCCATAGTTTTAGCCAGGTTTTCTAGCACTACTTTCTCTGGAATTCCTAGAACCATAGCCAACATAGTTACCTTGCATTCTATTCCCTTAGATAAGGATTCTACTTTCTTCTTAGGAGTTTTCATAAATGAGGGAAGAAGCTTTACAAAGGAAATAACAAATGACAACTGAATAGTAATTTATCCTACTGTAAAGAATTTATTAGGATCTTCATTCTAACTTTCAAATTAGGGCAAATCCTTATGAAATCTAGGATTATGTTTTTACTTTATCTCATTCTACCCTTCACTAGTGAATTCTACTTGTTCTTTCATGTTATTTCGGTTTAAATTACTCTTCTTAGAAGAGGCAAGCCTTGTGAAAGGTGACTTCCTTAGGATAGGTTTCTCAAATATTAATGGCTTGCTTCTTTTGAACCTGATGGCAACTCTCTATTAATGGAGTCTTCTCTTTTAAGTTATGGTTAAAGGTATCAGATTCTTAAAATGCCTCACTCAATATCACTAATGGGATGGAGACACCTAAGGTTGTACTATAAACTAAGGTTGCCTATGATGAAAGCTTAGAATTCAAACATTATATCTTTTCTTGAAGTTATGAGAGAACTCTAATTTATCATTTTGTCTTGCAATTTCCACTTTTTTTTGGATTCTAGGAATTAATGATTCTCATTCTTAGCATTAGCATTCAAACTATAATTGGGAATGAAAATACCAGTACTTGAATTTGTGGCTGTCACCAACTGATCCTTTATAAGCTTTAGTTTCCTTTTAACTTTCATTAAAAGTCAAAGATAAAACTTAGTTGCATTATCAGCTGCAATTAGTGAAAATGAATATTCACCTATTAAAATGGTTTAGTGAGCTTCAGTAAATAATATAATTTCCTTTTTGATTCGATCTTGAATAACATCTTTGTATTCCCAGAATGAATTCATTATGCGACTCTATTGTGATACTTGTAGTAGTCCCTCCTTCAAATTTTGTCCTTTTTGGGAATGCTTTACTTTGATAGTAAAATAATGAACTTTTCCTCCAACAAGAAATCAAAGATTATCTGTATTTTGGAGGTATCAAAAGTGTATTGAATCTGAGTTGTCAATGCCTGAATCTTTTTTCTTTTACTTTGAGTGATTTGTGCTCTAGATTAGGGTAAACACAAGTTTCAAGGATATTAACTTCAGCCACTATTGAGTCATAAGGGCTTGTTTCCATAAAATAAATGTTAATTGAACATTTTTTCTAATTCCCTTCTTCTATAAGAAGTTATTCATTTGCAGATGCTTTCGCTTCCAATTTATAAAAATTATAGAATTTCATACTTCAGAATTTTTTTGGAAGTTCATTATTGAGGCTCCTTTAAGCTAACTTCACTTACTTAGTCTCTAGGAGTGCAATCCAATATTGAGTCCTCATTCTCTTGAATAGAGCAATGAACATGTTTGCATTCTCGTTACTTTTGTTAGTAACTCTAGACAATTCAACTATACAAATTTCAGGATCAATACAGGAAAACTAAGTATAAAATAATGTATTTCAATCCACCAAAGGACATAATTCTTGGGTAGCAAAGCATACTCGGAGAAAGTTATGACTGTTCATGAGTTTGGAAACAACCTAAGCTTGAAATGATTGAAATTGTCATAATTAGCTAATTCACTATACTAAATGGTGAATCTAGCAATGTGCTCAATAGTTGAATGACTATATTCACTAGAAAACAAATTAAATTTAGGAATCATGTAGTCATCAGGATAAGGATTCTTGTGATCAAAATGCTCCAAATAAGGCTTACGAAATTCTTTGTGACTAATCTATCTTAAACCAGGCCCATGTAGTTCTTAAACAACTTCTTTAATACATTCCATATCAACTTGAAATCTCTTTTTTGGAGGAGTA
Organism: Erythroxylum reticulatum; assembly: GCA_025504915.1. Lineage (NCBI taxonomy): Eukaryota > Viridiplantae > Streptophyta > Magnoliopsida > Malpighiales > Erythroxylaceae > Erythroxylum > Erythroxylum reticulatum. The sequence continues at coordinate 29,470,352 of JANSVA010000007.1, read as the reverse complement.
ATAATAGGATTATGGTTTATAGTCAAAAGGTTTCCCATTAACCCATAATTCAGTCCATTAGCTTCAACTTCAAGACCAAATCCCTATCTTCTGGGAGTTTCAGGCCTAAGAACATGTCAACTATTTCTAGGATTAATGTATATAGGTGCAACTGGATTATCCTCTCTTTTATAAGGAGGAACATACTCTATGCAAGAAGTTGGAAGATGATTACTCTCACTAACTTTCATCACATTTGGTGTAAGTTTTTAAGGATGGCAAATTTTTGCCCGCGGCCCTAAATTTAATTGTTTTCAATGGGTAGATATATGGGTTAGGCCCATGATCAAACTGACTCAATACTCAATTATTTTAAGCAAAATAATATCGTTTTATTTAAAAGAGTTGAGCATCTGGTAAGCCTAAACCTAGGTAATCCAGTCCCGAGTTCAATTAAAAACATAAATTATTCTATTTTTTAATTTAAAAAAGTATTATAAAAATTGACGAGAGCTAGCCCATTACCATTCCTATAAGTTGCCTCCTGAGCGCTTCATAAATATGTCATGCTAGAGAAGGAGAATTATACGCAATAACCCATATGAAATCTACATAAAGTTTTTCATCTTCTTTGTCAACATTTTGACTGCTTCAATTGTGGAGGCCGAATTAGACTTTAAATCTAAAATATTCTGTCCAACTAGAGACTTAGTGAAAGGAAATGTTGCTTTCTCAATCATTTAAGACACAAAGCCTTTATTCCCAACTATAATAGGGATTTCTCCCTTCGGGGTTAGAGGCATAACAATTTCTTTTCCATTCTATGTACACAACATCTTAGTCTGATGGGGTGTGCCAAATTATTGATTGCTTTTATGATCTACCTTAAATTTGAGCATCTCAAGTAGGAATTTCCCCAATATTACACATGACTTCTTGTTAACGATATAATTAGGCTTTAAAAAATTAGAGAATATAGAATTGTAAGCTACCACAGTACTAAAAAGTGTTGGAATAAAATTTGAGTTAAAAGACAGAACTGATTAAAGTAAAAGATGAATAACAAAGTACAAAGAAAACTTAAGATGATGAGAGGGTTTGTTTCTCGTGATGTCCTTTTCTTCTTACTGATGCGTTTGTATACCTTCACAGGTGCAACCGCCTTAAGCGTTTCTCTATTAACCTATCAACGGGTACTTATACTAAATCTAGTAGATTTATATGACACCAAAAAAAAAAGTATTAGTACTAAATTTAGCATATCAATAAGATATACAAATTTATAAGTCCAATCGACTAATATAATACGAATATTAATTAATATTGGCACTCAATATAACAGATGTTACAATAAAAAATTAATAAATATTGACTAACACTAAAATTTAATATAAGAATTATAATGAAATATAAATATTATTCATTTTACTTATTAGCACTACTTTATAATAAATAAAAATTAAATAAAATATGAAATTACTATTATAAAATTAAAAATTAAAAATATGGTTTATTATTTTTTAATAGAATGAAATAGTATGGTTTGTAAATATGATAAATAAAAAATATTTTATAATTTTATTTTATTAATATCAATCAAATTAATTATTAATTACTTATATAAAGTAAATCGTAAACAAAAATAAATTGATAATCTCATTTATTAGTATTATTAATCAATAAAATAAAAATCTAAACTTATTAGTTTATTATTAATTATTAAAAATTATGAAAATTAATATATAATTAGTTATTGATAAAATAAATTTGTATTACATAGTAAAATATTGATTTACACTTTTAGAAATAAGTAATAATATGTAAAAATGATAAATTAATAAAAGTAATAAGAATTTTATAATTTAATTTATTAATATTACAAATAATTGAAATTAATTATTAATTATGTATTGCTATATATATTATAAATAAAAGTAAGGAATTAATTGTTTTACTTATTAGTTTCATTAATAATAAATAAAATTTAGGGAAAGTCTTAATTTATTTTTACACTAGAATTGTAATATATTATTAATAATTAATAAATGTATCAATGGAAGAACTGCAAGTAGCTCAAGAAATAAAGTAGAAACCTAAGCATTGTTTTTAAAATATAGGCTTTAGACAATATTTATAGTTTTACGTTAAATATATTTGCTAATCAAATTTTAAAATTATCTTTCTTACAATAAGCTTTATTTTTAAAAGCTTAATTTGTTAATTATTATTGTTTATGATTGAGATAATAATTGTTTTAATTTGTTACACTCTTGTCTTAATGGGGCTAATTTTTTGGTTTAATTTTTTCACGATTTATTTTTAATTTTTTCTTATTTTAAGAGTGCATGTCATATATGTTGGTTTATGTCCTACAACTAATTAGTTTAGTTACAGTTTAGTGATAATTATTTAAAGGCATTCTTTATCAAGTACATGTTTAGATGTATATGATAAAGTTCAATGGATAATTGTATATTGCAAATAAAATTATAATGAGATTATAATTATAATATTTATATTACATTTATGTATTATTCCTAAATTGTTCTTAGTCATTGTTCTATTAATATTAAACATTAATAGAACGTAAAAGAACTAGCACATGTTTTGTTTTTCCTTATGAAATAAGTAGTCAATTTTATAAGCTAAGTATGGAGATACTTAAATAAACATGTAGATACTTGTTAGAGAATAAGTTTACTAAATAAACCTAATACCAGAAATTCAATTGGAACATTACTTATATGTCTAGGGAATTCTCATTGTGATGATTGTATAAGTGATCATTTGACTTGAGGTTTCTAAATTTATCTTGTATAGGAATTACTATATTTTGATACTACTTATGACGTATTTAATCATGGCTCGGTCAATCGGTAGTCATTGTATGTAGCATAAACAATATGGAGGTAATTGTGTGATTAAGATATGATTCATCATTCTAAAGTAATTAGAGAGAATGTTCCGTTGTTTTCGATTAGTATTGATTTGAAAAATCCTTATTTAATATATAATGACGTTTTATAAATAGTTTACAAATGTTATTATTGAATCGATAGCTAATGACACAAAACTAATATGATTAGAGTAAAAATAGAGTAGACATTAATTTCATGCTCTATGTCTAATCAGAACATTATATCATGAAAGGATTGAATTATAAGAAAAAATTATGCACGGAAAGGTTCATCAAAATCACTTTGATATTCCTAAATATTTGGATGATCTTCAAGCGTTGCTAAACGTCAATCTTGATATATGATTATAAATTGTTTAATTGGAGAATTAAAGATAAATTAAAAGGAGTTTTAATTTATTTAATTCTAATTATAAGTTAAAATTATAATTTATAATCACTACTAATCTAATTTGGAACCTAATAGGTCTCACATAAAGAATGGGTTGAACAGAGCAAATATATTTTAATCAAGTTAGACTTGATTGTAAAGTTTGAAAAACTTTATGATTAAATATGAGATATTTAATAAATAAGGATCAATATGAGATATTTGATCTTATTTGGACATAATTGATATTTATTAGAATAATTTGTAATTCTAATTAAAGTTTAATTGAAATTATAATTAAATTATAATTAAATTACTAAAATGACCAAAGCCTATTATAAATAAGCTTAAGCTCTAATGAAACTATCACTTATTGCTTAACTCTTTATGTAAAAGTTGCATAGTTCTCTCAACTTATTATGTGAATACTATTAAAAGTCGAACATTTTTATGATTACGGTGGTTGAAATGGTTTGGTTTCAAAAATAGTTCGAGGAATACGATAAAATAAGGATCAAGCTTCAGAATAAGGTATAAATTATGGTTCATGTTTTATGATAATTTATCTATTAATCATTTTATAGAATTAAAATGATCTTAGTTTTTGGAAAATCAAAATATTAAAAAGTTTAATAATTATTCTACCGTAGTCAGGATTAGATCCCTTCCCGATTTCCCAACAACACAAATATTTAAGGCTAAAGAATTTAGGGTCTTAATGATGTGTCTAATTTCTTATGTATAATTTTAATTATTTTCTTATCGATTTTGTGGAGTATATTTATTAGCTATAATTTATGATATTACTTGATTATCGTTATTTTTGATAATATTATGCATGTTATTCCTTTAGCCTAAAGCATTCTTTATTTAACCTATTTATTTTGTCATTTTAGTAAATATCCAAAAATTACAAATAATAATAAACAATAAAAACATTTAACAAAGGAAGAAGCAGGAAAACAATAAAGCAATAAATAAAATAGAGAGTGATGTTTTACCAACCACTTAATAATGAAGTATAAATATAAATATTAGGTGTTAGGTGTTATTAATTGTTAATAGCAAAAATAGAAAAGTTATATTGTTAGATTAGATGTTAGTTTGCATAAAATAAATAATGAACATTATAACTTGATGGGCGACCAAATTAGTCTGTCATCTTTAATCAAGTGTTTCTTGGGAGCTTTAATCTGTGTCATTTTGACGTTTTCTTAAGTCCTGGGGCAGGGGTTTTACTAAATCTACTTTCTCATTTTTTAGGCTTAAATGAATTTCTTATTTGTTAAAATCGATTGAGATTTCAATAATTACTTCATTAATTCAAAATATTCTTCTTTAACAAAACATTGTCTTTTAATTTTTTATCTTGGAAATATGATAGGGTTCATCACTTTTTTGTTAATAAACCAAAAAAGGAAAAAAGTTGTACATGGATCCAGTATTGAAAAAGAATAACTATGAGTGGCAGTTTCTTGTATCTTCATAGAGAAAGATGTTGAACCAAACTTCTTGCTAGTCATAATAGTTATAGGTGAGAGGGTATGGGAAATTTGTTAATGACCTAACCTCAACCTCAAAAAATTCCAGTTTTTAAGGTTTCTATCCCGAATTTCTTGCTCTATGCATAGAGGGATGAAATTAAAAGTGGCAGAGAGCAAAGAATAAATGATGACAGGGAACAGAGAGTGAAACAAGAGAAGTGAAAATCTATGACCCAATTTTGGATCTGAGTCAGTTTGTAAAGTCCAAATACAAATTCGATCAAAAGGCCGAAAAAGAAAAAAGAAAAAAGAAATAAGTTTGATTCCAGTTCTAACTCACTCAGATCGAGCATAAGTGGAGAGTTAGCTTTGGACTTATCTGTCATTCCTAAAAATAATATATCAATGTGTTTGATTACATACTCAGTGACCTGACTCAAAATAGTTATTCTATTTTCTTTCTTACCTCTTTTTTATGAATATTCGCACTCACATTAAATAAAGAAATAATTTATTTATAGGAAATTATAAAGTATAGTGTTTTATAATTGTGGAGTATAATATAAAAACCTAAGATACACTTCGACATTTAAACTATATAAATTTAATATTTTAAAATTTTATAAGATCTAAATCATTAGAATTTCGGCAATCAACGACATGATTTTTTTAATTTTTTTTAAAGATTTATTATTGTTAGTACGAAACTCATTGGATAGTAATGTATTCCACTATAAAAAATAAACGGGACCTCTGTTGACTGTCCTAGTCTCTCTCTTTTTCACCGTCGACTCTTCACCTCTCCTTCTTTCTCACTGTTAGAATCTTCTCTAAACTCTCAAATTAAAATTCGCGAGACAACAGCTTTGAAGCATGGATCCAAAGGTCGATTTTTCTCAGGATCACCCACGTCATTATACCCATAAGTTCAAGTTACAAAATTGTACGAGTATTAGTGAGCCTTAGTTGATGCTTAACCTCTGAGTTGATGAAACAAGATAAACACTTGTGAGTAGGTAAGGAGAACAAGAATCTTCGGTAAAGACTTGAGAGTAGGCGAGCGTTGACATATATCAGTGCATGTTGGTGAAACTTTTCAATAAAATGAAAGATTCGAATGTAAGACCAAAAAATAATGAAGCAACTAGTCATCTTAAACCCGAGGGTGCAATAAGGTACTTTATTCGATAAGGAGGTTGAAAGATATGTAACTGTGTGAGGATGTAAAGCCCGGGAAAAACCCAACTCAGCCCATAAAAATACAAAAAGAGGAGCAATATATATATATATATAGGTGGGTTGTATGCAAACCAACGAAAATGCTCCATTCTTTTTCTTCTCCTCCATATTTTTAATAGATTAGAGACAAAATTGTAGAGATTAACAACCCAATTTTTTATTAGGAAGGTATAGAACTTTATATAGGTCCAGAGGATGGATTAGGGAGTAGATTGGCCTAATCATAATAGTTGAGTCTACCAATCAGGTAAGGATAACTTTGATATATTTGGGTACACTTTATAAAATTGTGAATTTTTGTTATTAATAAATTATTTTATGGTAAATCATATTTTAGATTAGTAATTAATTAATTAATTAATTAATAATTAACAAGGTGAAATTATGAAATATATTAAATTTTAAATATTTCATTTATGAAATAAATAATTGCCAAGATACAAAATGTTCAGTGTTTATATTTAGTTACATGTTATGATGTGTATCATTTGATAATTTGGGGGAAAAAAATGATATTTACAATTTTTAGTTGTGCATATGTATGGTGAAGAATATTAGGGTAAATAAATCACGTTCATAAAATTAGATAGAGACTAGTTTATAATGGTTTAAGAATAAACTGTGAAAGTTGTAAATTTGTGGCTTGCCTAGGATAAGCTATACTTGATGGTCACAAATTGATGGGTTGTTGAGATATGAGTGATTTATGACTAGGTATCTATCTGTGAAGTAGGTACTAGGCATCTCGAGTCCCAAGGATGCCCTTTATCAATGATTAGGCACTACAGTAGTACAGGAATATCCTAAGTCCTAAGAATATCCTGTGTCGATGACTAAGTACTGAAATGATATCAATGTACTAGATTAGATTGAGGATTAAAGTACCTTGTGCCAATATTTACACATCTAATTACATTTCTATTTAGTAAGTGATTATGATTAGTAGAAATGAGTTGATAGACCACTGAATATAAACCTACTAGGATGAGTCGCACCTAGTTAATTCAATTAATAAAGAGATAAAATATAAATGGTAATAACTAATAAAAATATTATTATTGTTAATTAATGATAATAAAACTCTGGATGTTTATTGAATGCTTAAATAGGTTGAGTATTGCCTGTGTATTTTAGTATTATATGTATTATTTATCATTGGACTATTTTCAACATATATTTAGTTATTTGAATTTAAGATTACGGTCAGGTTACCTTTACTGAATAGGTAGCTTACCTCTTGCTACTATATATTTTAGGAGACAGAAAGATTGTCAATAACTTCAGTGCACATGATTGATAATATGGAGCACTTCTTTGAGTAGTGGAAAAGTGGGTCAGATGACACGATAATGGATAGGCATCTTCTAGACACTTATCCCATATGTAAAAGTGGAGCTAATGGTCTAAAGTGGATACATTCCCACTAACTTAGTGGAGTTAGTGGAAGAAGTAGAATCTCCCCACTACTTTGGTGATGTTACTGGAGAAAGTGGATAGTTTTAGCTTAGTCCCTAAGTTCTCGTAAACCTATATAAATTCATCATTTGTAGTTTATTTGTACGAATTATTATACATTCAATCATCTGTAAGAGAGTTAGGAGAGTTAGGAGAGAGTTCTTCGTGAGAGCTTCAAGTAGGGAGTTCTTTTAGGCAATATTCTTGTAGAGTTCTTTAAGTTGGACTCAAGCTCCTTTACATTGTATCTTTGAGATTTGATAAATAAAAGGTTGGCTTTGTCATCTTTTTTGTCCCTTTTTATTGTTTGTGAAAAACACTTGTGTTGTAAGAGAGGAGTGAAAAACTTAAGCATAAGGGATGTGAGGTATAAAGAAATAAATGAAATTGTTGATCTACAATCATGGAGGAAAAACTGAGTTAAACTTTGCAACATAAGCTTCATTGCCACATAAGGAATTTGGAAATTTCATTTCAATTTCTTTTTACATGAATAAGTCATTATGACACACGTCACTTTCACTCATTGTTTGAATTTATTTGGTTAGGATGTGGAGCCTAATAGGAATATTTAGTTTCTTTGTGTTATTAGGAGTTGTATTTTGTTTTGAGTAGGACATAATATGATAAATGGAAACTTAATTAATTTCTTAGTTTGAGTAGGATTTTGTTTCTATATTTTATTGTAGTATAAATAGGATTTGGTTTCCATATTCTATTATAAGTTCTCAATAAAATTCCAAACGCGATCACAGATGTTAGCACATTGCTGAACCATATAAAAATATTATGTCATTTAACTTTCTTTCCTATAATTTATTATAACTGTATGTTTATAACTGTTGATCCTAACAATTGGTATTAGGAAAAGATTACGAAATCATAAGATTTACAACAATAGAGGATGAAAGGGCGAAAAATAAAAAAAGTTTGATAAGAAGGATTTTGGGTTTTGGAAGATAGCATATTAAAGATTATCTCTCAGTAACAAGAAGTTAGATTCCATGGCAAAGGCTGAGTGGGATATACTAGATAGGCAAATGGTAGGTGATGTTTGGTTGACATTGGCTAAGGATGTTACATTTAATGTTATGAACAAGAAGATTGTTAAAGGCCTTGGTAAACACTTATGGGAAGCCATTGACAATCAATAAGGTACTTCTAATGCGGAGGTTGTTTAACCTTGAGGTGTCAAATGGTAGTAATAATGTTGATCATATTAATGAATTTAATATGTTTATCAGGCAACTAAGTTTTGTAGAGATTAATTTTGATGATGAAATTTAAGGACTATTTTTGTTGTCTTCTTTACTCGACACTTAGGATACTTTTGTTTCTACAATTAGTACTTATAATGGTAAAGAAAATTAAAGCTAATTTATGCTTGGTATACAATTCTCAATGAGAGTATTTGTAGGAGGGAATTAGGAGAATCCTTTAAGAATGCCTTGAGCATTAAGGTAAAGGGAAGCAATAAGCAATGGGGTCAAAATAAACATGACAAGTCAAAATCTAAAGGTGAGGGAAATCAAAAAGTCAAAGTAATGTTCTCTACTGGAATTGTGATGATAAGGGTCATATTAAGAGGGCTTGTCCAAAGCCTAAGAAGAAAATAATCAGCGGTAATAGGAAAATGATTATGTAAATTCAATGGAGGAAATAAAGGATGTTTTGGTTCTCAGCACTGACAGCCCTTTTGATTCTTAGGTTTTGGACTCTAAAGCATCATCATTCTTCTCTATGTAGAGAGTTGTTCAGAAATTTTAAATTTGGAATATGTAGAAAGGTTTAACTTATTGATGTTAAGCATCTGGAAATTTTTTAAGAAGGGGAATGTGTCAATTAAGACTTCTTGTATGGACGAGTAAAAGCTACAGGATGTTAAGTACATTCTAGACCTAAAGAAAAATTTGATCTTAGTAGGTTAGCTAGATATTATTGGGTATATGAAAACATTTAGAGATGCAACAAATGTTAGGATTATAAAATAGAAGACTAAAACAGGGACATTACACACTACCACAAGGTGTTTGAATATAGTCATTGTAGTTAATGTTGATAGTTCAAAGTTATGAAATGATAGACTTAAGCATGTGGGTGAGAAAGGGATGAAGATTTTAGATTTAAAAGGAGCTCTTCTATGTTTAAAATCAATTAATCTGGACTTTTGTCATATTTATGTCTATGAAAAGTAGAAGAAAGCCAATTTCTCAAAGGTAGGAAGAAGTCTAAAGGTAGAGAAGTTGAAGCTAGTACATACAAATGTGTGGCAACCTTTAATCATTACATCTCTTGGAGGCTCAAGATACTATGTCACCTTCATTGATGACGATAGTAGGAAATCTTATGAAAAATAAATTGGTTTATTTTCCATTTTAAAAAAAATGGAAGTCTGAGGTTAAGAATCAGACTAAGAAGAAGATCAAATGATTGAGATATAATAATGAAAGAAAATATGACGAGAGAATTAAAGAAGTTTTGGAATGATAGTAGGATCAAATTGACCAATACGATTCCTGAAAAGGCTAGACAAAATAGGGTAATTGAAAGGATGAATAGAATGTTGAATGAGTGAGTGAAGAGTATGAAAGTTCATGCGGGTTACCAAAAATATTATGAGCAAATGCAATAAGTACAACAACATAATTGACAAACAAAGGATAGTTAATTCCTTTGAATTTCAAGATTCCAAAAGAGGTTTGGTTAGTAAAAGAGGTAAATATTTCACACATGAGAACTTTTGACTATGTGGCTTACATGTATGTTGACTTTCATAAGAGAGATAAACTTGATCCCAAGGTTGTGAGATATTTTTTATTGGATATGGTTATGATAAGTTCAGGAAATAGTTTTGGGAGGACAAAAATAGGAAAATATTGAGATACTTGACATAACTTTTAATTAGAGAACCTTGTAGAAAGATAGGAATAGTATAAGTTCTGATCATACACATGAAGTGGGAGAAATGCTTGAAAGGGTGAAATTGCAAGAAATCATAAAGGATGATATTACAATAAGTTCACTAGGATAAAAAAGTTACTGCTATTAGGATAGAGCTAGTTACACCTCAACTAGCATTGACAAGGTTTATAAAGGTGCCCGTAGTGTGAGATTATAGGCAAGATTAATGGTTAAGGGTACTCACAAAAAGGGGATTAATTATACTGACATATATTTTCTTATTGTAAAGCTAATCATTGTTATACTTTTGTTGAGTATTGTTGCATTTGAAGATTTCCATTTAAAATGGATGTGAAAATAGTGTTTTTATATGGTGACCTAGAGGAGGATATATATATGCAACAACTAAAAGGCTACGTGGTTTCAGGTAAGGAACATTTGGTTTACAAGTTGAATAAGAGTTTGTATAGTTTGAAACATGCTCTATGATAGTGGTATAAAAGTTTGTTGTTTTTATGTGTAGAAGTGGGTTTAAAAGAAGTGACATGGATCACTGTTCCTATTTTAAGAAGTTTAATGATAATTATATTATTTTACATTTTTATATAGACAATATGTTGATTATAGATTCTAGCATGAAGCTGACTGATAATTTAAAGATGAAGTTGTCTGAAAGATTTGAGATGAAAGATTTGGGTATGGTAAAGTTGATACCTGGCGTGATAATTTCTAGAAACAGGTCAGCTGGAACATTGAAGTTGTCTTAGGACCCATATATTCAAAAGGTGTTAAGTAGATTTTGCTATAACAATGTTAAGCTTAGGAACACTCAATTGGTATGTCATATGAAAATGTCGAAGGAAGAGTCACCTAAAAATGTAGAGGAGCGAGAATATATGTTAAAGGTACCATAAGTTTTTACAGTTGGTAGCCTGATGTATATTATATACCAAACATAACATAAGCAGTGGGAGCTATGAGTAGGTTTAAGTCAAATTTAGGAAAAGCACATCGAGAAGCTATAAAATGGCTATTGATGTAATTAAAGGGTACTTCTAGTATGGCATATTGCTTTGGAAAAATCAAAGTGAAATTGGAATATTTGTTACTATTGATCTTAGTGGGGAGTTTGACACAAGTAAGAGTACTTCGGGATATATCATCTCTATAGATGGTTCAACTATAAGTTAAATGTCTAAATTATAGAAGGGTGTTTTCGTCTACAGAGGAAGCGTGAGATGGTTAGGTTGAAAAGTTTTCTAGAGGAGATAGGCAAGAAGCAATATGACAATATGTTTTATAGTGATAGCCAAAGTGCTTTACAACTTAAAAAGAACCCAGTGTTTCATTTCATGACTAAATACATAGGATGTAGTATCACTTCACTCAGAATTTGGTTAAAGAAGGAGTATTATGTTTAAAGAAGATTTTAGGTTCAAAGAATCCAACAGACATGCTCCCTATTTATGTTGACACTAAAAAGTTGAGGTTATGCAGTATTTCAATTAGCCTTTATATTTAACAGTAGAGGTGCTGTCACGTCAGGTGCTCGAAGGATGTTCAAGATGGCATGGGCAAGATATTGGTTTCTTGGTCTAAGCATTATTCTCTAAGTGAGATATTGCTGAGATGTGGAGCCTGATAGGAATATTTAGTTTTCTTGTACTACTAGCAGTTGTATATTATTTCTAGTAGGAAATAATTAGAGATATAAAAAATTAATTAGTTTGTAGCCTAGTAGGATTATATTTCCATATTTTACTATAGTCTGGGTACAGTTCAGTTTATATATTCTATTGTAAGAAGTCTTAGTATTTTGCCATTGTACATCACAAGATAAGAAATAATAAAATTCTTAACGCAACTGTGGACATTATTATGTTGCTGAACCACATAAAAATATTGTGTCATTTAATTTTCTTTCCTACAAATTTATTATTAGTGTGTGTTTGTGGTTGTTGATCCTAACACATTTATCAACTTTTAGATGGGTTTTCCTTCCTTTTGATAGTAACATCTCAGCTTTTTAGGTCTATAGATGGGTTTCCTCCCTTTTGTTTTTGTATCTCAACAATTAGTGTCAATCCTGGGTAAAGGCAGGAATGACATTTGTCTAGGGCCTAGATTCATAGGGGACCCATTTATTAAAAGAGTTAAAAATTAATAAATTAATAAATCTATTTATTAAAATAGTTAAAAATTTAAAAGTTAATAAATCTATTCATGACAAGGGGTAGAAATTGAAAAGTTAACAAATCTACTTTAAGATGTTTATATATACCAAAAGGCCTCTAGGCACTTTATGTTGTAGAAACTGAAAAGAAAAACTTTGTGGTTGATTTTCTTATTTTGAATTTCACGCTTTATTGAATAAATCTAAAGAGAAGTTCGGTTCTAACCATTAATTGAGATATATGCTAACATCTTTATTAACAACGATATATTTTATTAATATAACAATATTTGATCAGAATTTCAATATTTAACTTTTCGCCTAAGCTTTAGCTTTCAATAAAAGGTTTTGATGGTCCCTCATGTGAGATTGATGATTTTTGGTGAGTAGAATTTTAGAAAAAAAATATAAACTTTTAAATGAGTAAGATAAGATCTCATCTAAGATGAACTAAGTTATAGTGGGTCCCACAAATAATTAGATTAGAATGAATGGATATTAATCTAAAAGTATATACTACAAATTTTAAAAAAAGAAAATTATTGTGGCATTTTCGTAATATTTGATATTTTCTTAATAGAAAGTATACATTTATTAGCATATAATATCTTTATTTGCCATATATAATAGTCTACCTCTCTTTTAGCACTTCTAGTTATTGTAGATATGACAATTGCTTTGTTGAAAAATAAATTTGAGCAATTAATAATATTTAAAGGTATTTTTAGATTCTTATTTAATTCAAAGAAGTTTAGGTCATTAATAGTTAACTAAGATAATTTTACATTAATTTTGCAACAATTATTTTTCATTATAACGTGTCGGATGTGGATTTAGAATTTTTTATAAAGTAAAAATATTACAAATGACTTTGTAAAATAAGCTAAAGTCATTTGTTGAAATTCTTGAATTTATTAAAGTTGTTGATTATTATCTAAATGTTTCAATTGCTTATCAAATTCTGTTGAATCTATTTGTGACTATAGCATCAGTTGCGAGAAGTTTCTTAAAGTTAAAATTAGTAAAAACCTACATAAGATCATTACTATCATAAGAAAGGTTGAATGATTTAGCTATTTTATGTATCGAGAAAGATATGTCGGAGAATATCAATCTTAATAGTATTATTAATGATTTTATATCTAGAACTATACGGAAAAATTGTTTTTCATGATCTTCCATATGCTTGTTACTATAATTATCTTAGTGTTTTGCAATATGATATTATTTTTTGATTGTTGTTATTGTTATTATTTTTAGTAATTTTATTGTTACTGACGTTCGTAAGATATTATTAATTGATGTGATTATTATTTAACAATTTATTAAATATGTAAACTTATGATTTGAGTCACGTATGTATAAATACTAAAATTTAACAATAAAACTATACTTTTAAATTTTATATATTTATATATTGCTGATTGACTTTTTCTTACTTTATCTCGAGCCTATATAAGTAGTTAAAAACGGCCCTGTCAACAGTCAAATGTAAGTCTTGGTTTTGTGGAAGAAAGAGTTTCAGTCTATGGTCTCTAATTATAGTTTACAAGGGAACCCGGAATTCCAAAAGGAAACTAATAAGACGAAATCAGTTAAATCAATGGTCGTTTCCCATAATATCGGCAAATTACTTTAGCAACAGATACTGAATTCTCCGGTAATTTTATGGTAGTCAACAGTAGATTCCCTCAGTTGGAATTGTCTCTTACCTAGATACAGCACTGCTGCAGGGACCAGTTAAGCCACTTGTCAAAAGTAAATTACATTCAGCTTTTGATCAATGGAAAGTCTGGAGGACGGTCCTTCCGGACAAGAGTTGATAGTTGAAAAGGAGGCGAGAAGATTTACGTGGTACATGATTTGTTTGAACTTGAGTTGTGGAACTTGTGTAAGTATAACATAATGCCTGTACTATGGAGTCACGTGATACATGTCTTATTTGAAGTTGTGAAGTATACTAGAATGTCTGACGGAATATAATATTAAGTAAAATGATAACGAGTCAGATGCATTCATCACATATTACACGTGAAGCACGTCGCGGGGAGTGTATATCTCAAAATTGGCGGTGGAGAGAAGACTGAGCTCGTGGCGGGGTCCGTGGGGACTGTATATCTCAAGTAAGGGGAATTTATTTAAAGTTAATCTGAGCGTGCAAGAGGGTACGGTCTTATTAAATCTGTGAAAAGTGGAGATGCAGCCAAGTGTCCGATGCATGTGATTGCATGTTAGAGAGCTGTATACAATAAGGACACTTGCCTGGGCCTTGGGTAAGTACAGGATGAGCCAGTTATAGATATAATTATTAAAATAATTATAAATAAATTAATTTATTAAACAAGTTTGAAAATTTAAAAGTTAATAAATTTATTTTTAAATAGAAATTAGAAAGTTAATAAATCGACTTCAAAATGTTTATATATACTAAAAGATTTTTTAACATTTTCTCTCGTAGAAACTGAAAACAAAAATTTTATAAGTGAATCTCTTACTTTAATTATATACTTTATTGAATAGAGCTAAATACGGGTTTGACTCCAACCATTAATTGATATATATGTTAGAATTTTTATTAACAATGATATGTTTTTATTAATAATTCAAATTTCAATCTTTGACTTTTCATTTAAATTCCTATTTTAAATAAAAAAAAGTTTCAATGCCCCTAATGTGGAGTTATGATTTTTTTAGAGCAAAATTTTAAATGAATAAGATAAGATCTTATTGAGGATGAACTAAGTTGTAGTGGACTCCACAATTAATTATATTAGCATGGATAAGCATTAATTTAAAAGTATATACTAAAAAATTGAAAAAAGATCATTATTGTGACATTTTTGTAATATTTGATATTTTCTTAAAAGAAAGTGCACATTCATTAGCATATCATATTTTTATCCACCATATATAATAGTCCACCTCTCTTTTAGCACTTCTGATTATTGTGGATATGATAATTACTTTATTAAAGAATTACTTTAAACAATTAAAGACATTTGAAAGTATTTTTAGATTCTTATTTGATTTAAAGAAGATGAGGATGTTGGATGATAATGAATTAATAAAATTTTGCACTAATTTTACAACAATTATTTCTTATGATAATGTGTTGGATGTAGATTTAGATGAGTTTTTTTTTTCTAAATTAAAAATATTACAAATGATTTTGTGAAATAAGTTAATGTCATTTGTTGAAATTCTTGAATTTATTAAAGTTACAGATTGATATTTAAATATTTCAATTGCTAATCAAATTTTATTAAATCTACGTGTAAGCTAAATAATTTAGTTATTTTATGTATTAAGAAGGATATTTTAGACAATATTGATCTTAATACTATTATTATTGATTTTAAGTCCAAAAATGTGAGGAGAAATTATTTTGCATGATCATTTTTGTACTTATCAGTGTAATCTTCTTAGTATTTTGCATTCTAATATTAATGTTTAGTTGCTGCTATTTAGTTTTGCTGTTATTGCTACTATTTTTATTAATTTTATGATTGTTGATATTTGTAAAATATTATTAACTATTATTATGATTATTTAATATTTAATTAAATATGTAAAATTATAACCTGAGTCGTTTATATATGAATATTAAATTTTAATAATAAAATATGCTTTAAAAGTTTAATATTTATATATTGTGAATTTATTAACGTCCGTTATTTTACTTTGTCCCAAGCATGGAGAACGTTAGGAATGACATTGAATAAAATACTGCTGCTACTCTTGAGGAACCGGTTAAAATTAACATTCAATAACCAACTTGAATATTTTTCTCTAAATATTTGTTTTGTTCAAACAGAAAGTTGAAACTAATATACTAAAATGTGTCCAGACTTCAATTAAGTATAAGATGTCTACTTTCATACTGGTATAAGAAAGCTGTAAAAGAGATACCAAATCTGTTCTATGTTTTTCATTAAGGATCATCTAATTAGATCTAAATGTCATAATCTAATTAGATCTAAAACCTGATAAACCTTTTCATGGTTATGTCCAAATTCTATCATTGTCATTAGCTTGGGCGTGGAAACTGTGATCCAATATCAGTATAAATAAACTCTTTTGCTAGTCCTTTAAGCAGAAACCGAGTAGCAAATGGAAATGTCTATGCTACAAAACATGCAGCTAATAACGTGGCAGGAACTAGAAATAACAGAAATTAATAATCCTTTCCTTTTCTTGCTCTTGTTAGTGTCATGCTTTATCTTTTGGAAAAAGCTTGGCAAGAGTAATCTCAATCTACCACCCTCCCCTCCGAAGTTGCCAGTACTTGGCAATCTTCACCAACTGGGCAAACTGCCTCACCGCTCTCTCCGAGCTCTCTCATTGAAATATGGCCCTCTAATGTTCTTAAACATCGGCCAGAATCCAACTCTCGTGGTTTCTTCCGCCAAAGCAGCAAGAGAAGTTCTGATAACCCACGATATAGAGTTTGCGAATCGACCCAAAACAACAGCTGCAGAGATCTTTTTCTATAGCTGCAGCGGCGTTGTTTTCTCTTCCTATGGTGAGTACTGGAAGAAAGTTAAGAAACTTTGCGTTACAGAACTTCTAAGCACGCAAAGGGTGCGATCCTATCAATCCATAAGGGAAGAACAAGTCGATATTTTGATAGGTAACGTCCGATGTGCGTGTCTTAGTGGAGCCTCTATAGATATCGGCGAGATGTTGCTTGGTGTTATCAATAGCATAATTTCTCTATGTGTAATGGGTCGAAAGGCTACAGGGGGTAAAGATAATTGCGACTTTGGGAAGTTACTGAAGAGAATGATGTTACAATTAGGAAACTTTAGCTTTGCTGATAGCTTTCCTATCATTGCATTTATGGATAACCTGACAGGTATAACTGCACGTCTTAAAGCAACGTCTAGAGAGATAGATGTTTATCTCGATCAAGTTATTGAAGATCATAGTATGGAGGATTATGATGAACAATTGTATTTCAAAGACTTCGTCCATATTTTCCTTGAACTTCAAAAGGATGGCAAGCTCGGTATTGAGCTTACCCGAGACAATATCAAGGCAATCCTACTGGTAATATTCTTCTCTCCTAGTTATGATTTGACAATTTACTCTCTGCTACTTGGCTTTTGAACGCATTTATTGTCCTATGATGCAAAAAATTTTCAGGAAATGTTTGTTGGAGGAACTGTTACAACTGCGACAACAATAGAGTGGGCAATGGCAGAACTAGTAAGAGATCAAAAAGCAATGAGGAAAGCACAGCAGGAGGTAAGAAGAGTTGTGGGAAACAAATCAAATGTGGAAGCAGAAAATATTGAAAAAATGGCCTACTTGAAATGGGTTGTCAAAGAGACCTTAAGGTTGCATCCAGCTGTTCCTCTACTAATTCCTAGAGAAACATCAGCAGGAGTTGAGCTGGGAGGCTACACTGTACCTCCAAGAACAGTAGTGCTTGTCAATGCATTCGCAATTCATTTGGATCCCGAACTCTGGGAAAGCCCAGAAAAGTTTATCCCAGAGAGATATGAGAAAGACCCAGTTGATTTCAAAAGCCGTGACTACAAATTCCTTGCATTTGGTGGTGGAAGAAGGGTTTGTCCTGGGCTCCACTTTGGTCAGGCTTCAACAGAAACTGTTCTTGCCAATCTCTTGTACTGGTTTGACTGGAAATTGCCTGATGGTAAACGTCCAGAGGAGTTGGACATGGACGAGTCATTTGGTCTGAGTGTTTCTAAGAAAACCCATCTTCGCCTCATCCCAACATTAAGATTTCCTTAGATCATTCGAAGGATAATCCAATTGTTCATCTCGTTATGCTTACTTATAATATAATGCATGTCGTGGCATGTCAAACCCATCTTCGCCTCATCCCAACATTAAGCTCTCCTTAGATCATTCGAAGGATGATCCAATTGTTCATCTCGTTATGCTTACTAGTAATAATAATAATGCATGTCGTGGCATGTCAAACCCATCTTCGCCTCATCCCAACATTAAGCTCTCATTAGATCATTCGAAGGATGATCCAATTGTTCATCTCGTTATGCTTACTTGTAATAATAATAATGCATGTTAGATTATTTAATGACCCATGTTACCTATAGATTTGAATCTAATGAACAGAGTCCAACATCATAGTTATTGAATATTAAAACCTTGATCTCAGATAGGTCCAAGACCTTGTCCCTCTTTCTTAAAAAAAAAAAAAAACATGATGGTTAGTTGTTAATAAGGTCTCGCAAAATTATCTAAGAGGTTTCTAAACCATAGAAGAAACAAATAAAAGAAACAAAGAAGAGAGGGAATCAATCCTTACAAAACTATCATAGACTCATATATGACAAAATAAATTGATCCATCAATTGTTTTCAATTGGTATTTCGTCATCAACTATTTGTTTCGTTTCTGTATGGTTGTTTTTCTATTTGTTTCTATATGGTTGTTTTTCTATTCGTTTTTGTATGATTATTTTTCTGGATTCAATGGCATTGTTTTCCTCATATACGACATCATGCATTGCCGTGAAAGGAATTACCACAAATAAGAACACAGAAATAGAAACAGAAATAAAAACTGAACCGCAAGTTTTGATGAATTTCGTAATAGAATTTTATCATAATTGTGGACTAGCATAATAAAATTATGTTGTACAAACCTTGATTAATTAGATGTCAATGGTAATTCTCTCTTTAATGTGTCATTGGGCTTGTGTTTATGGGCTCGATATGATAGGTAGGCTTGACCCATGTATTGTAAAGCACAGGAGGCCCTATTGCTAGCCAACCTTTAAATACAGTCGCCCCATTGAAAACTGTATGTCCTTTTGCTGATTAGGTTTTGGAATAGCAGTAGTCAATCCTCTGCATCTCAATCACTTCGTTTCATAGAAAACTACAATGAATTTAATTGTTCCACAATTTTCAGGTATTTATCCATTCAATTATTAAATCTAGTATGTTGCAATCCTAGGGTTAATTAATTGTGATGATTAATTATGAAATTAATCTGAAATTTCGTGTTAAATTTTCTTCATTTCAATGTTGTTATTTTCGGATGTTAATTGAACCTCATTCT
This sequence comes from Erythroxylum reticulatum, assembly GCA_025504915.1. Taxonomy (NCBI): domain Eukaryota; kingdom Viridiplantae; phylum Streptophyta; class Magnoliopsida; order Malpighiales; family Erythroxylaceae; genus Erythroxylum; species Erythroxylum reticulatum. The sequence continues at coordinate 29,450,781 of JANSVA010000007.1, read as the reverse complement.
CAATGCTTAACCAAAATGAAATATAGATGGATGGATCGAAACAAAATATAGATGCTTGACTGAAACAAAATATGGATGGATGGTTTAGAGTGAGAAACTCATGGTTTGTTTCGTTTATTGACCACTGAAGAAGTAAATGGTGGATGTCGTTATTGTTGGCTCAAGCCAAGAGAAGATTCTGGAAAGGAATTGCAAGAAGAATCCATGAAAGAAAGAAGATGTTAGAATATAATAGATAACAAAGGAAGAAGAAACCAACGTGTGTCACCGGAGGAAGATGAGACGCATGCAGACATGGCATCGCCTGAGAGATGATAAGGCACGTGCATGACAAAATGGGCAGCGACAGACGCGTGCACCCGTTGAGTCATCCATTTTTATTATTTTTATTTATTTTTAATTTTATTTTTTTAAAAATAAAAACTAAAAATAATAAAATTTTTATGGGTTTGAATATTGGTCCTTCTTAAGGTATTTTATTTTGGGCCATAACTCATAATTCATTAATTAATTGATAATTTTAATTAATTAATTAAGTAGTCAATTAATTAATTTAGGTTTATATGCATAAAAGTTGCGCATATGTTTGCTATGTATAATATAATTTTGTGTCATATTATGTTTTAATTGGTACTTTGACCATTTATATTATGTCATGCTTGGAATTATATTTTCTTATTATATGTTGAATGTGCTACATGATATTATTGTAATTTAGAATAGTTTGTTAGCCACCAAAGTGATCAAACTATTTAAATTAAATTCTATCACTTATGATAATTGTCCAATTAAATGTTTATTATATAGACAGCTTGTTAGTCACCAAAGTGGCCTAGCTTGAAAATATTAATCATTTAATAGTGAATGTTTAAATTGTTCATTATGATACTATAAGAAATCAAAGCATTATCGACTGAAATTTGGCAACGGTTAAAAAGCCATAGCAAATTACCGACAGAAATTGTATATTGTCGGAAAACTAGTCCAAAAAATTTTCAGTTAGCAATGGAAGCAATATCCGTTGCTGAAATTGGAAGAAAGTCCTATTTTACTAATGGAAATTCGAAACCCGTTAGAAAAGGTGTCTGAAAAATTTTCGATTAGCAATGGACTAAGTACCGTCGGTAAATAAGGTAGGAGAAACTGGCAGTGAGTTGAAGATTTGACATTACCGACAGAGTATTAGCGATGTAAAATTTCGTTAGTAAATTTTAAATCAATATGTTGCCGTCTCTTTGTGATTAAACGTTATTAACTTAAACAAAACGACATTGTTTGGTTTAACACCAAACGACGTCGTTTTGTTCTGGTTTAAAGAAACATTTAGCCTTCTTCCTCCCGCCACCCCCCTGTCGGGTCTCATCCTCATCTCCCAAGATTTTCTTCTCCTCCCTCCCGCATCATCTCCTCTCCTCCGGCGATGACTCCCCCCACTTTTTGGTCAGACGTTGGTGTTGTGGTCGGCGTCAGAAGCTTGTCCTCTTCTCCCATAACCGTTGCATTTTTGTGAGGTATATTGCAAACGGTTTAGTTTTTTGTTGAGTAAAATTTTTTGTTTATTTGATTTGTTTGGTATGTTTGAGTAATTTGTAAATGGGTAAGAAGAAGATAGAAGGTTGTGTTCTAAAATTTTGTTGTGATGTTGCAAAGGTTGTTTGATGCATATTAGGTGTTTGTTGAAATACCTCTTCTTTGTTGTGATTGTTTTAGTTAGAAGATGAAGTTGGTTAATTATTCCTAATAGATGTCTTAATTGTTCGGTTTGGTTTGGCCTATTTTCAAGTGCACCTAATAGTTCTTTAAAATTTGATAATGGCTTTGCATTGTGTACATGAATAACGATGGTTAGAAATATGTTCTAAATTAAGAGATGATACATATAGATAGGAGTCTATTTTTAAAAAGTAGCGATATGTACATTCTTGAAAATACCAAAGATACTCCTAGAAAATAAGGTCTAAAATATAAAATTGTTCAAACTACAATTTGACAATGTAATTGGATGCATATCAAATTTGACTTGAGTTCAAGTCTAAATGCAACTATTTTCTCCTCTTTACATCCCTCTTGGTACATAAGCAAAGATGAAGTTATTTTATTCTCACCATTCCATTACAATTTTTTTATTTGAAAGCCAAATTTTGTCTAACAATTAGATGAAACAATAATAGATCTTTATGAGTTGCCTAGCCTTATTATATAGATATTTTGCTTTTTACTATGTAAATGGCAATATCAATAAGGAATTAGAGTTTGTATAATTTGAAAAAGTATATCAAAATTAATCACATATATTTATTATCTTTTATAATACTTAATTAAGCTTTATAACTCATTAAAGTGTGCTCTATACCCTCCAATCCTTTTACCTTTGCCTTTGCTCTTACATCTACCTCTCATTATACCTCTTTCTCTTCCATGTGACTATCGGTTCTTGATTTTTAGTATTACCTTATCTAATGACTCCATGTCCATGTGCTATGATAGTTGATATAGTTATGTTGTCTGTGATACTTAGACTTATTGTTTTTGTTTTGATAATGTTAGTGATGAATGATCAATATTTCATAAAACTAATCACTAATTATACGATGGAAATAGTAAAATCTATGTTAGTTATAACAAATATTATTATTTATCTTACATGTGAGCATTTTTGCATGATCTTTGGTTATACCTTTGTTGTCCATATTTAGTATAAGTCATTCTCTTTTCACATATTTTTCATTCTCAATAACAATAGACACACCACCAATAGCAATAGGCACACCATTGTTATTCTCATTTAACAATACAATGTTCTTATTTGGGGGTTGTGGGACGTGAATATGGAAAAGATTGAACATAAAGCTAGAATGTTGATTTAAGTATGAATGAATTTATGGGAAAAGTGGTGGTACGTGAAATTTTTGTGTGAGTTATGGTTTAAGGAAGTTATGTGTTAAATGAAATTATGATTAATCAAATCTTTAGTTTGAGGATGCACACATCTTCATTCATGCTTTTCATTTTAAATTCATATGACAATCGTTTTATAATTTTCATAACAAACTAAAAATCATTACATGTAATGCTTATTTTGTGGTCTTCATTAATCATATGGAAATTCAATATATGCTTTATATTAAAAAAATATTATGTTTGAGATATGCTTTATAATATGTTCTTATATAAATGAATGAAATTGAATAAATTTGATTTTTGAATTGGATGTAAATGCATGTAGACTCAATTGAGAGTAGACATATAGTTTGGAAACCAAAATTGAGCTGTGGTTACTGGTGGATATAGAAGTGTAATTTTATTGCAGGAATGATCCTTTTCTCAAAAGAGAGATGCCCATTTTATAAGGAAAATTCTGCCAAATTTTCAATAGGCTCTTCATATAGCTTATAACCTTCATTGATTATAATATTTCATGGCAATTGTTTTAATATATCCCGCGTTGTAAAATGTGAGCATTTTTAGGAATTGGTTGTAGGATCTCAATTATTGGCAGTACTTATATTTTCAAGGAGATTGAAGAAAAGCTTTAGCAGGTATTAAAATGACATTCATATCCTTATAACTATGGATTTCAACAATGATTTTTCACACATGGCGAATGACATTTCTATCAGTTTCTATATTTCTCATTCTAGGCTTTCATCATCATCTTCCTTCACATACTTCAGGAAGATCCTTCTACCGTTTGGTTGAGGTTAGTGATTTTGTTTTTTACTGTTTGAGTATTCCTCCTACACCTACTTAGTTATTTTTGTATACTCACACAAATAAGCATGACTGTGTGATGTTCGTCAACAGTCGATGTAAAGAACTGAATGTATGTCAAATTAATGCCTTATTATTATTTCTTTTATAATCATTTAGTTTTACGATTATGAATAATCCCTTACTAATGTAAACATTAGTTCCTAATAGGACCAAATACAACAAATAATTTAGCGGCAGTCTTAGGATGAACAACCTGTTAATGAGACTCAGATGTATTTTGATGTTGTCAGTGGTAGGGACTGTCGTGGATGGATATTCGGACTAGGTTTATTTGCGAATACTTGTTATTCGCAATCCTTCATATCCAGTACAGCAACGTCTACCAAATAAGTGCAATCGTCGGAAGTCATCGAGCTTCAGGCCACGGTGGATACATTGATGGAGAGTTATGGCTAACATACAAGAGAAGATGGACCAGATGGCTTATGTTTAAGAGCAAATAGAGCAGATGGCTTAACTGAGACAGGAGCTGGAGCAGTTGAAGGGGAGGGTTAGCACCTCAGAGTACCTGCGATCACCAGGACAATAGGATTGTTGTAGTCATTTGCTTTCAATTACACAGATATGTTATGTACACTATAATGTTTTTATTATCAATTAAGAAAATTTGAACTGTACATAATCAATCAACTTCTGTTTAAACAAATAAATTTAATATGCTCAGATAATTCAAAATTGTTGAAATTATGCATTTTTCATAAGATCATCAAATAAAATTTAATATCGGGATTTTTTTTAAAATTCTATCTTCCAATTATCGACGAAATACAGAAATACCGTCGAAAAAAATATTTAAATATTACCGACGGAATAAATTATATCGTTAATAAATTTGTTTATTTTATTTACCAACCGTTCTTGTTAATCCATCGGTATCTTTACGACAATTTACCAACAGTCAAGGTGTCTATCATTATATTTCATTGACGGAAGGACATATGCAATTTTCGTCGTTATAATTACCTACGTCTGTATTAACGATGCTTTTGTACATCGTTCAATTCTGTCGGTAAATATTAATACTGACGAAATTAGTGGATTTAGCGTCGATTTTTTCCATCGATATTTCATTGATTTCTTGTAGTGTGATATGATGCTAAAATAACATAAATGTTTAATTGAACAATTAAGATTATTAATTACAATCCTAGGAAGTCACCCAAAGGTGGACCATTGCTTATAATTAATGACATTAAAGGGACTTTATCAACATATTTGGTTAAT
>JANSVA010000007.1:29433472-29445683 GCA_025504915.1 Erythroxylum reticulatum | reverse complement strand
CCTAAACCTAGGAATTTATAAATCATAGCTAAACATGGATTAAGTCACTCCCCTTTTAAGCCCATTGAACTTAAGCCATCGCTACATCTTCAAGAGGAGAGATGTGCCTAGCCACACATAGCTCCAAGATACCTCACAACTAAGAACCCACTGAAAGCATCCATGATAGCTACCGATAGTGAAAAAAATGAGAGAAAATGGTGGTGAATTGCATAGAGATGGTGATCCGATGGTAGAGGAGTCGAAGGATGTGGTGTTTCTCTTCTTCTTCTTCTCTCAATGTCGGCTCTCTCTCCTTTTTAACCTAAAATAGATAGGTTTAAAAAATGGGTTATGGATCGGGTTGTATAGTGAGTAAACTTCCAAAAATAGTTCGAGTATTCGAGGGCTTATCGCGGCGATAGATCAGTTTGTCGTGGCTAACTTTTTCCGAAAGTTTTTTTGGGAGTTTTTGGTTTCTTCGTCGCAATGACGTGAACTTCACGCCACAGAGAACTTTCCCAAAAGTTTCTTGAATAATCTGCTGAGTTCACCGCCATGACGTGATCTCACGCCACGACAAAATTATCTAAAGAGTCTTTGCTTAGGTTCTTTATACTTCGCCGCGGCGTAACATCACCTCTCGCCACGAAGAACTTCCTGTTGCCTTGACTTGTTGACTTATCATTTTCAGTCTTCGCTCCTTGTTTCACTCCTTGCCTCTACTTCTTCGAGTGTCCTACAATAAACAAATAGTAGTTTGCAGCATCAATTGTTCTTAGAAAATTTAACTTAGTGCAATTAATAATAATTTGTAACAATTTTACCCTCAAACTACATAAAGTAAAGGCAAGCATTCAAGAGTCAAATTAAACATAAAATCTAAAAATAAGAGCCAAGAAGTGTAGGAAAAACCATGAAAATGTCACTAATTCATATAGAAACTTGGGTTCAATTAATTGCTCGCATCAATTGACTTGACCATGTTGCATGAGGTCAAACAATTTTTGGCCAAGCATTTTGATATGAAGGATCTTGGTGAAAGATCTTTTGTCCTAGGTATTCAGATTCACTAGGACAGATCTTAATACTCTTTAGGCGTCTCATAGAGTGCAGACATTAAGCGTGTGTCTTATCGTAGCACCTATCTGTCATGGTGAGAGATTATCTTTGGCATAGTGTCCAAAGAATAATGTCGAGAGAGAGGTTACAAAAAATGTTCCATATTCTAGTATGGTTGGTAGCTTGATTTATACCTAAGTGTGCACTAGGCTGGACATTGCGTTTTCTGTTATACTGCTAGGTCGATATCTGGCTAATCTAGAGATAGACCACTGGAATGCAGTTAAACGAGTGTTGAGATACTTAAAGGGATCTAAGGATTATATGTTGACATACAGAAGAGTGAAAAATCTAGATCTCATAAGGTATACAAATTTCGACTTTGCTTTGTGTCCAGATGATAGAAATTCCACTTCAGGTTACATTTTTATATTAGCAAATGGTGCAATATTGTGGAAGAGTGTCAAGTAGACACTAGTGACTTCCTCAATAATCTTTGTAGCATGTTATTGATAAGATCTCATCTTGCTATATTATTTGATATTATCCCCTTTGTTTTGGATTTATTTTGATGCTTAAATCTGAAAATTAATGTTTGTTTTGTTTTAGGAGATGAAACGTGGAGATTACATTAAATTGGGACTCTATTGTTGATAATCACAAAATTTGGATAAAGTAAAGAGATTGTTGAAGTGGATAAGGCTGATCACTTGAAAAGTTGGAGTTTAACTGGGAAACTTCTTCCTATCCTTATCATGTAGGAGTTTGATTTTGAATTCAGTTTAGATAGACATCTTTACAAGTTAGAGTTAGATTAGGATTAGATTAAAAAACCTTATAAAAAGGGCATTCATCACAATGGAAAAAGGTTATCTTTTCTTACCTTTTTAGCAATTCTTTATCTTTCTTCTATTTTTGTTATTGGAGCGAAAGCCATATGTGGCTAAACTCAATCGTTCTGATTCAAGGAATTCAATACTCTAATTATAACTTTGTGAGGTATTGTGTTCTCAACTTTTATTCACGTTTTAATTCAAATATTTCTTGTTTTGAGTTCTTATATTTCATGAATGATTAATATTCAATTCATCTGACAATTTAATTTAATATTAATTATTCTATCACTATCAAGGAATTCAATGATCTGTAATTTTGATGAAGGAATAGTACAAGTAGCAAATAGGTTATTTATGAAATTACGTATTTAACTTATGATAAATAAAAAAACTAAATTAAATAGTTACAGCTATCTCGATTATTTAATTTAGGGTTTAGTCTTTTTTACGAAACTTATTGCTATCATTTATTTGATATGAAATGCTATCATACCCAGTCAATAGATGATAAGTTTTGGTTTGGATGCTAGGTTTGAACCAATTCATTTAGGAAAATTTGAGACTTATTACAGCTATCGTAATATGTATTGGACTAACTACTTGAATCATGAAAATATTCTTTTTAGGTCAATGGTCAGTGTTATAATTAGATGAGATCTTTCCTTTGAATCGGAGTTTGGTAATCTTGACTTTCTCTTATTTAAATTCAATTGATTTAATTTGTTTTCATATTAATTCTAGTTAATCAATTTCTTAATAAAACCCCCTTTTTATTTTGTTACTTGAAATTAAGAAACTAGTGTTTAGTTCTCTAGGGATTCGACTTGATTCCACGACTACTACAAAAGTTTGGAGAATTAGAATTATTTTAGGGGCTTTGATAACCTGAACAAAATTTGGCACCACTGTCGGGGAACGATTTCAAGTTTCTTAGTTTCTTTGCGATTTTATTTTTACAATTACTACTAACCTTTTGTCTTATATGACTTGTGCTTCTCATACAAGTAAATTGTAATATAATCTAGAAATTGAGAAAACAACGCTTCATTTGATAAAAGAGACTAAGTAAAGAAGCAGTCATTCACCTTCAAACGAGAAAGTTAAACTAGATCTAAAAATTAGTGAAGACTCTAATTTTCAAGAAGCAGAAGAAAAGATGGTAAATCTTAACCATAGAACATTGAGGGAGTTAGCGGTACCAAATTTGATTCAATAACCTTTAGCATTCATTTCCAGATGTTGAGGTAAATTCAAATTGAAATCTGGTTTGATTCACTTACTGCCTATTTTTCGTGGTCTTACAAGTGAAGATCCGCATAAACATCTGAAAGAATTTCATGTTGATTTCCCTGGAATGAAGCCACAAGGGATGACAGAAGAATAAATTAATCTTAGGACCTTTTTGTTCTCAATGAAAGATAAGGCAAAAGATTAGCTATATTATCTTCCACCTGGCTCAGTAACAACATGGAACGAGATGAAAAGAATGTTTTTGGAGAAGTTCTTTCCTTCATCAAGAGCAGTGAATATTAGAAACGAGATATATGGGATAAGACAAATTACAGGAGAAACATTATATGAATATTGGGAAAGTTTTAAGGAATATGTGCCAACTGCCCACATCATCAAATTCCCAATTAACTGCTGATTCAATACTTTTATGAAGGACTATTGGCAATGGATCAAAGTATGGTCGATATAGCCAAACAGTTGATATCAATTATGGTCGAAAATTCTCAATAGTTTTGGACAAGGATGGATGGAGCTATTAAGTGTGTGAAGAAGGTAAGTAACACGAACCTTAAGGATAAAATTTCTAAACCGCTCTAGTTCATCAAATAGTTATAGGTCAATTACAGTCGGCAAGAGTGTGCGGAATATGTTCATTCTTAGACATCCTACGGATATATGCCCTATATTGCAACAAGACTCTCCTTAAGAAGCTAACGTAATAGGGAGCTTTCCTGGTCAACCTCAATGAAAGTATGACCCTTATTCCAATTACTATAATCCAGGATAGAGGGTTCATCCAAACTTAAGCTATGGAAATTAAGGAGGCCAACAATGATATCAATCTCACACTTTTAAACAACCTTAAGCTCCTATATATGCTCAACCTCAATCTTCAAATTCAGGTAGGTCTTTAGATGAAATTGTTAAGGCTTTTGCTAATAATACTCAACAATTTCAACAGGAAACAATAGCAAGCCTTCAAAACTTGGGAAATCAGATTACTCAATTAGCCACCTCAGTAAGTAAATTAAAAGTGCAAGCATCGGGGAAATGACCTTCCTAAGCGGTGGTGAATCCTAAGGAGAATGTGAGTGTAATGATTTTAAAAAGTGGTAAGGAAATTCAATTTGGAACTTCTTTACCAATGAATATAGAAAAGCACGATGATGGAGAAAAAAAGCACGAACTTCCAACCGAACTTCCAACTCAAGAATCAACAAAGCTAAAAAATGATTAATCTTTATCAATATCAATTAATGCATGTTTACCTCCTTTTCCTAACAGATTGGCTAAACCATAAGATGATGGATATGAAAGAGAGATCTTAGAAACTTTCAAAAAGGTGGAAATCAATATACCATTTATAGAAGCCATCATGTAATTTCCAAAATATGCAAAATTTTTAAAGGAGTTGTGCACAAATAAAAGGAAGATGAAGGACAAGGAGAGAATAATTTTGGGTAAGAAGGTATCAGTTGTGACAAATAGGAAATTACCAGAAAAATGCAAAGATCCAGGTATGTTTACACTTTCGTGTGTTATTAGTAATAAAAAAAATTGAGCATGCTATGCTAGACTTAGGTGCATCTATTAATGTCATGCCATAATCAATTTAAAGACCTTTAAATCTGAATTCTTTGCAAGAAACTATTGTGATTATCCAAATAGCTAATCGTTTATATGTGCATCCTACTGGAGTGATTGAGGCTGTTTTAGTCCAAGTTAATGATTTGGTATTTTCAGTGGGCTTTTACATCTTGAACATGGATGGAGATAATGCTGAAATCTCAGCTTCAATTTTATTGGGTAGGCCATTTATGAAGACAGCTAAGATGATAATCGATGTGCACGAGGGTACTCTTTCTGTAGAGTTTGATTGAGAAATGGTAAAGTTCAATATTTCTGCAGCAATGAAGTACTCGAATGATTTTCAATCCATTTATTATATAGATATTGTGGATTCATTTGTGCAGGATATGTTTAAAGAAGAAAGTGTTGAAGATAAGATGAAGTGTAAGGTTAAAGAGAAAGTGAACGAGCAAATTGATGGAACTTGTGAAGTTGTAGAATCATTGTCTGTAATGCTAATAGATTCAGAAACTTTGAATGATGAACTTACTATAACTCATAATTTTATTTTCTATTTTGCAGGCTCTAAAGATAGAAATAAAGGTGTTACTTGATCACCTAAATTATGCCTATTTAGGTGATGGAAAGTCATTGCCTATAATCATTTCAAAAAGGTTGACTAAAGAGCAAGAGAAAGGGCTAATGGCAGTACTTAAAGAATACAAAACTACAATTACATAGAAGTTTAGAAAGAACCGGCCATGTTGAGCATAACGACGTTAAACAATTGCATTTTTCTAAAGGCAACCCAAAATATGATTTTTATTTTGTTTTCGTTATATATAACTTGCATTTGATTGCTTTTCAAAAATAAATTTATTGGCCTAAATGAAAAAGGAGGTCTTAAAATTCCAGACTACTAAATCTTATAAGGCGAGACCTTGCATTATGTAATTTAGTGTTCTAGAGTGAAGGCCTTAAAATTCCAAACTACTAAATCTCATAAGGCAAGATCTCGCTTTATATGATTTAGTGTTCTGAATTTTTTTTCTTTTCTCATTTAGTTATTTACCTTCTTTATTTACTTAAATATTTTTTTACTTAAAAAAACCTATTTTGCTTGTTTGTCTTTGCAGGAAATTAAAAGAAACATTCCAACCACAAGTAGCCCTCCTCTCGCACAGCATCCCAAAGCTCCACCACAAAAGCACCTTCAAGCCCTCACTCATTTTTTTTAAGTTTTAATTAAATTCTTTTATTTTCATTTTAGTTCAATTTTAATTATTATTACGTTATTTTTAATCTTTCTTCAAGTAGTTTTTTTATCTTGTTCATTATTATCAGGCATTCTAAAGCTAATACCAAAGTTGAAGCAAAATGAAAATCACCGATGAATGTTAATTCACACCCTCAATCTGTGGTAAGTTCTAAAATCGATATTAAAAAGAAGCGTGCGTGAATAATTTCTAGATATTCACAATTCAAGAGAGTCCTCTATTTTATGCTTTATTTTTCTGATTATCTCTATTGAGTTGTGAGTATTTTATGCATACATTACGGATAATGTGTGACTTAGGTGTGGGGGAGCGAGTTTTCATTACGATAAACTTTGTGACTTGGGCTTGGGCTCATGGTATGTTGATTCATACATTAATTATTCCTCATTATAGCTTCATAATTTTCTGATTATTGTTCATGAATAATTCTTAAGTTATGATACATTTTTGGTTTAAAAGAGATAAGCATGATTAGTGTTTTCATTAAATTATGTCAAGTATGTCATCAGTTTTGTTGAATGAGAGTGTGCAAGACTTGATGCAATTTTTGACACTTACGTGAGCTTTGAGTCTAAGAGCATTCATCATATATATGCTCATAGATACCTTTTTGTTGTGTGTTATCAAACATAGGTTGTTTATACTGGAACTTGCTTTTGAATACATGTTAAGACCACATTTTTTATGAATTTGTGTATAAAGATTATGAGGGCATTTCGAATAACCATTTTTGACCTAAACAAGCCTACTTTAATTTTTATCCCTAGAAAAACAATTTTTTACCCTTCTTTTATTGCATAATAACCTTGTTATAAGCCCAATTTACCCTTTTTGTTGTTGATATCCTTAATAATTTTGAATTCCTAAATTGAAGGAATTGTATTAGCTTATTTGCATAGGATTTTAACTAATCGCATGAAAAGTAAATTAGATGATTCAAGTTGCATTGTTTTAACTTTTTTTTTAGAATGGAGGAGAAGTAAAAAAAAATCACCTCTTTAATATTGTTGTTGAAAAGAAAAACAAAAGGAAAAGAAAAAAAGGAAAAGAAAAGAAAAAGTGATTGAAAGAGATGTAATTTGAATAAAGTGAATTTCGATTTAAGTTAAAACTTATATGGATAAGTTTGTATTATTCCCTTCAATTTATTTAGCTAAAAAACTTCTTCTTGTCATACCTTACCTAAGCCATGTTACAACTATTATAAAGTCCCTTTGATTTATGCATTAGGTTCATTATTATTTAGTAGTGGAGATATAATTCTTGAGCGATCTTATGGAAATAACTCGCTATGTTTTGATTTGAGTGCTTAATAAACCCTAAACACTTTGAGCATATAGAGTGAAATCCTTGTGAGGGTGTCAAGTCTTATTCATTTGATTTTGATGGAATTGATGAGATGTTATATTTTAACAATGTTTCTTATGAGTGCGTATTCTCTTAATTGTTATTTTATCTTAACCCTTAAATGTGAATTAGCTTTTGAAAATTTCTGGATAACATGAAAGGAGATGAGAGGTTGTTATAAGATGATTAATTTATTTAATTGATGTATGCTTGAGGACAAACATGAGTCCGGTGTGGGGGAATTTGATAAGATCTCTTCTTGCTATATAATTTGATATCACCTCCTTTGTTTTGAATTTATTTTGATGCTTAAATATGAAAATTAATGTTTGTTTTATTTTAAGAGATGAAACATGGAGATTGCATTAAATTGGACTCTATTGATGATAATCACAAATTTTGGATAAAGTGAAGAGATTGTTGCAATAAATAAGGTTGATCAGTTGAATATTTGGAGTTTAACTAGGAAACTTCTTCTTATCCCCATCATGAAGGATTTTAATTTTTAATTCGTTTTAGATAGACATCTTAACAAGTTAGCGTTAAATTAGGATTAGATTAGAAAACCTTATAAAAGGGGTTTTTTTTATTAGAGAGAAAGTCATGTGTGACTAAACTCAATCATTCTGATTAAAGGGATTCAATACTCTAATTCTAACCTTGTGAGATTTTTTGTTCTTAACTTTTATTCATGTTTTAAGTCAAGTATTTCTTGTTTTGAGTTCTCATATTTCATAAATAATTAATATTCGATTCATCTGACAATTTAATTTAATATTGATTATTCTATCGCTATCTAGGAATTCAATGATTCGTAATTATCATGAAGGAACAGTACAAGTAGCAAAAAGGTTATTTATGAAATTGCATATTTAACTTATGATAAACAAGAAAATTAAATTAAATAGTTGCAGCTATCTTGATTATTTAATTTAGGGCTTAGTCTTTTTCATGAAGCTTATTATTATGATTTATTTGATATGGAATGCTATCACACCCAGTCAATAGATGATAAGTTTTAGTTTAGATGCTAGGTTTGAACCAATTGATTTAGGAAATTTTGAGACTTATTATGACTATCCTATAACTGCTTAAATCGTGAAAATATTATTTTAAACCAATGATCAATGTTAAAATTAGATGAGATCTGTGAAAATATTCTTTTTAGAACAATGATCAATGTTACAATTAGATAAGATCTTTCCCCTAAATCGGAGTTTGGTAATCTTGATTTTCTCATATTTAAATTCATTTGATTTAATTTGTTTTCATATTAATTTTAGTTAATCAATTTCTTAATCAAACCCCCTTTTATTTTATTACCTGAAATTAAGAAACTAGTGCTTAGTTCTCTAGGGATTCGACTTAGTTCTACGACTACTACAAAAGTATGGAGAATCAGAATTATTTTGGGGCCGTCGACAACCCGATCACTTATAGGGCTGCTTCACAGGTTGTTTTGGCTCAGAAACTTGATTTTTGAGTTGTTTGTGGTTGATTCAGTGGCTAGACTCATTCGGTTGGATTGTGATAATCTTGCTGTTGGGTTGTTTAGTAACAATAATAAGAATATCAAATGATCTAAGCATTTGAAGGTCAAATACTTGACTATAAAGGAGTTGATAAAGAAAGGTGACATTGAGGTGGAGCATTCGAGGATTGATGAGATGTTAGCTGATCCTTTAACTAAAGGACTTCGCCCACTTGTGTTTGAAAGATAGGTATATAGTATGGGTGTATTGAAGTCCTTCGATACTGTTAGTTATGGATCATTATGTTTGCTCCCTGTATGTTTATATATTATGACATATTGTTGTTAATTAATAAAGATGATCATCTTTTTATCCTTAGCAATATGTGTTATTATACATTGTCATAATATATGTGAAAGTCTTAAGGTCTGTGTCGATCTTAAAAGTTATTGGGCATATATTCAGATTGACTTTGAGCCTATGTCATTAAGATACATACAGTTTAATATGAATATCCATAGATTTTGACATGACAAAGATAAGTGTTTAATCCCATAAAGGTTTTCTCTAATGCAGCTTAGTGCTCAGTGACAAAAAATAAGATTTCTCTGATGCAGTTTCGCATAAAGTTTAGAGAAATCGAGATCTACAAATGGAAAGATGATATATTTCAAATCATACATGTATCATCTCAGTTTACCACACTCCATTTTTATATTCATGTTAGTGAGGTATTAGATATGTATGATTATATTGGATCTGTGTCATACACGATACATGTATTTGATACTTTTCGGTATCGAAAGCCTTAAGGGATAGAATGATGGATTTTCTTTATCTTTGGATCAACTGATTAATTAAATCTAGTCGACCAATATAGTAACATGACATAACTGTATTTTGAACTGGTTTTAAACTTGAGTCAGTGCTGCAATTAAGTATTGTCAAAGGGGGAGAATGATAGATATTTTTCATAAAGATGGACAACATTAATAGCATTTTATCGATTTTTCAATAACTTATTGGTTAAGTTACGTAATTTGATTCAACTAAAGATAATAAAGTAGTTCGATAAAGATAATAAAGCAGTTCAATAAAGAATTTAGATTAATGGGCCGAAGTCCAGGAAGAAAATAAGTCCCGATCAGTGTGGGCTAGATCTATATTGAGCCTATGATGGGGGCACAATATGGATGCTATATATAGGAGGTTAAGGTCTCCTGTAGCTGCTATAGTAAATCATGAATGTACAAACATTTTGGCCCATTCAGAAGTTCACATATACGTAGAGTTACAGAACAGCTTTCACGCGTTGCGGTGAGCAATTCTATGAACCAGAAGATTCCCACTCCTTTCGGCTTTAGAAAGCTCATTTGAACGTGAGGGAATCGAAATTAGGTATTTTCGTTATTTCCATTTCACGTTTGATCCAAAATACGTAAATAAGGCATCTATTATATGTTACAATTCTCCATCGCTATGTGGCATCTGGGACTGCTTCTTGTTGTAGAAATGCCTCTTTTAATCATTCGTTAGTAAGGAGAAGAAATTTTACTTAGAAGAAGCTTTCCAAATTATTATTCGCAGCTTGCTGCGTGAAATCTTGCTGAGGGGTTCCCTAACGACAAAAAAACCGTCCAAAAGCTTGTTGGAAAAGCATCAACTAGCATTAGACGTCTAATAAAGAACATCTACAGACGAACTATTCGTGATATGATACACATCCAATTGTAAATATGTGCCGGAATAAAAAAGAACATTTAATTCTGTAATTGGGAACAAGTTATCTGTATCAGTACGGAGCTTATCTACCAACTCAGTGAACGACATCGTGTCAAAATTAAGGAAACGAGGCTTCCCTCCCACAAAATTATTACGTGCATGAAAGTGAAGTACAATAAAAAATACACAAGAATAACCAAACATCGAAGTCCAGAAGCCAAAATCTAGTCCCACAACATCATCTAGGAGGGGTTCTATATTTATCCTTACCCTTCCCAATGGTCATTAAATAAGAAAAAGTCAATTTATTTCGGAAATATATTAATTAATGATTAACAGAATATTTTTTTTGTAGTTTCAATAAAATAAAAAATATATAACAAAAATGATGGCCTTATAAATTAATTTTGAGTACCAGCTTGAGAAATTCCATATATAATGTCAACTTTCAATTTCTTTCGTTGACTTTCCAAAATCCTTACATGACACTTCACCTCCTTGATCGCGATGCATGTTTTTTTGTAGGACTGTAGTTTTCTTTCTTTTCTTTTCTCATTGTTTCTTTTACATTTCTTTTTAGATTAATGCATTTCTTTGAGTTGTTTTGAGTTTTCTTTAGGTTTGCGTAGATGGTGACAAAAAGTTTTTGGCTGATTCTTTTTCAGGGAAGTTTCTTCTTTCTCTTTTCCCTCTTTGTGTTTGATTGTTGACTACTTGAACATTAGGGACAATGTTCATATTAAGTGTGGGGGGATTGAGATTATATGCATGCTGATGATATTGATGTTGATGTTGAGAGATACACACTTAAATGGTTGCAACTCTTTCGGTAACTAACTTGGGTCTTACTTGTGATGAATTTGACCATACAATTCTGTCAAAGTAGTTGGATGGAAAATTGAGTTGTATGCTTGAGCTTGGAATAGGCAAACTTGAGAGGATAGTGAACCATGTGGAATAATTAAAGTAGTCAATTGCATAAGCTTATTCAATAACTGATGCTGAGTGATAAGGCAATGTGTGAAATTTTGATGGTTTTCCATTTAAACATATGTGAGGTTTTGAGCCATATGACTACATCTCATAGTCATTTATTTTCTTTGTCATGTGTGATACGTCCCTATGTGGATTACCTTTAGAACTTGCTCTGAATCTGTTTGATACTGCTAGTTACATGCTTTATGGACATGATAAAGGCCTTATTTGTTTTTTAACCTTTAGCTTAAATAACTCACCAAGTCATTTTTCCCTTGTTACCCCCTTTGAGCCTTTAACCTTGTTGTTTTTGTTTTAATTGCTTTACATTGAAACTTGAAAACTTTTAGCCTTACCCTTTTATAAGTTGAATGAAGTACTAAGTATTTGATTTCTTGATTTAGGGACTTTTGTTTTACATGTTATTCTGAGATGTTTTTTAGGTACATCTACTAGGTTGTTGTTGATTTTTGCTACTACTATCTTCTTTTATGTTTAGTGTTACAAAAAAACAAAACAAAACAAAACAAAAAAAAACAAAAAAGAGAAGAAAAAAAAGAAAAAGTAGAAAAAAATAGAAAAAAATCAAAACAGTAGCGTTTGATAGTGATGAGTAGTTGTTGTCCTGTATTTCTGGATGTACATTTCAGAAAATCTTTTTGATTGTCCCATGTCACTTAGTACTTTGTGAATACTTGTGAGTAGCCTTTGTTCTTTTTACCCCACCTTAACCTAAACC
>JANSVA010000007.1:29372030-29383582 GCA_025504915.1 Erythroxylum reticulatum | reverse complement strand
TGCAGTATGTGATTATATGTTATGTGAATTGTTGTGATGCATGAATTGAGTGAACCATCGATGATGGTTACCTCATTAAGTTCCCAAACTCTCCAAAATTGCAACGTTGTATTTTCAAGACCGAGAGACGACTCTAGCTACTGAGAGGCTCTACCAACCGTGTAGATTGTGATTGGCAAGAGAAGTCATGGCTCAAAGATTGGTCAGCTGGGATTTTTGGATAGACTAGATAGACTTTGAATATTTTTCTCTTTCATATAGCACCTTTGTATTAGGTTTTGATGATGTACATGTAGTAAAGGTTGGAAAGACAATTTAGACTTTCGATTTTGTGTAAGTGAATGAGGAAAAAGTTAGATTTTAAAATATTGTGATTTTCTTATGATGCTTTATAAATGACTTACGATACCATGCCATGTGAAATGAGTGTAGTGATCGAATGTAGTGTACTCATATCATATGATATATACAGGAATGACCTCCAGGCATCCTGGTGGGTACCCTGCGGTAAGGGGGCGCTACAAACTAACTCTCTTCTTGAGAACTCTTGGCTAAATTTGTAGATTTGCAATGTTTTTTCTCATCAGACTTAGTCCCACTCCCAATTAATAATGTTTTTTGGCCTCTAAAAAGTCTTAAATGTTTCTTTGGACAATACTTGATCAAATGCTCTCGCAGATGTGAAGTCCTATTCATACCTTTGGCAGAAAGCTTCCCTTTGCAATGCTTACACTCAGTGTTATCAACACCTTTCACAATCACCAAAGTAAACTCTAGCCATACAAAAGAAGTACACTTCTTGCTTTTAGTTGCACCATAATCACCAAAGTCCATAGCTGCAAGCTCCTCTTCTTCATGAGGTGGACTAAAGAAATTCTTTCTTGTATGATTCTCAACTCCTTTCTTAATGATCTGTTGATGATTCTCAGACATTATCTCTTTAACTTATATGTCGCAAAGAAAACATCCTCTTTTATTTGTTATTCCATCTGTGAAAAAGGAAAAAAAACAAAACTTTGAAATTAATTTATTGAGAGAATGGGACTTTTGAGTGAACGTAAAAATGGTATTTTGAAAAAAAATCATACCAAGTACTAAGAGTCTATAGATCTAGGCTTTACAAAGTGGCCAATAAATATCAGAGAAGCTTGAAATGCAGTTGGTGTCGGGGACCGAAAAAGACCGCACTGAGTGGGTGGTTACTGGTTAGGCAATCACCCTATAAGGACAAAGAGACAACAAACAAACAACATTTTATACGAAGGCTTGTTTTTGTAAATAAGTAGAATCTGCCAAAGTAACTGAAGGATCGGCTGGGTATATAAAAGATTAAAGGAATTAATTAACATAATCTGCTTTCAGAGTTAAGACAGCTTTGCCATACGAAGGGACTCTTTTTACCTGAAAAAAGGTGAAATGCAGTTATAATCAAGTGAGGACTTTGCATGGTATCCATTGGTTCCACACTTCCACTCACGGACTTAGCTGTATCCTTGATAAGTAATTCGTCTATGAGAAACGACATGCACACTTTTTAAACAGACGACCTTTGATTTGGTGCATCTCTATCTCTTTAAATAACAAATGCATCTCTCATATGAGTACCGTTTTAATGGTTGATGATGTTGATGGTTGATGACATTGAAATAACAAATGGTCTTTGATTTACCATCACTCTTCGATGGTAAATGACTTTGAATTGCTATTCACTCTTTCATATTTAAATGACGTTGAGTGGGTGCTTTATGAAGAGTGAAGACTTTCTTCATAGTGTCTTTTCAAAAGACTTTCTGCATCTCTTTGTTGGAAGACTACAATAATTTTTCATTTAATATAAGAGAATTGGTTACTCAGAGATTGGGTTCAAAAAACCCATGATTATTTAATACATTCTAGTTACCAATTAGTGTATTCATGTTTGGCAAGCTTATAAATTATATGTAAAGTGGGATACTAAGATATGTACAGAAAAAAATGAGTTAATAAAAATGGATCGGGTATAGGTATCCATCGGTTCAGGTTATTACTAGACCCATATCCAAATCCACATCCACATCCATTTTTCAAAATCTATTTAAAACCCATTTTTTAGCCTTCATATCCATTTTTTAGGATCGGGTAGTGCAGATATTAATCGGGTTGAAAACCCACTGCCATCCCTAAGTCTAACTGCTCGGTTTAAAAACTTTTAATCTTAGGATTTTTTCTTCTGCCCAGAGAGTTTAGCTACTCTTTACATTTACTTTTATTTCTAATTATTAGGCTTTGTTACTTTAACTTAGGACTCGCGTTCAATTTTTTATTTTTTATATAAAAATTTGATCACTCCCTTAAACTTGTGGTTGTAAGATTTTTACCGGAGGAGGTAATACTCTTAATTTAAAAATCTTGTATTATCTCAAAAATATTTGTGCATAGAGAAAACTTTTGTTAATTTCTTGTATGAGTTGTTTTGTGAAATATCCAAAGGAAAGTTAAATTCTTTCGAGGGTTTGTACCAAGGTAACTCAATATAACCACTATGTGAAATGGAGGCAAAATATTAAAGATATTATAAGTGTGATTATGAATTAAAATGTTTTAGTATATTTTATTACAAGAATTTTTATGGGTTTAGCCCTATTTTGGAAATATTCGTTTGATCAATATCACTATATTTGAAAATTTTGAAGTTTTCTTTACCTTAAGGGATCCAAAGGAGCGATAAACAAGTGAAATTAAAGCAGAAAAGTAATGAATTAAAATGTTTATGGAAGACACACATGTGTTGGAGTTGAAAACGCCTTTATCATTAGTAGCATGTGTGTGTGATTTTGTATGTTTATATGACTGTGTACAAGTTAAATGGAGGTCAGACACGCTTGTGTGGAGGTTAGACACATTCGTGTAGTATTGAACACTATTGTGTGAGTTATTATGATCATACGTCGGTTAGTTTATGCCCTTGCAGTTAATTGGTTGGTTGCAATTTGATGTATAACATTATTATTTAATTAATAAAAAGGCATTCTTTATCTTTGGGTATTAAGTTAATCACATTTGATGCTTTAATACTAACGGTAAAATCCCTAGAATAATTAATGTGTAATGAAATTACAATGAGATCATAATTATGAGATTTAATTTATATTTACGCGTTGTTTCTAAATATTCTTAGTTGCAGTTTCATCACGACAGGATATTGTTGAAATGATAAAACTGGCACACATTATGTTTCTTTCTTATGAAGAAAGTAATTGATCTTATAAATTAAAGTATGGAGATACTTAAACTAATTTGTGGATACTTATTAAAGAATAAGTCACTGAACTGACCTAACTATAAGAATATAGAATATTACTTATGTGTTTATGAATTTTCTCATAATAATGGCTGTATAATGGATCCTTAGACTTGAGACTATCAAGGTATCTTGTATGCAAATTACTGTGTTTTGATGTTACTTATGAATCGTTCTAGGATAATTCAATTATAGTACTTGGATGCAGTATAAACCATACGAAGATAGTTGAGTAAGTTAATGAAAGTCGTTACTCTAAAGTAATTAGAGAGAGTGTTCTACTATTCTTAATTAGTAGTGATTTGTGTAATTCTTTGGCTATGGTAAATTGACATTTGAAAATTTATTTTCAAATATCAATTATAAATCAATTACTAATTAGCAAGAATGAATATGATTGGATAAAAAGAGTAGACGTTATATCAAACCACTTTGACATTCATGATACTTAGGAGGTCATGACATATTGATAGATGTCAATCTTGATCTATGATTATAAATTGTTTAATTGTAGAATTAAAGATAAATTAAAAGGAGTTTTAATTATATGATTCTATTTAAGAATTAGAATTAGAATTTATAATCATTGCCAATATATTAGGAACCTAATGAGTCATACATTAAAGAGCATCTTGTGAAAGAAAAGTCAATTGTAATTAAGTTGGACTTAATTACAAAGTTTGAGAAACTTTAGGGATTAAATATGAGATATTTGATTTTATTAAAATTAAATTCCTTAATTATAATTAAAGTAATAAAAATTGTAAAACCCTAATGCTTTTTCTATAAATAGGAATAAGCATCAGGGAGTTAGCACTCCTGCTTAATTTCTATCAAAAGTTAAGAAGCTGCTCTGTGGATATCGTTAGAGGTTGGACAAGTGAACAGCTCATGGTTGACATGTCAAAAAGTTTACAAGGGATTTTAATAGGAAAAATGAAATAGGTACGATTTATTATTTTACAATTCATTTTTTATTTTTTCTATGTCCGTGATTTGATTGCGGCTGATTTCCAATAGTATCTCTGCAATAATCGAGTATTGAAGTGGGTTTGAGGGACACAGTCATCAGACATGCCCTTGTGCATAATTATGTTCGTTACAAAAAATTCTAATTTTTCCTACGAGATATAAAAGGCAAATAAGTTGGGCATCATTAATAGAAGAGAAGAGAAATGTCAAAAAATGAAAAGAATCAAGAGTGAGAGAGGAAAGGAGACTTTGTTATTCCATAATTGGTATTCGTTAACTACAAGTTATCTTAGGGGTTTACTGTTTCAAAATTAGTTTGAAAGTAGTATTGATTTGTGATATCAATTTATACTTTAACCTAAAACCTTGTTAGATCACTTATAGTTGTATTATGGTGGCATTTTGAGTTAAGGTTAATTGCACAAAACTTGAACTCTTGTAAATTTGCTATTTGATTTAGTAGATTTACTTATTAGTTTATTTAGTGGTTTTTCTCTCTATATTATAGGGTTTTCCACGAAAATTCGATGTTCTACTTATTTTTTATCATCTATATTGTTTAGGTTTCTTGAATTTGGTTGATTTTGCATATTGCTCTTGTGGGTGCTGCTATTGTTTAGAGCTTAATAATTGGTATCATAGCCACAATTATGGAGAGTGATAATAGTTCTATGGTTAAATTGACATCGATCAATTACTCGATATAGAGACCCATAATAGAAGGCCATTTGTATTGTAAAGATCTCTATGACACAATTGATGTGGACAAAAGTATAAAAGACAATGTCCCCTCTAAACAAAAAATGGTGATAAATAAAGAGTGGGAAAAGATGAAGTGAAAAATCTTAGACACTACTAGACAATGGATTGATATCAGTATATTCATCTATGTGTCCTAAAAGACTAGCCCATTTGAGTTATGGAAGAAATTGGAGGGTTTTTATAAGAGGAAGACCGCTTACAATAAGGCCTCCCTGATTAAGAGGGTTATTAATTTGAAGTTGAAGACTAGAAAATCAGTGTATGATCTTCTTAATAATTTTCAAGACATTATTAACAAGTCGATCACCATGAAAATCATCCTTGATAATGAGTTGTAAGCTTTGTTCTTATTGAGTTCCCTGTCAGATAGTTGAGAAACCTTGGTTCTGACCATCCGCAACTTTGCTCTAGATGGTATGCTTTCTTTTTATATGATTAAGGAGAATATGTTTAATAAAGAGATTAGGAGAAAGGAGATGTGCATTGTAACATATAGGCCTTTATGATAAACAGTAGAAGAAGATCAAGAGTAGAGGTCCCAAAGGATATAAAAAATCTAAAAATTGATCCAAGTCTAAAGATGGAAAAAAGACTAAGACATGTTATTATTAGACCAAACTTAGTCATATAAAGAAGTTTTACTACAATTGAAAGAGATGCCAAGAGAAGCAAGATCATAAAAAGACGGAGACGATAAAACCATTGTAACAATAACTTTAAGCATAGATGATAAGGTGTCATTAATTTATGCAAACAACAAGTGTCTTCTTGCTGGTCTCTTTAGTCTCGAGTGGCTTGTAGATACAGGGGCCTCTTACCATCGTGTTTTGAAAAAGGAGTGCGCACTCAAGGGAAACAAACCATAAAAAGCTCCCAAGGTTGGAAGTTTTGACACTGAAATAGGCCCCCGATAGATAGCTTACCAGTTTACTTCTTCGGGTTTTTGGATATGAGGAAAGGAAGTTTCTAACAAAGAAGATATAAAAAAGAGAAAACATAATATATAATAAGAATGAGTGCTCATTCTTTATTATATCCAGTTATATGAGTGATGACTTTGAAAATGTCAAGATGTGTAATCAAAGTTCCACTAACATTGTAGATATAGGTGACATCTGAGTTCAGATTGATAAATATATGTAGCTCTTCATGTAATCTCATAGATATGATTTCCTCTTTATATGTATCTCAATTGATTTTATCTTATGTATCTCATATGATCTTCAATATCTTATCAGATACTAAAATATGTATAAATACATGTAAATCTATTCAGTAAAACATAAGAAATACGATCCGACTACATACCAATTGCCTTCTACTGGAGCTAGAGAAGGTCGTGATGTGCGGCCCATCATTCATCTGCCGCTGTCCAGGGAGCCCATTAGGGTTGAAGGAATGTGAGAACGAGCCATTTTGTCCTCGTGCTCCTTTGCTGCCGCCATGTCCACTGGTGGGTTGAGAACTTGCAAAAGGAACAGCAAATGCAATATCTCATGGAATTAAGAGTGAAAAGACAAGATTCGTTGCTCGTGGATAAGAAGTTTGGTTCGAAGGTCACCAAATGAGACGGGTGATTTGTGATGCTCAATCGCTGTGATGAACAATTCGTAGTCCAGAGGTAAACCATTGAGAGTGAAACGGACAAGGTCCTATCCGAGATTGGATCACCAATAGCACCAAGTTCATCAGTAGTGTTGGACACCATGGTAAGAAAATTAGTGATCGAGAGGTCCCTCTTTTTTAGGGTATGAAGCTTGCGTCGGAGTAAGGATCGTTGGGAGCTGGACTACTCCAAAAAATGACGTTTAAGAGCCAACCAAAGATCACGAGCAGTGGTGCATCCAATGGCATGTCTTGCAATAGAGTTGGACAGGGAGGCAGTGAGGAAGCAATATACTAGTTGATCAAGTTTTTTCCACTTGATGTATTCGGGAGACACATCATCTGGAGTTGCTAATGGTGGGAGGATATCACCATTAACATATCCAATAAGGTCAGAGGTAATAAGAATAGCTTGAATTTGATTGTGCCAAATGAGATAATTGGATGAGTCTAATTGTATGGTTAAGAAATTTGTGATTTGGTTGAATGACAGAGTGGGAGAGGGAAGGTCGTGAAAGATAACTCTTGTCTTATTAAATTTAATCCATTTGGTTATATTGTGCAGGATCTTAAAACCAAGATGCCACTATTCGCAGGATCCATCCACAATAATCTCTATCCTATCAAGATCCCACACCACTTCAATAATTCGATTGCTCTCCAAGCTATGTCCACTTCGCTCACTTTGTGGCATCAACGTCTAGGTTCTGTCATACATTCTATGTTATCTCATCCTTTTAAATTTCCATCACTTTTAATGAATAATTGTACTTCTTGTCTATTAGGAAAAAGTACTCATCTTCCATTTCCTTTATCTTCTCGTGTTTCTAACATGCCACTACAAATCATTCATTGTGATATTTGGGGACCATCACCACCCATCTCTCTTTTTGGTTATTGCTACATCATAATTTTCATTGATGACTTCAGTCGTTATACTTGGATTTTTCCTTTAACTCACAAAAATCAAGCTCTTTCTCAATTTCAAAACTTTAAAACAAATACTAAAAATCTCTTTTCCACTACCACTAAAACCTTTCAATGTGATGGAGCTCTTGAACTGATCAAAGGCGCCTTTGCCACTTACCTCACCACACATGGCATCTCTTACTACATTTCGTGTCCTCATACTCCACAACAAAATAGTCTTGCTAAGTGAAAAATTCGTCACATTTTTTCTAGTTATTGATTGTGAAAAATATATGTTGTCTTTGCACTATACATTACAATTTTTATTATTCCAATTTTATGGTTTTTTTTAAGACATGCAAATCAAAATCTAGACTTATTATTATTAAAGTAATTTTAATTTGGAGCGTTCGCAAAAAATCTGCTCTTTATACTTTCAATTTAGAAATTATATTTCAATGTGCTATGCAACCCGATGGATATCCAAAAACCTGAACAGTCCAGTGGATTTAGTTATAGGTAGTAAATCGTAAAAAACCAATAGATATGGATATGGATATGGGTTGAGTCATAAAAAGTGAATATGAATATAAATAGAGTAATATCCGAACTGAACCCTACCAATTGTCATCCCTAGCTAGACTCCATGTTAATTAAAACTCTTAAACATGTTGAATAGCATTGCGTCAATTTCATACTCAGAGTCAATTTTTTAGCTCTTCAACCTTCGATCAACAAAACTCTAAACATAATTAGTTTTAAAGTCATCAATCAAGTGAATTTGATACCCTTAATATTTAACAGTAAGATTCACATTAATTTGTAAACATATTCCATAATTGAGGCTTAATGATAATTCAAGGAGAAGAAGTCGGTCCTGGTAGGCTTGATAGAAACCTGAATCAGAGACATAAATATAAAATAAAACCAGAATTTTTTGGGTGGTTGGAAGTGTATATCCAATCATCTATCTCATGTCAACGGACGTTTCATATGTTTTGTTAATTTGGATATGATGGAAGTACAAGTAGAGGAGGAAAGCTTCCAACATATACATTTATCATGCCAGTTAAGAGGTAATCACCAGAATGTTTTGTTGACTCTGATTATGCAGCAAACTTTACCTTTCAGCGAGATAAGTTCTGGAGATGCCTGCGAACTATCCAAGACTCTGTAAATAACCCATGGATGATTGTGGGATTTTAACTACATCCTATGTTCTAAGGAAGCTGAAGGTAGAAAAAAGTACACTTTGGCTGATACTAAAGAGCTCACTACTGTTCTAGGTGAGGTGGAGCTGATTGCCCCCTAGGTCGGTGCAAGATATCAAGAAAACTTTCTTCAGTATACATCCATCGAAAGCCCAGGTTCGGATAGTTTCTCTGCAGAATTTTTTCAACAGACGTGGAACATTAGTGGACAATTATGTACTGAAGTTGTGTTAGAGTTCTTCCAAAACGCGAAGTTGTTGCAACAGCTGAACAGAACATAGCTTTGTTTGGTCCCTAAGAAAAAACACCTGATGACTTTGGAGGAATTTAGACTCATCTCGTGCTGCAACGTCATTTACAAAGTAATAGCTAAACTGATGGCGGATCATTTGAAAAGGGTTATTATGGATATTGTTGACGTAAATCAAGGACTTTTGTTCCTGGTTGTCAAATGGAGGATAACATATTAATTTTACAAGATCTTATGGAAGATTACGCATCTGGGAGACCCATAAGGAGTTGTATGATGAAGATAGACTTCTATAAAGCATACGTTACTGTTAACTGGAGCTTCATTAGAACTTTTATGGACATTCTAAAGATGCCTTCTGGCTTTGTTAATTGACTTATGGAATGCATTCAATCACCATCCTTTAATGTGCTGGTCAATGGTATCCCATCCAGACTGTTAAAGAATTCAAAGGGTTTTCATCAGGAGGACCCTCTCTCCCCATACATTTTCCCCTTGATAATGGAAGTATGTCCAGGCTCCTGAGATCGCTTACAGCTTCAAATGGCAATTTCCTATATCATCATAAATGTTCCGTGCTCAAGATCACCCATCTCATCTTTGTTGACGACCTTATATTATTTTATGCCGCTGACATTGTATTCGTTAATGTCCTAATGCACGCGCTAAAGATATTTTTATCCTACGCAGGCAAGATCACTCTGATTATATCGGTATTGAACAGTTTCCAAATACATTGGTTAGCACATACGATACTACCAAAGAAGATCATCAAGGACATTGATAAGTTGTTAAAAGCCTTCTTATGGTCGGGAAGAGATGAACCAGGCAGAAAAGCTAAAGTCAAATGGCAGGATGTAACATCTCCTAGGAACAAGAGGGACTTGACATCCAATCTACCACTTCAACGTGAAAAGTATTACTTAGCAAGAGGATTTGGCAATTATTTTTAGATAAGGAAGCTCTTTGGACAAAATGGGTTCATGTTGTTTATCTTCAAGGAAAAATTTTCTGGCAACTTACAGTGTCCACCTCCAAACAGTTCTTGAGGTTTTCAAGGAACTGTTGAAGATGAGAATATTTATACACCTTTATTAAACATAGAATAAATGGTGGTAGAAATACGTGGCTCTGGTTTGATAACTGGCTAGGAATTAGCTTGCTAATTAACAACCTGGTGATCTTACAAATGCGAAACAGATGGAAAGTGGATGCTGGAGTTTCTGAATTATTGCAGGATGGAGGATGGAGGGCAGAGATTCGGGGATTCTCCCACTTACGGGAACATATGCCTCCATTAGGGAATAGCAGCGAAGATGATACTATCTCATGGACTCTTCACCCAAACGGTTCGTTAACAATGACATCTTGTCACTGTATTTTCATACAAGATCTACCGGTAGTCCTGTGGTACAACCTGATCTGGAAAAGGTCTTTGAACCCCAAGCTTCAATTATAACTTGGCTAGCTATTATAAATAGGATGTGCACAAAAAATCGCTACTTTTAACTCAAAAGACACCTGCTGTTTACTCTGCCAGAATAATGAAGAAGACAAGAACCATTTGTTTTTTAACTGTGGTTATTCAAAAGCCATTTGGAGTTGTATCCAAGAAATGGTGGGTGCTGTGAATAAGGAGTCCAGATCCTCCGTCCACTCCTATTCTATTCTGTCTTATTCTGTCTTATTCTGTCTAATAACAAAACGGCGTCGTGTTGTTAGTAAGAATGGACAGACGCTCTTCGTAAATGGACAGACCTATGGGATCCACCGTTTTTAAGCCATATCCAAAGTCACTTTTAATTAATCTTATACGTTATTCCAAAGCCAACTCCAAAACAAAAGGTTTTTGTTTTCTAGTTTTTTGCTTATTCTTATTAAGAACAAGATTAAAAATAATCAAGAATTTAATAATATTATTTAATATCATTAATAAATAATTAATTAATAAGAATAAGAATAATAGTAAGTAGAAAATTAATAAATATCAAAACTTTAATCAATTAAATTAATAAGAATAATTAAAGAACCATAATTATTTTTAATAATTATTATATATTGGTTAATAAGGAATATAATAATTCCGGCAATAATTAGTAAACTAACAAATTAAAAGGAAATTATAATTATCATAATTGAAAACAATTAACATAATAATGGTAATAATTAAAGCAACATAAAGTTTTTATTATTTAT
Organism: Erythroxylum reticulatum; assembly: GCA_025504915.1. Classification (NCBI taxonomy): domain Eukaryota; kingdom Viridiplantae; phylum Streptophyta; class Magnoliopsida; order Malpighiales; family Erythroxylaceae; genus Erythroxylum; species Erythroxylum reticulatum. Next base: position 29,372,397 of record JANSVA010000007.1, on the reverse strand, counting down.
TATAATGAAATTTATAATAATAATTCTTCAAATAATTTATAAAATAAAACTGATGATAAGGAATTAGCAAAAATAAGCATATAATTTTTTGCTTATTATTATCAAGAACCAAATTAATAATAATCAGGAATTTAATCGTATTACTTAATATCGTTAATAAATAAATAATTTATTAATAATAAGAATAATAGTAAGTAGAGAATCAATAATTAAAGCACATTTTAAACAATTAAATTAATAAGAACAATTAAAGAACCATAATAATTTTTCATAATAATATAATGATGAATAATAATAATAAGGAATATAAAATTAGCACAACTTATAATAATTCCGACAATAATTTCTAAAATAACAAATTATAAGG
>JANSVA010000007.1:29331263-29342857 GCA_025504915.1 Erythroxylum reticulatum | reverse complement strand
GCAATTTCTAAAAAAAATTCAAGGACTATTTCATAAATTTAAAAGATTACCTTAAATGGTATCCGATATTGATCAGTATCAATATAGTACCATACCAAAACTCAATTCGGTACTAAGTCCAGTACGGTATTCGTAACATTGCTTGTGACTTGAATTAGGATAAACGATACAAACATCTCTTATGATTTAAATTAGGATAAAAGACATAAATCTCAAATGTAGTTTAAAAAATCTTAGAAAAATACCTAATTTTTAAAATTCTCAAAAAAACTCATTCTAATTTTTCAATTTTTAGAAAAACCTTCCTTTTAGGCTTCAATTAAAAAAGGTTAATTATAAAAAAAAGCCCCAACTTTCTTCAATTTTTCAATTATAGCCCGAACTTCAAAAAGTAACAATAAAATGCTCAAACTTTCATTTTTTTCAATTCTAGTCCAAACTTCAAAAAATAGCAATAAAATACTTTAACTTTCAATTTTGTTCAACTCTAACCCAACATTAGTATTTTTGTTAAGTTTACTGACGTGATTTACTATGTATTTCAGAAACTTTAACTATTTATACACATAAGCCAAAATTAACACAACAAAGAAAGATTAGTGAGACGGCATTGTTTAATCACATAATTAAAACGACGTCGTTGTTTAAAAATGACATAATTCAGATTATGCAACCCTGACGACCTTACTCTTTGATTTTAGTTTTTGCCTTTGTTTTTAGTTTGTTCTCTCGATGCCCTCACCCTTCGATTTTTAGATTACGTAGCCTCGACCCCCTTACACTAACGACATTAGGATAACGAACTAAAAATGAAGAGCTTACTAGTATAGTACGCTATAATGCAAGAGTAGTTTAGGGCATGAGAAAAACAAACATAAAATAAAGGGTTAAGAGCATCAGGAGAATAACAGATAACGTTGGGCTAGAATTAAAGAAAATTGAAAGTTTAAATATTTTATTGCCACTTTTTGAAGTTTAGGCTAGAATTGAAAATTTTTGATAGCTAATGGCGGAGAATTAATATGGTTAGACTCAAAATAGAGTAGACATTAGTTTCATGTTCTATGTCTAATTAAGAAATCGTATGATGAAATGATTGAATTATAAAGAAAAATTATGTATGGAAAGGTTAGTTAAAATCACTTTGACATTTCTAAATATTTGGGTGGTCATGATGTGTTGCTAGATACCAATCTTGATATATGATCATAAATTGTTTAATTGGAGAATTAAAGATAAATTAAAAATAGTTTTAATTTAACTTAATAATCATTGTCAACATGTTTGGGAACCTAATGAGTCTCACATATAGAATAAGTTAAGAAGAGCAAAGTTAATTTAATCAAGTTGGACTTGATTGTAAAGTTTAAGAAACTTTATAATTAAATATAAGATATTTAACAAATAAGGATCAATATGAGATATTAAATCTTATATGGGCATAATTGGTATTTAATTAGAATTATTTATAAAATTTTAATTGAAATTAAAATTTAATTTCAATTAAATTATTAAAACATCCAAAGCTTATTATAAATAAGCTTAAGCTCTATGGAGCTAATACTTCTTATTTAACCTTCTCTTTAAGAGTTACAGAGTTTTCTCAACCCATTCTATGGATATCGTTAGATGTTGGACATTTGTGCAGCTATGATGGTTGAGACGGATTAGTTTCATAAACGATTCGAGGGATACAACAAGATAAAGATTAAGTTTCGGAATAAGGTACGAATTAAGTTTTTTGCTTTATTATGACTTGTATTAATCATTTTATAGAATTAAATAGATCTTGATTTTTCAGGAAATCAAAAGTTATGAAAAAATTTCGTGATTATTCTGTTGTGGTCAGGATTAGATCTCAATACAATTTTCCAAGACTAACACTCTCAGAAGTGGGTATATTATGGTACTTGATCTGCTTTCCAAGGTGCTTCCTATAATTAAAAGGTCTCGCAAGTATGGAGGTGTCATGCTATGTTCAAGACATAATGATCTCATGAATGGATATAGTTCTGCAATCAAGAAGCGAATATGAAAACTTATGGTGCTTCTTTGTTCGATAAGTATATAATGCTCATGCACTTTAAGTGTCTAGTGTTGCACCTAATAATATGAAAATTATTAATACACATATTTGTCTAAAAGTTACCTTTGTATTAAAAGAATCATTAGCTAAAGTGATTATTATTATTTTAAGCAGATAAGGAATAAAATCTAAGAGGCAAGTAATAGTTTTGAAAAATTGCTAACACTCTTACAAAAAGTAACAAAAATGATCTTTGCTCGCACTATTGGACAACGAAATGACGTTGGTATTGGAGGCTTGGGTCTTAAAAGAGAGAACGAACCTTGAAAAGGTAATGTAACAATATAAGAGCATAACTGAATCTGGCGTCAAAAGCACGATGGTTTATTCAATTTGTAACGGACCAAATACATTGCTCTACCGGCAATTTGCCTTCCTTTTCCCAACCAATGTATTCAACTATTTCCACGAATTCCTAGTAAAGATGTGATTCCCTGAGGAACTTTCTCTCTTTTAATTTGTAAGATTAACAAAGATTTCTCAAACAAGTATCTGATTTTTTACAAGGTACTTTTTTTTCAATGTTTCTGGTAAGTAAGTAGCTTTTTTGCATACGTATGTTTGATAAACGATGTATGGTCAGAATTTCTCAAGGTAAGAAATGGTCGTTCTTTAGAAGGAGATTATGGTTTTTTAGTTCAAAGATGCTCAGATTAACAAGATACGATATTGTTTTTCAGTTAATAATTGTATGAAATGGGTGATATATATTGTGTTGTATCAATGACGAAACCTTATTAACTCGTTCCCTGGAAAAGGGTAATATGCTAAATACCTAAATTCCAGAAGAAAAATTTGAGCTAATAGATATGTAAATGTTGTTTTGTTCTAGATGCTTACGAGAGCTTGAAAACATTGATCATACTGAGTATATGCTGTCAATTTTGTGGAAGACGTAATAAAGGAAGTCTCTTCACCAAGGAAATTTGGTCGTCTGATTATTTTGACAATGGATGTGCGTTTTGTGATTAAAACTCTGCATAAATCTCAATTGAATGTAAAGATCAATCATCTGGGTTCTCTAAGAATCACCATCTTCCCGAAGTTGTTGGTTATGAACTTGAACATACGATGCAAGAATTCTTAATCCTCTTTTCTATGTATTTTAATATAAAACAACCAAGTTCATAAATTTAGAAGCTACAAACTAAAAGATCTAAAGGTAGTTTAAGTTAAGTTGTATTTGCACAAAACCCTTCGCTTTTAGTTTTTCATAAAAATGTGTCTCAACAAAAAGGAATTCAAGAAAGAGAAGAAATATATTGATAGTAAAAAATAACACTTGCTGCTAGAAATGAAACAGAAATGGGAAAGAAAAAAATGGCAACAACAACATTTAGAGAATTTATTTCTAACATCCAAGTCAAAAAAAGTGCTTAAAGGATTCCAAAAACAAAAGCCAAGGAGAGGTGTTATCCTTGTGGACAGTTCAATAGTACATCATATAGTGAAACAATCAACTTCTATACCAACTCCCTTTTCATTTGTTAGAATTGTATAGATCTTCAATTGCTTGCTTTTATTTCTTTTTTTTTTTTTTGAAGTTTCAACTTATACTGAAGTTTTTGAAGCTAACTGGAAATCAAAATTTGAGGCTACTGGGATATGGTACATCTCTTATCTACTTGATGCCAAATGATTGCTTCTACTAATGTCTATATATTTATCATTCATTTGTATGATTTAATTGGAAGGTATAAACCCCGAGTCATTGATGATATGGTGGCTTATGCTCTCAAGAGTGAAGGAGGTTATGTTTAGGCATGCAAGAACTATGATGGAGATGTGCAGAGTGATTTCTTAACTCAGGGTATGTAAAAAGCTTTTATAAGTTTTGAAGAAACAATATTTATAAACTGCTTTTTTTGTTGTTTTTGGTGTTTGGGAGTTGTTTAGTTTATGTTGCTTTTTTTTTTCATCGCTTTAAAAGTCGCAAAGTATAATGTAGCTGAAAAGCTCCTGAGATAAGAATTGTTGCTACATTTTTGTAGGTTTCAAATCCTTTGGATTGATGACCTCTGACTGCCCATGCCCTCCATTGCTACGAATAAAACCTGAACGTGTGACAAAGTTGCTTGCTATGGAGCCGCTAGAATTAGGAAGCAACAAACTTCAAATCATCAACTATTGAAACAAAAGTTTCAACTTCTAAAAGGGTCTGTACAGTTTAGTATGAAAAATTTTAAATATTTTTTTTTCTAAAATCTACGTTGCTTTTAAAATTTATATGGCCTTTCTAAATAGATTTTTTATATATAAAAGCGGTGCGTATATAATACTTCTTAATTTTTATTAAAATAAATCTTAAATTGAGTTTTGGTGTTCATTAAATAAGTTACAAATTTAAGACGATCTTAGCCCAATTTAGGCAGCCGAGCTTTTATTTCAGCTCGAAACCGAGCATCGATGAGGCCACGTGACGCAAGGCAAAATACACCGACCCTAAAATAAGAACCAAAATCAAAGAAATGCGTTCAGCATTGGCGTACTTTGATGAGGAAAGTGGAAGCTTCTCAAAATTAATAGGATGTTCCGGAGACAAAAGTGGCAGGAACTGAATGGTAGCGGACTTGCTGTTGCTCGACAACCGTTGTTCGTTTCGGTGGTTGGCTCGGCTGCTACTGTCTCTGTTTTCTAGCTTCCTATTAATAAAAGGCTCCGTTTTCCCTGCTTTCCATATCCATTCACACCATTTCCCTTCCCACAGCACGACGCCACTCAAAGACACGCACTTTAAGACCATTTCTTAACCCCGCACACACAATCTCTCTTTCTTTTTCAATGGACTCCTCTGCAACTGTCTCCGTGAAAGCTTCTTCTTCTTGTCCGTGTAGTTCAGGTTTCACTCTCCGCCCCTACCTTAATTCTAATGTTCCTAAACCCACACTTTTTCCCTGTAAAAAGATCCGATCTTTCGCATCTTTCTCATTCAAATCCATCAAATGCATGCACTTCCCTCCACCTGAGTCAAAACCCATTTCGAACTCGTACCTATATCCGTTTTCATGCTCAGCCGTCAGGTTCTCTCCATCACAGACTAACGACCTTGATCCCAGCAAGCTGAACCAGTTGATCACCGAGTTTCAGTCTATTTCTTTACCAATCGACCGCGTGAAACGACTCCTCCAATACGCAAATCTTCTTCCTCCATTCCCGGAGTCTTCTCGGGTCGATTCCAATCGGGTTATGGGCTGCACCGCCCAGGTTTGGCTCGATGCTCGGTTGGACCAACATGGAAAGATGAGGTTTTCGGCTGATAGCGACTCGGAGATCACACGCGGGTTCTGCTCGTGCTTGATGAGGGTTCTCGATAGGGCGGCGCCGGAGGAGGTGTTGAGAGTCAAGACGGAGGATTTGGCGGCTCTTAACGTGGGGCTTCCCGGCGGCGGACAGTCGAGAGTGAACACGTGGCATAATGTGTTGGTGAGCATGCAGAAAAGAACCAAGAAGTTTGTGGCTGAGAGAGACGGGAAATTGCCCTTGGACCCATTTCCATCGTTAACTGTCACTTCCGAGGGAATTAAAGCCAAGGGTAGCTACGCTGAAGCTCAGGTTCTTATCAAGTTCTTTGGTTTAACTCTTTCTATGTTTTCTATAGTATTTTATTAGATTATGTTTATTTTATTTTACGTGAGTGGTCTGTCCTTCTTAAAATACTGAGTTTGGATATAGTTTATTCTTAGGCAAGATATTTGTTCCCGGACGAGGTCAAGGTTCAAGAGCTTGTCAGTGAGTTGAAGGAAAAGAAAATAGGAGTGGTTGCCCACTTTTATATGGATCCTGAGGTTCAAGGTGTACTAACTGCTGCACGGAAGCATTGGCCTCACATCCACATATCTGATTCTCTGCTCATGGCAGATAGTGCGGTTAAGATGGCAAAAGCTGGATGCAAATTTATCACTGTTTTGGGAGTAGATTTTATGTCAGAAAATGTCCGTGCAATTCTTGATCAAGCTGGCTTTCAAGAGGTTTGTTCTCTCTTACTTTTGTACCTTAAAGTTATAGCTTTTCTCATGTTTACTAATAATGTAGTCGGAGAACGATTTGCTATAGCAACATCAGAAAAATGGGAAGGGTCCAGAAAAAGTTTGATGCATGGCTTACTAGTTCGTGTTTTTCTTTTTCTCTCAATCAGTTCCCAAAAGGCAGATCCTTTCTTTTATATATTCTCTTTTTCATCTCATTTTTGTTGCTACCTTTTTTCCTTCTCACGGGTTAGCTAAAAAGTGTTGCCTTGTGTTTGTGCTGAATATTAAAGAAGTAACTCACGATCCTAAGGCTCAAATGCAGGTTGTTGTTTACAGGATGTCCAGTGATCGCATTGGCTGCTCTTTGGCTGATGCTGCATCTAGTCCTGCTTATATGAATTATCTCAAGACAGCATCCGCATTCCCTCCTTCTTTGCATGTTGTATACATAAATACATCCATTGAGACAAAAGCTTACGCGCATGAGCTTGTGCCAACAAGACTTTATATCTTTTACCTTCTGCATTTGTGAATGCTTACATAAGCATCATGAAGTTTGTAACTAATCTCTGGTTGGATTATCTTATATTTGATAGTTCTCTGGTTTTTTCTCTGTCCCCTCTGTCAACAGGCTTTTGCTCAAATTCCAGACTTGAATGTATGGTATGGGCCTGACTCATACATGGGTGCCAATATTGCCAAGTTGTTTCAGCAAATGACTACGATGACTGATGAAGAAATTGCTGAGGTGCATCCAGCGCATAATAGAGATTCAATTAAATCTTTGCTGCCTCGCTTGCGTTACTATCAGGTGATCTTTCTATTTACTCTCAGTTACTAAACTTCAAGTTCCATTTCTTAATGTTTCTAGTGTATTATGCATTATTGATCGTAAATTATCAAAACAGTTATATTTGAAGTATGTTAAGTGACATCAAACATTGCAGTTATCACGTAGGCTGTTAATTGATGAAATTGGAATGTTATTTGTCCTGCAAAATGACTGTTGCATCTCGTTGCTTCTTTGAGATGCTTTAGCTTGCAACATTTGGACTAGTCTTTTGTGCATGTAGGCCAACTATTTTGGCCGCATTGCAGTCAATTTTCAATTGATTTGTAATAGTCAATTTTCTAATAATTTGGAAATGAGGATATTGCTAAGGTTTTCTCAATAGTGCAATGGAAATAAGCATGCATCTATCGAAACAAGAATTATTCAAGATTGCTTCCAATTGCAAATTTCTTCCTTCATTTACTGTAGCATTTATTTATTAATTTATTGTTATTCTATTATTTTAAGAATTTTCTGATGGGGTGACATTTTTTTATCAGGATGGAACATGCATTGTTCATCACCTTTTTTGGACATGAAGTTGTTGAGAAGATAAAAGAAATGTATTGTGACTCTTTCTTAACTGCTCATCTTGAGGTCCCTGGAGAAATGTTTTCCTTGGCCATGGACGCCAAGAGAAGAGGAATGGGGGTAGTTGGTTCCACCCAAAATATATTAGATTTCATAAAGAAGAGAGTGCAAGAGGCCGTGGACAGAAATGTCAGTGATCATCTCCAGTTTGTGTTGGGGACTGAATCAGGGATGGTCACTTCAATAGTTGCAGCATTACGGAGTTTATTATGTTCTCCAAAATCTACTGATGGGGCCAAAGTTACTGTTGAAATTGTCTTTCCTGTCTCATCAGACTCGATAACAAAACCATCATTAAGTTCATCCATGAATCTAAAATCCACTAAATTAGGCAATGTAATATTACCTGTTATACCTGGAGTAGCGAGTGGGGAGGGATGTTCTATTCATGGAGGCTGTGCATCCTGCCCGTACATGAAGGTTGGTAAGCTTTTACCACTTCTTACTACAATTGAATTTAAGTCCATTCTCTTGTGGTTAAATTTTGTACGGAATTGTTTTTGTTGGAGATTGTGGAAATTTCTAGACTTACCTATTCACAAGGATCGACTCCCAAATTCTTCTGCAAATCATAGAAGCCTCCGATGCAGACTGGCATGAAAATAGACAAAAAGTAAAAGTTGGAAATTCTTGTCATCTACATTTGGTGTGGTTGTTAGCTTCTTTGTTCTGTTTTACTGGTCGAGTTTAAAGCATCATGAAAGGGAAAATGATTTCTGGTTTAACTGCTCAGATTTCATAAATAGTTAAGAAGAATGTAGACATTCTTTTAGTCCAACAACCCTTGTCTTTATCTAATTACCGGCAATTTCTCATCCAAACCCTATAAAACAAGTCTTGTCTGTGGCCTTGATTCTTGAAGTCCTTGGTGAAATAATTTGGCAGTATCTGTAGTTTAGGTCATAGTTGCTTAGCGTGCATATGTATGACTCTATCGACTCCTAGGATCAGGGACGGATCCAGAAGGTTTTTTGAGTGGGGGCAAAATTTTAATGGGAGCAAAATTTTATTTTATTTTATGGGATGGAAACTTAAAATAATAATTTTTTATGTAAAATTTTTTGGAGGCAGCGGGCACTTGCCCCCAATGTGGATCTGTCCATGCCTAGGATTGAGGGACTCCTAAAGCCTGTAGCAACTCTTATATTCTACCTGCTGGATCAAATCTTGAGTTTGAGCATTACGATAGAGTTTGGTGTAATGTAACTTGAGAGATTCTGATTCAGTTGACTGTTTGGTCTGGTAAAAGTCCATATAACCTTTTGGATGTTTGTTAGATTATTGTTACTATTGAACCTAGCTTAGTTTCTGCAGATACAAAGTTCAATTTTATTTGCTTTTATAAAGTTATTATACTTGGTAATTGACGTTGTCAATTTGAAATCTTCTTTTCAAATTAATGCCTGAGGTAAGCTCTTTTATATTGCAGATGAATTCGCTTAATTCTCTTCTAAAAGTTTGTGACCACCTTCCTGACAAGAAAAACACGATCGAGGCCTATGAAGCTGCACGGTTAAAATTGCAGACTCCCAACGGAAACTCAATTGCCCATGTGGGTTGTGAACCAATATTGCACATGAGACACTTCCAGGTCATATTTCTGGACATTTCTGAGTCTTCAGTTTTCTTTGATAGGGAGTTTCATAGTTGTTTGTATCCAGAGTTCTCACTTCCATTGCATCTCATTGCAGGCTTCAAAAGAACTGCCGGAGAAGCTTGTTCACCAGATTCTCCACATAAATGGCAACGAAAACTCTGCATCATAAAGAAAGACGAAATGGGCATTTTTTGTAATGTTAATTTAATGATTGCAAACTCGTGGGGTTCTCAACTGCAGGAGCTTTCTGCACTGGCAAGAGAATGAAACCATAATATTGCTCAACTCTTTGTTATGCAAGGATAAAACCTTAACTCACTTTCACACCCTGAACGAGTTTCTGGAATTCTTTTACTTCTGACAGAAGCTCAATAGTGTTAGCTCCACGGGAAAGTCATTTTCTATATGGCGTTTAGATTTACTTTAGAAAAAACAATATTAGAAGAAAAATATTTTCCTATCTAGGCGTTTCGTTACAAACTTCCGTATTTGATCATTTCGGCAACTCCGAATTTGTAGTATCTTCCACGAAGCAGAGACCACTTTCAACGTTAAAAAATTGTATGCTCCATCTCCTGTCAGTCTTATTTTGGTCGACGATTGATTTTCTGTATCTAATTTCTCATATTCCTGTTTCGTTGGTAGTTGTCTCTGCAACTCACTGGATGTTATCTCTGTGTTTACCTTTCCTTTTGATTCCATTCATCGACATTATTTGCTAAAAAACGTTCTTCTCCAGTACCCATTTCTCTGATTGTTAACATTTTGTTTGGACATTGTTACATGTGCAAGTAAGTGTAAAATCAGGGAATGGAAGATGAATACTAGGTGCCACTGTAAAGTCCGCTGTTTGGGAATTGATTAGTTTTCCATATGTTAGTTGCTTGATTGTGGTTTTTCAGGTTTACCGAGTTGGTGAGTCACTGAAATGAGCTTTAAAGTTCTAGGTTCTTAAAATTCTATACCTGATGTGATCATTTGAGCTTCAAGTGATTGCACTAACCTTTACTTTCTCAACTTCAGACGCCCACACCCCCAACTACTGAACACAGCTAAACAGAATTCCCCCTTCCTCGATGGTCGCTGAAATTGATGGAAGGAACTACTACCTTGGATAAGTGCTTTTCAGTGCTAGCTAGATCAGTAATTGCAGACTTCGTTTTCACTCGATATTAATTTGCGATGGATACATTATGTGCACCACAATCATCAACATGATGATTGCTTACTCCATCTAGGTGCAAGAATGTGGCTTCATTAGCAATAAATGAACCTGTATTTCATCCATCTCTATGTTGTTTTGAAGGAATTTATTCAGTTTCATTTGTTTGACAATATTAGGCTATCATTTGTTTGTTAGGATATATGTTTGACAATCATATGTTGTTTGACACACGGGAAACTGCCACTGTTTTGCTTTGGGGTTATCTCTGATGTTCAATATGCTGGTATTTCCTGATGGTCGCTCATTTCTTGGTGTTCCCCGCTATTATCGACATAGCTTTAGCGTATTGCAAAGGGCAATAGAAACATGGAACAGCGAACAGAAGCATAAGTTCGCGATCAATTTCGACGATATTGTTGATGGATTTTGTCCCAAGGACCAATCACTAAATACTGTCAAGAAACTAGTGGCCGAATTTGATAAATTCAATGGTCCTGTCTATCACATGAATGGTAATCACCGCCTGTACAATCTTCCACGTGATAAGTTGCTCCCATTATTGAAGATCGAAAGTCTTGCTGGGCATGCATACTATGACTTCTTACCTTCTCCAGGATACAGAATCATTGTGCTGGATGGCTATGACATTAGTGTCATTAGATGGCCTCCGGATAATCCTAATACATTGCAAGCGGTAGAGTTTCTAAGAAAAAAGAACCCAAATTTGGATAAGAATAGCCCACGGGGACTAACGGATCTTGAAAGGAGGTTCCTTATGTTCAATGGGGCTGTTGGGAGAAAACAAATGGAATGGTTAGATAACGTTCTTCGGGAAGCAACAGAGTTAAAGGAGAAAGTAATTGTATGTTGTCGTCTGCCTTTAGACCCTGGTCTGTCATGCCGAGAAGCGCTCCTGTGGAATTATGATGAATGTGATACATCAGTATGATTGCGTTAAGGCTTGCCTATCTGGGCATGATCATAAAGGTGGGCATTCAAGTGATTCTCGTGGAATAGATCCTGTGAAGCATCACTTGAGTGCCCACCAGGCACAGATGCATTTGGATACATTGATGTTTATGATGACAGATTGATTCTTGTTGGTGCGGGTAGAATGAAGAACACAAGCATGGTCTTTCATCCTTAGGTAGACATGTAGAGTACCTTTACATGAGTAACCATTATTTAACATAGAGGTATGAACATTTTCTTCATCACAAGCATAGAAAGCACAATTGCGCATGAGATTTATGGAAATGTCAACTTCGAAAAAGGTCAGTTAAGCGCCCTTGTTTCATTGAGAGAGATGTGGAACTAAATGTGCAGTATGCATATGAATATCATCTGATTGTCCT
>JANSVA010000007.1:29298463-29312747 GCA_025504915.1 Erythroxylum reticulatum | reverse complement strand
GTGATCTCCCAAAAATGTCCTTATTACATCCTTATTACCTCACACTTTACTTTCTTTTATCTATTCAACAAATCCTAATAACCTTGGCACTTTTATAGTTCCAAAAATTAAATCTATCTAAACTCCAAAATTATTTTGAAATCATGCTTACGTAAGGAAAAAATTTTCTAGGGTCCAACAGGCTCAGTTCCACAGGATCTTTCCAGTTGGATTTGATATCAACTGGAGGGCCATAGTGGGGTGCCAAGAAAGCTATCTAGTCATTTCAAGATAGGTCTTGTCACCTACAGTATGAATTATAATTCGAAGTAGAGAAGTCATATGAATTCTCCTGGAGAAATCAACAAGTTTTAATCTGTCCTTGCTAGATTTTTAGCAACTTGTTTTAAAAACTTAAACAATCAATTCTATAAAATATGATGAGAGAATTTATGCAACTAACGACTTCTCATTTCTAAAATTATAAAGCTTCGATGAAAAAACTTAAAGTTTAGATAGGAAAACTAATTAAGGTGATCATAAAGAAACCAGAAGCCATCTTGCCTAGTGACACAATGCTCAACCCTTAGAAACATATGAAAGATGTTACCTTAAAGGTAAAGAGTTTACTAACATTAAGTAGGAAGAAGAGAGTAAGGAAATGTCACCATTGAGGGAGTATAAATTGACAATTCCTTACTTTGTTAGATTATTTAGAATTAAAGTTAACAACAAAGTCTTCTAAGACATTATACTACCAAAGATGGTGACTCAAAGAGTTTCAACATTTCATACATAATTGGTAATATTTACATTAATAAGGCAATAATGGTTTTCAGGAAAGTATTAATGCACTGCCTTACAATATGTTAAAAAGACTAGGATTAGGTGAACCAAAACCCACTAGGAGAATGATGTATCTTGTTGATAATGTAATAAAAAGTCCTAAAGGTATTATGGAGAGTAACGTTTGGTGACCATTTTCGAAATTTACTTGTGATGTGTAGTTGAGCAATTATCATATAAATTAGGTTATCATATAGAAGTCGGGAAGAAAGGAACCAAAGTAAGTTTAAAACTCTTTCTAGGTTGACACAACATTACAATATTGAAAAAAATCATGTAGGAAAAACCTCCAATATCTTTGATCATGAACCATGTAATTATTACCATAAAGAAGAACCATAATTCCAATAATAGTAATTAACATTGAAAAATAAAGTTAAGGGGGTTGATTAATTGGCCAAATCTAAGGAAAATTCATTATTGAGGGTTGAAGACAAAATATATTGATAGATAGAACACTTACTTATTTGTTTAGTAGCTAGATTGGTCGAAAAAATCACAATTATACTGATCAATAAAACACGTGAAAAAATCACAAACATCAAAGCTTTTTTGTTACTGTAAAAAAAAAGTATCCTAATCCTATTATCATATAGAATGGAAGTGTAAAAAAATATAACTTATGGGCTATCATATAGCTTACATAAATTTAGAGAAGTTAAGGGATATGAGATTAGTCAAAAAGATTGGTTGAGCCTATATTTTGGTCAAGTGATAAAGAGAGGATAGAGTCAAGGACTAGGAGAGAATAGAGCATTACCCAATTGTGAAGGCATCTCTAACAGAGAAGATGACAGAGGAGCTTGGAGAGGTCCAATCCATAACAATAGTGGTTATGGCAGAGTATTGAAAAGACCATTCTTGATCTCAATAATAAGAAAAAGAGATAGATTTTCATGCTTATAAATGATATAAAGGGAATTGAGCGAGGACGTTATTGTAATAGATGGAGCAATAGCTATATGTTTACTTTTAGCATGTTGGATATCTATATAACCTTCCTAGTCCTTAATAATGTTATAGAAGAATAATGACCATGATGATGAACCTATTTCAGATTAAGCCTTTTTTTTGCATTTACATTTTCATAGTATTTCCATTTTATATTCCCTAATCTTTTATTATTATTATTTATTTAATTTGGTTTAGTGCTTTATTTTAGTTTAATTGAATGTTAATTTCCTTGTAATGTTATTTGGTTTGTTTTTTCTTTGGTTAAGATTGTTTGTAATTTATAAATAAATTCTAGATGATGATCATAAATACCTTGGACATTAGATGTCAAACAAGGGATAGAGAAGTTTCTTACACTTTTTATTGCCTCCCTTTCAATTTATTGTCCTATAAAGAAGCTTCTTATATTTTTCTCTCCCTTTCAATTTATGTTTATTATTTATATTTCTTAAATTAAGTATAATGTACAAGTCAAGTATAAGGAGGGAATTAACTGATTTATAGGCCCAATCTTTTTCTAGTTTAAAATAGAACAATTTCAAAAATGTTTTTGTCAATTGAAAAAAGATTAATCAAGATGAGACGTAATAAGTTTGGTTGTTTTATTATTCAATTAGTTTAGTCAATATTTGTGAGAATATATTACTATTTTAGTTTTAATTTACTCTAGTAATCGAAACAATAGATACTTAATTTTTATTATGTTATTTTATGTATATTAAGGCATATCTTTGACTTAGAAGTGAATTCTTTCTAGGCATTTTATCATCCCACTAAAAATGTAAGTAAATAAAATAAATAATATGTGAACAAGTGAGTATAAATAAATTTAATATGGTAGCTTTAAATTAAATGAAAAATTTTAAGTTAAAAATTGGTATTGGTAGCCATTTAAAATAGTGATCTAACCAAGTAACTGGGAGTACTTTAAACAAGGTGTTTACTTTCTCGTTAAAAAATTATATGACTTTTCAAACAAGCCTTTAAATGCTCCTTCATTAATTAAAAGTTAGTCTCTTATTATTTTTGTTAAATTAGGTTATTAAAACATTTGATAGTTTAAGCATCTTACTCGTGTGTGTTTTCATTATGCATTATGTTGAGTTTTATAGATTGAGTTGATGTTTAAAGAATTCTTAGATTAAATTGAATTGATTTGTGACTTAATATAAGTAGCTAAATGCCTAACTAATTGATGAACAATGCAAATGATAGATAGGTTAGGTTACTTGATAGGAATCTGCAAGTATACGGGTTTAGTTGCAGCAATCAAGTGTCAATCCACAAGGACTAAGTCAAAATACCAAAATCATACCTTCTAAATTTGCTAAGAAATTGAATATGAAAGTTGTTTTGTTTAGGAAATATCGATGCACAATTAACAGAATTTGAACCAATATTCTAGGAGTTCATCCTAACAAAGAAATCATATCATCCTTATGAAATGAAATACTGATCCAATTACATTAACCGACTTTTATCAATTAATTCTTTCGAAGCAATTGAAGTGTTGATTCCAATTTTTAAACTAGTTTCCTAGACCAAAAATCGAATCCAACCCAATGAACTCACTGTTTAATCTCAAGTACTCTTAATTAAGGATTCTATTTCTAGATATTCCTTCAATTAAGTCTAATCCAGTGACTCAGATATTAAACATCAGTTTTCAGTATGTAGTTTAACATCTATCATTAATCAATTAGAAACCCTATATTAGATAGATCAAATCAACATTGGATTAAATCACTTTACTAAAGTCAACATTGAATTAAGAAGTAAAGTCATAAGGTTTAAAACAAAAATTCCAAGTTGAAACAAACGTCCCAAAATAACTGAATTTACAAATTCATGACTAAATTCAACTAAAATGTAAAACCGTAAACATGAACATTAAAGATAAATAATAAGTGGAAAGAGGAGGAGAAGGAACTCCAATTGCTTCTTGAATCTTGATTTTTCAATCTCCAAGATTTCTTTTTTCTTTGATTCAATTTTGTCTTTCTCCTCTTTACTTCTCTTCAGCTTCAACTCTCAGCCCAAAATCTCCCTCTCCAAAAAAGTCCCCCTTTCTTCTGATAAAACTACCTTTTGATCATCGAAAATAGTCATGAAAATCGTCATACACGGACCGTGTAACTTTCGGGTCTGGTTATGTGTCCTTTCTTCGAAAGACACGATCCATGTGAATTTAAACGGTCAGACCGTGTTTCTTTCGGTCTTCAACTTTAAGCTTTAACTTTACACGGGCTGTGTGTTTTTACACGGGTAAACTGTGTATTCCTCGGGTTGCTTCATTATCTTCCCAAAACACCTGCAAATACCAAGAACAAAGGAGTAGTACCAGATTCACAAAAAACTAAAGGCAAATTAACATCATTCAATACAAAAATTATGACAAAATAGAGCTAAAATATATTAAGAAGAACAACTTATCAAACTCCCCTATGCTAAACTTTTGCTTGTCCTCAAGCAAATCAAACTTAAATGCAAATCAAGAGAACAAATATAGCTCAAATGTCATAAAGGTAAGATCGCAAGTTCAAACAAAACAATTTGTTGCATCTCACTGAATCAAATACTCACTCCAAATAATAGTTCATCACTCACTATCTTTACCAAGCTTAGCTCAAAGATTCAATAAACCCTAAATCACAATATATATTAATTAACTTCTTCAAATTAATTGGGACCCAAAGTAGTGTAAATAAATCTTTCAAAAACAAGTTAGGATCATTCCCTATCGTCCTCTCTGTCTCAAAGGAGTGCTTGGTGATAAAACTATTAATCAAAATTATTATTATTCCCCATTAATGCACGCCTCAAAGGGGTAACAAAAGACCAATTAACACCTTCAATTTTTTCGAGTCATTGAACAACCCAAAAAGGGACTTAACTTTCCTAATTGCTAGTTGCTCCATACATAAGCCACTTAAGGAGAACAAATGTCGTGTCATTCATGCCGGCTAGAATTGGTATACTGAAGGAGTGTGATTTTGCAAAAATTGTAACGATCCAAAAGGGGAAATTCCTCCCAATACTAGCAGCTCCATCCATTCAAGAACTTAAGGGAAGATGGCGTCGTTCTACCAACTTCAGCCAGTATTAGTATTCACACAGGTCACATAAGATTTTTTTTATAATTTTAATACAAAAATTACTTAGTAATAACCAAGCCAATCAAGCAATTCTCCATTAACAAAATATCAATACAATGGGGTCCCCAAGAAAGACAATTAGTCCCTTTCGACTCGAAGAGCTAACTAAAAGAATTTGGGTAGGTCGATTTATCCCGGAGCTAAGACTAGTTATGAATGGGTTTCCACCATTACTTCGGAGTTAGTAATTGACAAAGATGAGTGTATCAGGGAAATACAACAACAAACCACTCTAATGTTCTAAAAGAACTAAATAAAGCAACAACTAAACCACGAAAAATAAAACAGAGGTAAATATTTACAAAGAAATATACAAAGGCATAAACAGACAAACTATCATGCTCGAGGAGAAAATAATTAAAAACAAAGTGCAAACAACCAAACAAAACAGAACAAAGACGGAAATATTTACAAAACAATCACAGTAACAAAATAACGCCCTTATGCTGGAATGAAGCATTGTCCTTAATGGAAGGAGTAATGGGAGAAGGTAGTCAAGGAGAATATGGGGGGGTAGAGGTGGTGGGTTACTGGGAGAGGAAGACCATTGATGCCACGAGTTGAAGGTAGTTGTCATCTCTTGAATGTGAACATTATGAAATTCAACCAGTTACTGCAGAGTGGTCTGATTAGCACTAAGGATGGAAAGAGTATCCCCTAAATAATGGAGATAATGACCTTAATCCGTAACTAAGGCTCAGAGAGAAGCTTCTTTAGTTTGGATAGAGGTAAGCGTTGATTGGAGAGTGCTAAGATCAAAGTGGGAAGAAGCGGGTTGGAATGAGGAGGATAGCAGTGATGTAGATTGGGTAGGAGGAGGGGGGGTAAGCATCTAATGGATTTGGATTGGTGTGATCGATTAAAGGCATCCAATCAATGTTGGATGGGTCACTAAAAGTGTTTGGGGTTGGATTTGGTAAACAGAATTTGGCATTATCTGGGTAAACCCAGAAATGGTGTCCCCTAACCGATTTACACATATGCATAGCTTCCAAAGTTAGGTAATCAAGTCACCCAGAGCCTTGCACAAGAAAGTCCTTATTAGCAAAGGGGTTAAAGCCTAAAGCTAAAGCAACGGGGTCATTAAACCACCTATAGAAATTTCCCGGGTAGGTTAAATAGTGACACATAGAAATTGAGTGGCCAGGAAAGAACCGACATCAACAGGTTCATCATGGTACTTAGTATAAAAAAATACAATTCAAGGGATCGAACAACGTTTATGCTATAGCAGTGATGTAGATTGGGTAGGAGGAGGGGGGTAAGCATCTAATGGATTTGGATTGGTGTGATCGATTAAAGGCATCCAATCAATGTTGGATGGGTCACTAAAAGTGTTTGGGGTTGGATTTGGTAAACAGAATTTGGCATTATCTGGGTAAACCCAGAAATGGTGTCCCCTAACCGATTTACACATATGCATAGCTTCCAAAGTTAGGTAATCAAGTCACCCAGAGCCTTGCACAAGAAAGTCCTTATTAGCAAAGGGGTTAAAGCCTAAAGCTAAAGCAACGGGGTCATTAAACCACCTATAGAAATTTCCCGGGTAGGTTAAATAGTGACACGTAGAAATTGAGTGGCCAGGAAAGAACCGACATCAACAGGTTCATCATGGTACTTAACCTAAAAAAATACAATTCAAGGGATCGAACAACGTTTATGCTATCTCCTCTAGCGAAAATCCCACTGGATAAAATGCGGTGAGCATAGTGGAAGCAGGGATTTTTAATGAATGTGGCCTTGGAAGAGCTAGGGTTATAGGACAGGCCATCAGCAATTCGAGACCAAAAATGAAATCGGTCAAAGCCAAGGGGAACCTTATGATGGATGAAATCTAAGCGGGCTGGAAGGGAGTAAATGGCTTTAAACTCATCTAGGGTTAAAATGTGTCGACTTCCTAAAAGTTGAAAGAAAATCTTACCTACTAGAGGATTAAGCCCGTGAGTAACTTCAACAAAAATTGTACTAAAAAATTTGAAGGTTATGTTTGAATATGTTGAGCAACTAACATCCAGAAAATTTCACAAATCAATGGCACCAAACAGTCAATAAATATCAGCTAATAATTCAAAGCATTCAAAGAGTCCTCATGTCACATCCTGTCCCCATATTAAGGGTTAGAAATTAGATTCTAGTAATTGAGAAATAGAAATGAGAGAATAGAAAAATGCTTTTCATGCTCATGCATAATGTTAGCATACGTGCATGTGGATTTGAATTCTTGCACACATGAAAATAATTATACATGCACTCATTAACATTCTGGGTATATTGAATAGTAATGGGATAGATTGAGAATTGTGGTTATAGTGAATGAGTTGAGTGAAATGGAGTAGAAAGACTAGAAATAAAAGTTTAAGTGTTGGATTTGGTGAAGGAGAATACGTTGGAGAAGTTTACTGAGAATATATAGTATGGAATTTTTGGATAGTGGAGTCGAAATTTATGATGCTTATAAGGGGAGATACTCAAGAGTATGGTTTGTATCATCTGATGACGTCATATTGTCTGATGACGTATCATCTTGTGAAGACGTTTCGTCTAGTGAGGATGGATTGTCTTATAAAGACGCATCATCTGGTGAGGATGGATCGTTTGGTGCGGACGTATCATCTGGTGCAGATGTATCATCTAGTACGATGTATCGTCTGGTGAGGACGGATTGTCTTATGAAGACACTTCGTCTAGTGATGTCATAACGTCTGGTGATGACGTCATATCATCCGGCGTACTGTTCATTTTGTATCGTCTGATGCACTATTCATTTTGTATCATCTAGTGCACTATTTATTTTGTATCATCTGGTGCACTGTTCATTTTGTATCGTCTGGTGCACTGTCCATTTTGTATCGTCTGATGTACTATTCATTTTGGATCATCTGGTCCCATTTTTGACCATGCAGACAATCGAATTTGTCTTTGAGGTCTTCATGAAAGCTATAGATCTTGAAGTCCCCTTTGGAACCATATAAAGAACTACTTAATCCGATATCTCTAGAGAAAAATATGTCAATTGTAAGATATCTTCTGTGTACTGTTCATAACCTTCTTTTAGTCACTATTTATCTTGTATCGTCTGGTCCAAATTTGACTCTCTAGACGATAGAATTTGCCTTCAAGGTCTCATGAAAGTTATAGACCTATAAGTCCTCTTTCGAACCATCTAAGAACGACCTTGATTCGATACTTATAACGAAAGTTATGCTAGTTACCCCAAAAGAAAAAGGGTTAATATGATTGAGGACAGAACCTTGTTTGATTCTTTCAGCTATAACCTTGTCATTCGACCTCTAATTGGAGTGATTCTTAAGCTAGATTCCTAACACATTTTTCTATCTCTTCACAAATAGGGGTATCATTTTGAATCGAATTGAAAAAAAAGGTTGAGCAAATTAAAGTGCGGAATCTATTGGAACAATGAAATAAGACTAATTTACTAAACCAAATTGAATGATTTTGGTGTCAATGGAGACATAAGACAAAGGGAAACATGTTTCTAGAATAAAGTGATACAAAATGAATTCAATTTTGGGGTAAAAAAGAACATGTAAAGTTGACCCAAAATGATGTTTTTATTGGAAAAATCTGAAAGTGAGTAAGGGGTTATGACTTGTGATTTTAGTGGTTTTATTAAGTCCTAAACTTAAGTATAGATTATACTTAAGTAAGTCTTAATGAAAGGAAGTGGATAAGTGGATAAGAATTGGACATGTGTCCTAGCTAGAGTTAAGCTTTAATAACCTTGAAAGGTTCCACCAACACAGAGTTTGTCATCAAATTTTTACCAAAATTAAATCTTGCTTTTCTCTATTTGTCATCACTTCCACTTTGATATTTCTTCCTTTTACCCCATGAAAAACCAATCCCTCTATTAACTTTCAAGTTGATGTATGTGGTTGCACGAGAGATTAGGGTTATGTAATTTTGCAAATATTGGAGCTTCAAACAAGTAAGCTTGTTATGATTATATATTTTTGCATGAAATGAAGCATGCATCGTTAGTTCATTGCTAAATGGTTAAGAACAGTGATATTCTTATTTTCTAGAAAATGAGTGAGGAGATTTAGTGTGCCTTACATAGTGATTTTCTTTGGATTTGATGACAGCAATGTTATGGGATAGTATTTAACCAATTTTTAGAGTTGAAAGATCAATGAAAATGTGTAATGGTGTGAAAGAACATTCAAGGTAATAGTCAGAGGAATAAATGAAGAAAATACACAAGTTATGAAATGAGAATGAGCATAAGATGTGAAGTTTATTAAAGTACCCAGGATTGTTATTGAGCATGCATTATACATAGTCCATTTATACAATTCTGTATAAATAAATGCTTATAAGTGTGTAATTATTAACGTGAGTGCAACGAGTGTCTTGTATAAATGGGTTGTGCAGGTTAAGTGTCCGCATTCAGGCTTTTCCAGAATTTGGAAGCAAATGCTAATCTGGAGCGTATTGTGAGGAGACCTAAATGGTCTCATTTCATGGTTTCCTTTTTTTGAATTTTGGTATTGATTAACTACTGAATGTATATGTGAATATGATTGATTGTGTTAGTTTTCGAACAGGAGGTTCGATGATTGTGATGCTTGGTTGAGATATTGAAGTGTTGCTTGTATGTGAATGAGATGAATTAAATGTATATAGTTTAATGATAAATGTGTTTTAAATGTGCATTTGCATATGAATGAAAGTGCAATTCTCAACTTTAATGTTGGATGCCAGACTAAGTCCGATGATATGTGAATGTGAGTGAATGGGAATATGCAAATGAAATTGATGCATTCCATTTCATGAATACATGAAACATAATGGCAGTTGTGACCAGAGTAGCCATGAACCAGATCTTAAAGTTCAACGTGTGAAAAAGAGCCTTGAGCTCAAAAAGTGAATCAGAGCTTAAAGCTCAACGTTTAATAAGCCCGGTATCCACAATAGATACGGGATAGTTTAAGAGCCTCATGCTCAGCATTTAATGAGCTCGACATCTAATAGATATAGGACAGTTTAGGCACTCGGTCACAACAAAGTAAAAAATGGAAAGTGGGTCTCATGTGTACTGTATATGCATAATATGAATGACTAAATTATTTTGATTGTGAAATGTGAAATGTGAAATGTTGTAAATGTGATTTATGTGATTGGGTGAGCCATTGATGATGGTCACTCATTGAGTTCGCAAAACTCACCCAAAATTTGCAAATAATTTTCAGGATCAGAAGAATACCCCGTTAGATAAACGAGAGTATCCCTACAATATACAAGTAAGGGAAAGATAGAGGTCGGGATCAGTTTGCGTCTGTATTAGTGTTTTCTATTTTTTGTATAAATTTGTATTATGAAATTTTTGTACCATGTGTATACAATTGGATTTATGTTGTAATGTAAAGTCATTATGACTAAAATTGTTTTATATTGGTAATGGGTCCCAAATGGCTATTGAAATTCTATTGATTGTATTGTGTTGATTAAAAACGTTTATGAATAAAAGTGGACTCGAATTGGTTATTACTTTCGCATATTATGTTTGTTGATTAAAAAATTTTATACCAATTTTTGAGTGATTGAGTGCTCTAGCATGCCACCCTCGCGGGACACGGACTCGGATATCACCCAAGATATCAGGTTTGAGTCCTGAAGGAGTGGGGTGCTATATATGTGGTATCAGAGCCCAGAAGTACTATCTTATATGAGCATTTTGAAATATATGTTAAGTCTCATGCATTTTAGTCAAGTCATAGCAGACAACAACAACTAATCTCCCAGTCTGAGTCACATTTACATGAGTCTTATGCATGAGCATTCCTTAATAGTTTGGGTTGTTAGAAGCACTGGGAAGAACGATGATCTGTTAGAATGTGAGCAAATGAAGGTTTATGGGCAGTTATAAACAAGAAATAGGATCTGGTTTTGTATAACAGATAAAGGTTCAACACACTTGTATTGGTGAATGTATTATGAATGATATTAATATTGTACTGTGGCAAAATATCCTCGAATGTGAAATAGATATGCGGTAGAAAAGACATGATTTAAAGTGTATAAACAAAGTTAGATGAAATAGAATTTTCTATGATTTTTAGAGAAAGAAATTGGGCTTGAATGGTTGTTTGATTATCATGATAAGAGTTTATGACTCAGTGTAAGAATATGTTAGTGGGATCAAAATCGGAATTCCAGGATGATTATGCACCTATGATTCTGAACTGATTATGAACATACATAGGTACGATGAAATAGTGGAAATTGGAAGGTGAGACGATGATTTGCCTATGTGAGTGCACATCTGATAGTGGGATCACCATGACAAGTGAGAGTATTAAGCATATACGTATTAGATGTGTGGAGATAATATAAGAAGCAATCTATGACTTGTTGAATATTGGTCGATCATAGTTCTTATAGTTCAAAGTCTAAGATGAGTTAGACTAAGGCATGAAAATGCTTATAGTGAGCAATTGGGAATGAATTGAGATTAATAATGATATTACTATATATGTGATGAAATCGGGGAAAAAGAAGAAGGATACGATTATGGCATAATCCCCATGATCGAGGACAGACGCAAAGGGAGAAGTGTTGTCTAGAATTAAATGAGATTAAGGTATCCTTAGCATAAGTTACTAATTGGTGAATTGTCATCAATACATCTCTAGATATGATGTAATGATTTTGATAATATATATCAAGGTATTAGAGTAAATGAAATTGTTTAATGCCTTACTGGTCCTTATTATAAGGAATGTTCTGATCATGTAAGTTATGGCATAAATTGATCTTATTGAGATATTATGAATAATTGAAATTGATCTTCTTGAGGTACTAAGAATGACTCATGAGCAATTATGGAAAATAGTTGATCGATAAGGATTTTACGAGCAGTATTGAGGATGGTATCAAAAAACCTGCTTCCAAAGAAGAATTTCATTAAGATAGGTTCAGCAAACCAGATGATTCAATTTAAAAGTGACCAATGAAGAAACAAATCATAAATGAATATGTAATAAACCAAAAGTGAATATTGGATCCCTAGCAGAGACTCAAGCATAAGAGGTAGAATATGCTATTGAGAGTATACGCATTAGTTTGATGTGAAGTATTCAACTATATGATTGGATTACTAACCTTAAGGAGACATTATTGCTAATGTGAGGAGGATTTGAGTCCACATTATATTCTATGTAAATATGTTCGGGAGATAGAAATTTGATATGATGAATGTGTTACAAACATAGGAAGTTAAGAATGCAAATAAATTGAAATGTGTGAAGAAACTAGTAAGAATGAATAGACATTAGAACAAGTCAATGTGAAAACAGAGGAAATAAAATGAATTTGAGAAAATTATTTGAGAAAAGAAGTCAATTGGGAAACTGAAAATGACATAAGATAATATTACCTTAATTGAGGAATTAGTCACTTAAGGAATTGCAAGAATTAATTATAGACACAAGGAAAAATTTGGGTTATATCTGTTGGAGTTAACAATGCACCCGACAGTATCATGAAATTGAAAATTTAAGTGATCCAAGAAAAATCAAATCAATTAGTGATGATGATTATGGATGAGATATTGAATGGATTCGAACAGTTAAGAAGAATATTTTGAATACATATTATGAAGGTAGAAACAAATCTATACTAATTTCAATAGGAGTGAATTTGTGCTTAGTCAAATAAAATGTAGGTTGTTAATATCTGAACATGGCATATTGGGAGACCCAAAGAAAGTAAAGGTGATGATAAAGTGAGAAATTGTAAGGAATATATGAGAGATTTAGAGTTCTTTAGA
Source organism: Erythroxylum reticulatum (assembly GCA_025504915.1). Lineage (NCBI taxonomy): Eukaryota > Viridiplantae > Streptophyta > Magnoliopsida > Malpighiales > Erythroxylaceae > Erythroxylum > Erythroxylum reticulatum. Next base: position 29,300,021 of record JANSVA010000007.1, on the reverse strand, counting down.
ACTAACTCTATGTTGGATACTATCAGGGACTATTAAAGGGGTTTTTAGTTATCTTGTCCCTTAACAAAAAGATGTTTAAAGAAAAATGTGTAAACCGTATGAATGATGAAGGAAAAAAGAATTTTGAGGAACTATAACCTCAATGTTAATTATGCTATCTAGATTTGGAGATTATGCAGTATATAATGAAGTTTCACATAAGAGATTAAGATACAATATGTTGTAACAGTATAAAGTGGTTTTTGTATGCATAGAGACAAAGTCTTATGAGTTGATTTTGATACATGGTTTAGAATTGTTGTGATAGTAATTGCCTTAAGATCTTAGAGACATTAGATATGCAGAGTCATTTCTGGAATGTACAGATCATTTAAGTTTGTGATAAGTATTGAGTATGAAAGGATTGAATATAAAACCAAGACAATGAATAGAGTTACTTACAGATGATGATTATACAAATGAATATTTTTCTGTAAAGTTAGTGTTGTGCATGAATTCAGATATTGGGGTCACCAAATGTAGTGAAATAAAGAGCATAGGATTTGAGCACAAATGAAGTACATCTAGCTATTGAATGTAAAGAGTACTTTTACATGGAAAGTTCATAAAAGTCCAAATTGGGGATTCAGAATCTATCAATCTTATTAAGGAAATTGAAAATGAATATGAAATTTTGAGTTTGAATTGGAAGAATGATATTTTGTGATTGAAATAAGAAGTATGTGTACCTGATAAGGAAGATTGAGTAAAGAGATTATTAGGGAAGTGCAATAACAACCTATGATATACATCCTTAGGAATACATCGAAAGGGCATTTGATGGCTAAGAGTGTAGAACCAAGTGATTACATGTTTAAGTTACCAATAGCATTGGCTGTTGGAGACAGGTGTAAAGCTTATATTCCTGGAGTTCATAGGAACATGGGATTTATGTATGGTTCAAATTGACTGCAGACATAACAATCGTTATCTTGGTGATACCATTAGAATATTGTATAAGGTGTTAAATGACAAAAAGGATTGTTTGCCCTTACATTGAAATGAATCTGTAATAAGAATAAAGTGACTTATGAAAGATGGATGAATTTTGGTGGATCACTTCAAAGTTATGGGATATAGCGAGACAAACTTAAGAGTTAGTTGGCCCCCATATTTTTTTCTTTAGTTAAGCATGATTTAAATGAATTTTGAGTTTTTAATGGATTTAATTTTTTGGAGTTATTATTATATTAATGTTAGTAAGATTATATGACACGGGTTAATGGAATTAAAGTACTAAGGTAATAAGGATGTTCAAGGGCATTTTTGGAAGACCACTTAAGATTAAAAGAACCTATGCTTATAAGGAAGGGCAAATTGGACATTTCTCAATCATTAATGGCATAATTGGAAGAAGAGGTATTGGCTTGCTTTTAAATGAAGAAGAAAAAAAACGAAAATTAGAAGAGAGAAGAGGGAGAGAGTGTAATTGGAGAGAAAAGAAAGGAGAGAAAGAAAGCTAAGCTAGGTTTTTATTTTTCTTAGTCTTAAAGAGTGATTTTGAAGTTGTTCAAGAAGG
>JANSVA010000007.1:29249445-29294166 GCA_025504915.1 Erythroxylum reticulatum | reverse complement strand
GACGAACTGAGAACTTGGAAGTAGTTGGATACTCCGATTCAGACTTTGCTGGCTGCATTGATTCAAGGAAATCAACACTTGGTTATATTTTCATGCTAGCTGGTGGAACTGTATCTTGGAGAAGTGCCAAGCAGACCCTGATTGCTACTTTCACTATGGAGACTGAGTTCGTATCATATTTTGAGGCCACCTCGCATGGTGTATGGTTGAAGAGTTTCATATCTGGATTTACAGTTGTTGATTCAATTTCTAAGTCGTTAAAGTTATATTGCGACAACTCTGTTGTGGTCTTTATGGCTAAAAATAACAAGAGTGGAAGTCAAAGCAAGCATATCAACATTAAGTATTTAGCCATAAGAGAATGTGTAAAGAAAAAGAAAGTTTTCATAGAGTACATTAGCACTGATTTGATGATTGCGGATCCTTTAACTAAAGGCATGCCACTTAAGTAGTTTAAGAATCACGTAGTGCATATGGGACTTGGTTCCACAATGTGATTTTATTGTATATTGTTGATTCAATTAAACTCTTATTCAGTTTGATATTTTCTCATATATTTTGTGCACACATATTTTGATTGGTTTTGAGAGAAATGTTGTTTAATTTGGACCTAGAATAAATATATGGTTTATTCATTAAGTTGAAGGGCTAGTAATAAGAAATGTTGTATATGTAATACATGGAAGATACTACTCACTATAAGAGGACCTATCGCTATAATTCATATATTTGATTTCTTGTTATATGTAGTGTTGGATTAAATGGACCAAGTGGGAGAATGTAAGTTTTTATCCTAATAATTATTTTGTATGGTCCATTTAAAGACTTTAACCCTATCCACTATATGGTGTTGCCCATCTACCCAACTCTTTGTCTTTGTGATGGCCAGAGACTTGAGTAGGTTTTAGTGAATTTAAATTCAACTTGTTTGGTCCTTATCTTCACCTAAGCATCATCTGACACCATCGCTTAGCTAAGGAAGAGGATAGAAGCTCCAAACTCCACAGACACTTTCAGCTCTTCAGTGGAGAGGCAATGGCTGGAGGTATTTTTATAGTTTTGGTTAAACTTCCGCTGCTTACTTCATATATATATGGTCTTTATATGCATGTATTTTGTACATAAATATTTGTATAGAATGCATGCTACTGCTAAGGTTTCATTTTACATGGAACCCAACAAAGGGGTCATGACATGTTTGACATAAAGTTGCTAAGCTATTTGTCTAATTAAAAATCGGACTGGACCAGTCGGTTCAACCAAAATAGTTTAAATTGGCCACTTATTCGGTTTAGTTTTATTTAATAACCATTATATATAAAAATCGACTAGTTTATCAAAGAAGCGGACAGTCAACGATCCAATCTGATCAGTCAATCAATATACTTTATCTTTTACGAACTTAATGTTCCTGTGTTCCTCTTTGTGTTTCACCTAATTATTTTCTTCTTTTAAAACTCCATTTTTTCTCGCTCAAGTCAAAATCTCTCGTAAAACTTGCACTAAAATCTAGAATCCTTATAAAACCACAAGAAAAAGAAGCCATTCTCGACAGACAATCCAACTAATTGAAGTCTAATGACCAATTTGGGGATGAGGAGCTCTGACTAGAGATAGAGCAAGTCTTAGGTATGAGGAAGTTATTTTTTCCCTATTTTTGGGTTGTCCATTTTAGTGCAAGGGGAGAAAAGAATAGAAAATTGGATGTTTCTTTTGTTAGTTTAGTTCCTCTACGATGAGAAGGAGTTACATCCTTTATAGAGTTCAATTTAAGGACAAGGAGTAGTCTCACTCTCTGATTGGAGATGGAGAGATTCCTAGGTACGAGGAAGTTATCTTTTTTCCTATTTTTAATTGTCCATTTTTATGAAGGTGGAGAAAATAATAGAAAATTGGGTGTTTCTTTTGTTGGTTTAGTTCCTCTTCGACGAAAAGGAGTTATGTCTTCTATAGAGTTCCAATTTGTTATGCGTTATTCAAGATATAATAGATAAGGAGATAAGCATAAGGCAGTTGCTTCATGGAGTTGTCTGCTTCATCATTAATTAATTTTCTATAACAGTTAAAACTCCATTTCATTTCAAAAAATTCTAGAGTTGATGAATTGGTTTTGGAGTGAATTTCTGATTATATTGTCAATCCATTTTTGTATATAATTCGAGGATTTTTTGTACAGAATTCGATCATGTCCAGTTTTTTGCTATTCAAGGTTTCTTAACATATAACAAATAAGGATTGTTATTTGTAGAATTGAAGTATGCTCAGTTTAGTTTCATAACAGGTAACAAATAAGAATTATTTATATAGAATTTAAGTATGCTCAATTTATTTTGGATGATTCGATAACTTTATCTATAAGAGCACCAACTAAAAAGGACTTATTCTTTATTCTAATCTCTTGTGTTATATATACTCTTTTAAAGTATTCAATTTGTTGATCTAAAACTTCAAAACTAAAAATTACACTTGCTAACACTTTGTCATTTGAAGTGGAGCACACCAATATGTGAGTAAGATTTTGTTCATCATTCTGTTGTAGGTTTTCTTTTGGTGTATATGTATGGTCATTTTGAGTTTGTATGGATGTATTTGATAAATTGTATTTAGTCACCCTTCTTTGGTAGAGGAGATAAGCATATTTTAGTGTCTATTGCATGCTAGGAGGATCTTGTTTTATTTTGTTATTATATGCACCATTGTCATTGATAAGGATTTCAAGCACCAATAAAATTATTGCTTATTTATTGGTGGAAACCAATTCATTTCCATTAGGAAGATCATTGGTGGATACATTCCACAGAGTCTCTATTGATTAAGTATCTTTAATATAGGGATCGCTTCCTTTACATAAAGATCATCTTATTTTTGTCAACATAGTGAGCACATTTGTTCTTAGTTGTCTAGAACAATACCAGACCTTTGTTCGTTAGTCTCCACAAATTGGTAACTTCTATGGAATCCTTAATAATTCCACATTTTGCTTTTATTTTTTTATGCAAGGTAAATAGTATATTGCACAAAATCATATGTACACAGATCTTTAGGGCATACCCCAATTCACTGTGTAATCCAAAAACCTACATCAATTAGAACCACTTCTCCAATACATCCAAAGAGAAACTATAAATAAAAATACATCAAGTTCCCTAATACACTCAAAAAGAGGCTATAAACAAAAGTACATTAAAATTTTCATTACCTCCGATGCGTCAACCAAATATACATCATTTCTCCCAATACATCCGAAAAGAGGCTATAAGCAAAATTATATCAAGATCCATCGTACAATTGAAGATTCAAAATGTAATAAGATTCGTGGGGTGCAATCTATATAAGATTCTATACATTACTGTTTTAATTTTGAAAACTACATCTAAGCTCGTCACAGAAGCAGACTCTAGCTGTATGGTGTTCCTTGTCTTCCATACCACGTATATGGTGCACATAAATGCAAGTCTAACAGCTTTGCTTTTATCCGGTGTAGTTTTTCCGAATCCATTTTATGGCACTAGAGAGTGTGGACATGGTTCAGGTCAATCTTAGCCATGCCCGGATAGCATTCCATAGTTCACCTGTAATGGCATACTTGAAAAATAAATAATCAACAATTTCTACTTCAACGTTACAAAAATCACATGTTCTATCTATCTCCAAGAATTGTAAATTATCCTTCATTGGTAGTCTATTCCGAAGACTAAGCCATGCAATAAAGGAGAAATTTTTAGGTATATATTGCTTCCATATAAAAGCCATCCATGGTCTTCTTATACGTTTAACTCTCAATAGTTCATAAATTTTCTATGATGAAGGGTTGCCATTTACACATATCTTCTGCATGCCATGGACTACTTCCCTTCAGTCCACCAAATTTTCCTAAATCCATACCAGTTTTTTCAACAAAGGTGAGTCACGCTTATGGGGTTCCCAATCCCATATTAATATGTCCTTCAAATACATTTCATGTATCCAGCTTACCCATAATGAATCTGCTTTAGCATGAATGTTCCATAGTACTTTGGCTAACAATGTTGAGTTCCATTGCTTGCAAATTTTCAAACCTAGACCACCTTCATCTTTTAGAGAGCATATATTATCCTATGCCACTCTAAAGTGCCTCCCTTCCCATAAGAATAGTCTACAAATGGAGGTTAGCCTCTCTAAAATGGTTGTCGGTATAGGAAATGCTTATAGCCAAAAGGAGAGTACCCCTTGAATAATAGAATTTATGAGCTCAATTCCGTCCGCGTATGAAAGGGGCTAACCCTTCTATGAGTTAAGATAAGCTTCAACAGATTCAATAAGCACTGAAAACTGGTCCACCGAAACCTTCATAGGTGCCTAAGGTCCCCCCAAATATCGGACAGGAAAATCGCATAAAGGGTACTCCACCATCTACCTTATAATCTCCCTCTCACCCCTGCTAGGTATAAGCTGGACATTAACACACTTACCTTCAGCCTTACCACCCTATTCAAACCCTCCAACACATCTACTAATATTCCTGTAGAGGCTTGATCCCCTATAGAAAATAGCATAAGGTCATCTACAAAAGCAAAGTGTGTAATACCTAGGTGTTTGCACTTCGGATGGAAGTGAAATTAAGGATTTGTTGTTTGATTCTTTAACAACCTTAAAAAATATTCCAGCTCATGTAGGAATAAAGTGGGTGACATCAGATCACCTTGTTTTAGTCCTTTTTAGCCTTAAAACATCCCATACAGTGAGCCATTTATTAAGATGGAGTATGAAGCGATCTGCACACAGTCCATAACCCACCATGTAAATTTTGTAGGGAACCCCAACCCTCTCATCATATGCTCAATTAATCTCCATGCAACCGTATTAGAGGCTTTTGTTAGATCTATTTTTATCATGCATATTGGTGATATCCTCTTCCTTGTATAACCCCTAACAAGTTATTGGACGAAGAACACATTGTTAAGCATATTTCTCCCTAAAACAAAGGCAACCTAAGTTGGATCAATAATTCTCCCCACAACTTTTACCATACGCTTATTCAGAATTTTGGTGATCATCCTGTAAACCACATTCAGGCAAGTAATGGGTCTGAAGTAAGTTACCTTCGGTGCAACCTTGGTTTTAGGGATAAGAGTGATGATGGTGTGGTTGATTTGCTTCAGCAATTTTCAAGTGATAAATAACTCCTGTACAACTGAAATTACCTCTGGCCTGACTCTTTTCCATTGTTGTTTAAAGAAGGCTGAAGTGTATCCATCTGGACCTGGGGCTTTGTCATTTCCTATGTCAAACATGGCCCTTCTGATCTCCTCCTCATTGATTGGTGTAACCATTGATTCTTGTGTCTGCTTATCTAGGACAAGTCCATTACTTACAACATCCAAATCAAGCCTGTGCAGAGGAGATACTGTTCCTAGATGACCTTGGTAATAGCTTAGAAAGAAACTTATTACTTCTGCCATCAATGAGGTAACAATTCCATCTTCCCTAATAATGTGGGAAATAGTATACTGTTTTCCTCTTTTCTTAGTGACTACATGGAAGTATTTGGTATTTTTATCAGCCTTAATGAGATGTAAGCACTTAGCTTTTTGTTGATAAAAATTCCTTTCTGCATCTAGTAGGAATTCTGCATGCTTCCTTTTAGTCTTCACATCTTGGTTCAACACAATATTATCAGGCCTATTAAGGGAAGCCTTATAGGCTGTTTGAAAATCCTCTTGTGCTTTCTTGACTTTGCTAGAGATATTCCCATACGCTTCGGAGTTTATTAATTTCAAAGGGTATTTTCACTCTTTAAGTTTCCTACACAGGATATATTGGGTTGTCCCCTCTACTGCATTCTCCCATTTACTGTCTATAATTTCCTGTATCTATGGATGTTTCATCCACATGTTGAAGAACTTGAAGGGTTTCTTACCTAGTTGTTCCATTCAGGTGATGTCCACTAAAACAGGGCAGTGATTGGATTCTACCTTCATTTCCAAGAATTGTGCTAAGCAATTAGAACCTAGAGTGTCCCATGCTTGATTTAGTAAGACCCTGTCAAGTTTTGCCTATAATTGATTTTTGTTCCAAGTGTAATACTCCCCCCTTCTTGGAGCATCCTCTAGCCCCAAAGCCAATTTGAAGTCCAATAAGTCCTTAAGTAGGTAAGCTGAGGGTGGCTGACAACCTAGCCTTTCCGTTGCTACACAGACACAATTAAAATCACCCATAATGATCCAAGGCCTTACTGATTCCACATTCATTTCCTGGAGTTTCTGCCAAAGCTCCCTTCTTCTTGTAACACTGTAAAGACCATATACAAATCATACTATAAAGGAGAGTTGTGGTGTATAACACCGAATTTCAGCATGAATGTCTTGGTCTCCTACCTCCAAAACCTGATACTTATAGAAATTGAAATTCCATATTATACACATTCTGCCACCAGCAATAGAACCAAAGTTATGGCAGCAATCCTAACCTCCAAATCTATTTCTCATCATTTTATTCAAACTATTAATGGATAACTTAGTTTCAAGTAAATAAGTAAAATTATAGCGGTGTTATCTAAGAAGGTTGACAACACCACTATTATAGTGGTATTGTCTCAAGGCCTTATTTAGTCCTTGGACATTCCAGTTAAATATCTTCATTTTTCAGGTTAAGGAAGTCCACCCCTCCAGCCTCCTTTTGAGTTTCAATATTGCTTCTTACTGCCAGTATATTGCTACCTTCTAGCCTTTGCAGGCTCCTCCTCACATTTATTGTCTTATTCTGAATTACTGTCTTTCCTTTGTTGATCCTTATGTGATTTTGCATTTCATGTCATTCTCCCTGATTCATTCTTGTGTTTTCCATCCGAGGTTGGAAAAGTGGTCCTCTCCTTTCTGTCATTTTCTCCCTATCCCTTATTCCTTCTGCACCTACTTCATTTTACAATTGTTATTCTCCTTCCTTTTCAGGATTTTCATCCTGAGCATCTTCAGCATGGTTACATGATTGTACCTATCTGGCTTCCCCCTTATCATGGTTAGGTTGATTCAGATCACTGTCATGTTCAACCAGTTTAGTAACACCTATATTAGTAGTCTCCTTCGTCTGCTTCTTCTTGATTTTCCCTTTACAGTCAAAAGGGTTGTGGCCAACTTCCTAAAGTGACAACAATAACTTGGAAAGGTCTTAAATATCACCATTTGAGTATATCTGTTGCCCTTAGGTAGTTTTACCTCAAAACTTGTCATAGGACTTTTGGACACATCAACTTCCACCAATAATCTTGCATATCCAATTCCTGACTTCATACTAGTAATCTTATCTATGCACAAAGGCTTTCCAATTTAGGAAGCAAGCTTTGACAGCCCTCTTTCATTCTATAGCTTCAAAGGTACATTAGGAAGTTGCAACCAAATGGGAACTTCCACGAAGTTTTTGTAGTCAAATGCAAAACCTTGGGAAAGTTTCTTTAGTAGTAGAGTTCTCCCATACACTACATACGAACCTCCTGCCAATACATTGGCTCGATCCTCTTCTGTATCAAATTGGAAAATCATTCAACTCTAAGCATGAGGCAGAATCTTACACTGTACATTCCATTTCACTATTTGCCCTTCAAGAACCTTCATCCTTAAGAACCTCTATGTGAAGCAACCCACAAGGCAGTATCCCTATGCTTACTCAATTTCTGTTATATCCTCTTCCTCCATGGTAACTTCCTCATCTACTTGGACAAAGTCTAGCTGCATTCGATGTTTCATCTCTCTATTGTTCTTGAATAGACTGACATAAGAAGGTTTAGTGTTGCCTTTATCATTCTTGTCTGAAGTTGGTTATGGCATTCTATTGAGCACCTTCGGGGTAGATTCCTCAGCCTTTGAGTCTAATGCTTCTGTGGTTACATTCTCCCCATTTGTATCCTTATTAGTTGTGGATGCATCCTCATCCCCCAGCTCTTTAATACGCAATACCCCAGTAGCCACATTTTTTTGTTTTAAGCAGTAACTTACCTTCCCTGTTTCCCCTCGCTTATTCCTACCCACAGACACCAACATTGGATTCATTCGCTGCTTTCATTATCAACTGATAACTTTTCTTCGCCTCCACATTGCCTTGAATCCTGCCTTGTTGTATTGCTCCATCTTTGCTTACTCCCGAAGCCATGTTCACTTCCTTGTCATCTCCTGCAGTACTTTACATATTGGTCTGTTTCGTCAAAGGATAACACTTCGCACTTACTTCCTGCACTTCATCATCAGCAATGTCTAAGTTTCTCATAGATGCCTCTCAGGCTACCTGTAAACCCATAACATAGTCTACCATAATGTCTTTGCCCTTATGAGGCATTTTCTTCTTCTTGCCTATATTTCGAACTCGAGAAGCCTAACAAGGTTTAACCTACAATTTTTAACCTTCAATGTCAACACAAATTTCAATTTCAGTTCACTAGATGCAGCTAAGAGTTGAGCGTATGGTGGCTATAAGGTATGCGATGCCTAGGAGAAAAATCACCAATGGTGAGAGAACTCACATCCGCATACTTTGCTTTTATTTTGATTACATAAAGAAGCTCCTTTTTCATCTTTAATTTAACATAAACTCGGGCAAAACAAATTGTTTTGAGATTGGTTATGTTTTCATGTAAACTAAATGATCTCCCTATCAAGCTAGCAATGTAGTTTGGACCTTCTGAAGAACAATATTCAAGTGTTTATGCCCATTTAGTTACTTCACTTTGTATTTTAACTTTTAAATAATATTTTTATTGTATCGTAATTAAATTTAATTTGACATTACTAGAAATTATATTAAATCTTTTAATATTTGCAATGAATTTTATTTTTTAAAAATTAAGTCAAAGAAAATTATATATATATATATAATTACTCATATAAAAACTTGTGAATTAAGCTATATATTTTACTTTTTAATGTTAATTACTTTTTTTATTGTAATATAAGCTAATAAGTTTAGAATAAGCTCTAATTCATTGACTTACTTTTTATGATAAAGAAGAAGAGCCGTCACCTAATCTTGATTATAATAAACTTGAAAAAGTGATTTATGAAAAAAAATGCATTTATTACAATGAATGAATTAAGAATATCTACTTATAGTCAATTTATACCATTTATTTTGATTATATTTCATTTAAAAGTATAATGTATTACAAATTTACAATTGAGTTACTAATTTATAATTTATTTGAATGTAGTAGAAGAAGTTGACGCAAATACTTTGAATGAAAGCGTACTTTACGATTCTTTAGATATTTTTAGAGAATTTGAAACTTTTGACGATGATGAGACACAATCTCCTTCGTAAATACAATTTTAGTTTTTATTGTTATTTTAAGTTTTATGTTAGACTCATATTTATGTATTATTAGTTCATTATATAATGATAGACATTAGTGTATTTTTTATTTTTACTTATTCTTATAAAATTTACTTCTTATCTATTATATACTAGTTTTATAGCAGTTTATTACTAGTTAAATCTTTTAATTTTTTCTTTAATCGGTTTAATGTCTGGTCCAATTTTTAAAAGATTGTTTTGATGAAAAAACTTTGCCAACATCTCTCCACTAACAGTTTTTCTTTGTCTGATAATTGGAAGTTCCTTTGAACTCCTCTGACTACCATTCCAAGCCACGTTCTGCATTCTTATTACGTTCCCAATCCATATATAAAGTTGTTCACTTGAATGTTAGAATTTCACCAGAAAACATAAAAAATAAGATATAAGGGAGTGGAGATACAAAAGTGGGAGAAGATCCAGTATAGGCGACGGGGAGAAGAAGCATAATAAATGTAGAATAAGTACATGAATCTAAAATTAGTTTTTTTTAATATTTATTAAATAATAAAAATACTTATGTTATAAAAATAATACACATATCAAGCAAGAAATAAAAATACTAATACGATGAGGCAAATTACTTTAGAAACGTTTAGAATTAGACATTAAGTTATTATTATCAAGATATTAAAAATTCTAACATTTTAGCATCACATTTTAAATTTTAATTAGTTCTCTATTAATTAAGGATAAAATTATGTATTATTGTAGCTCTCCGGATCTCATATATTAGCGGAATTTTTCCTGAGGAGTTGTTGTTGTTTTCGTTTTGTAATGGAACAATTATTTATTTCTTTTATCTTGTGTTAACTTTTGAATGGTTTTTAAACTAGAAAGAAATTACCAAAAATTATACTTCCTCCTTTTATAAATGTACTTCAATTAGGACTAATGATTGATTTCAATGCCAACTTTAATGATCTTATTGTCTTTATTTTAAATATGAACTTGTAAATGATATTGCGACAACAACTTATAAGTTTTTTAGTTGACTTTACTAATTAAATCTCGCCAGAAAGAAACTTTATCTTATTCTCAGTCTTCTATTTCATATGGGTTTGTTCTTGTGATCAAGTCTCACATTCTTTACCACCCACCATCATAGAAACCGTATGTGAACTTTGCTATGTGGTTTCAGGATCAGAGATTTAGGAAAGAGCCAAACATGTATATATGTACAAACCAACAGCTACGATCGTTCTTGTTCTTTTCAACTAAAATTATAAGTTGGATTCACCGTTTTAAGAGACATGAAAATTCTAACGAAGATGGACAGACGTTGATTTTTTAGTTTAAAAATTAATCTTCCTAAAAGCAATCAATGGTCTTTGTCCTGAATAATTATATTCCAGTGCTGCTTTTCCTTGAACGCCCCGCCATGATCAGCAGCGTGACATCCCTTAGTTAGCTTTTGAGAAACTTTACAAAACCATTTGCTGTAAATCCTGGAGTAAAATGTGCCAAATTAGTTGGTCGGGAGAACTTTGACTGATCAAATCCATAGATTTTATGATAATTCTTATTTCTTGGTTGTTTAAAGGATATGCTTATGTTTTATAGAAAAGGATATGAAAACTCACAAAGAAGGTAAAATTTAACAAATTAGAACTTCTTATTCAATATCTTATCATCTTGAATATGATTTCGTGATTTATTATAAAAAATAAACTATGAGCTTGGATTAGTTAAATTATATATAAAGATAAGAAGTTTAAAGCTCAAACACTTGTTTTGTGTTATTTCATTCCCAATAGATATTCTTTAGAATGTTATATTTGAATGATTTATAAAGTTATGCTTATTTTGCTTGTGAATTATAGTTTTGATTATTTATAAAGAAGATGATTTTTTTTTTCATTATGACATCAAGTTTATAAAATTATAAAATATAGTTTGGGTGAAAATAAAAACACAAATGACACAAGGGTATGTTACATTGGAGACACCAAAAGCACCAAAATGCCGTCCTGCGTTCAATTGGATTTGTTGATGTTCTCAATGTTAGATGTCCTTGTCTCATGGTTTATATTGGGGAAAAGATAAAAAAGAAACAACAATTACCATAGCAAAACGACCTTGAGCTCTCAACCAAAACCAAGCTTCTTTGTTCCTATCTCTTCCTGCAGGGAACCATGATGGAGATGAGGCTTAACAGGGTTTCATCAAGAGAAAGCTCTTTACTACAGCAAAAAAAGTTAACAGAGCCAAGACGAAGCTTGAGAACCGACCATGCGCCAGACCTCACAGATTTCATGAATGACATGTTCTTTGGAGCATTGAATTCTGATGCGAAAGCGTATAACTTGACTGGCCATGCTTTAGATGGTTATGAAGAATCTTTTGATCAAAGTACGAGGAGTAACAACAGCAGGTTGACTCAGGAGTGGCTCAATGAGGCCAGGCGCATGGTGGCCTCTTCTCCTGCACGAGCAGATATGACTCCAGCTAGACTCGCTGGATCGCCGAGATTCAACGGTGGGATTCCGGGTAGACTTTCAACATCCTCTATAGAGATAAAAGACCATCTCTCCAGGTCTGCAAGAAGGTATGTTCTTATTGGAATTTATTACGTTGGTTAAAGCTGCGGTTTCAGTTGCAGATAGTCTGTAATGTAATACCTTAAGGGATGGTTTGACTTCTGAAAGTTTAAGCTAAACTTTATGTTTTTGTATCTACAGAAACAGAGCTCTGGATGGATTCAGTGAAGAAATACTAACAAGAACTGTGAATCACAGTCGAAGTAATTCATCAGACGTGAAGACCAAGTCTCCCTCGGAAGCATTTCCAGTGTCACAGGTTCAGAACTGGGTCTCCGATGTTCTTAACCCCTCCAATCCCACACTTCCACCTGATCTCACCAACCCCTGCCAAGGAAACAACCTCTTCCATGAACCGACGGCGCCACCTCTGCCGCCACGGTCGTCAATCCACCGTAAATCCCGCTTCCAAACCGAGACTCAGTCCTCCCCTACCTCTCAGGGAATCCCAGTACCTCCACGTAGAAGTTTCAAGTCAGCTGCAGATAACCAGTTGCTCTCTCCACCGAAAAACTTGGTCGAGTCGGCTCACAGGAGATCCATATCGAAGTCAACGTGTTCAATGGAAAAAATTGCACCGAAGTCTAATGCAAATGGGTGGCAAAAGGAAGGAGATGGCCAAACACACCTCAGTCTTAATTCCTTTCTTAAGGAGCAAAGAACAAAGATCGGAAGCATAATGAATAATGAGATCCAAACCAAGGCCAAAATCATCCTTCCTGGTCCTTCAAACAGTTGAGTACATCTAATACCATGTTGCCATTACTCTTATCTTGTTTCGGGTTTCAAATGTTGATCAATGGGATTAATGCAGGTACTAGCTCAATGGTGGCAGCAATATGCTATGCATGGTGGTTGAACAACAAATTCAGTAAGAAAAAAGGAAAGAGTGAGGGAGACGAAGAGGGTTCTGTTGTTTTGCCTGTGATGAATATAAGAAGATCCAAAATGTGGAAACAAAGGCAAGCTGCTTGGCTATTCCACCACGTCGGCCTCGATGCTACCTCCTTGCTCTTTGCTGATGAGGTACTTCGGCGTATGATATGCCATTTGTTTTTTCAACTGCACAATTTTTTAAAAAGTCGCTAATTTCTGAACTACCAATTGGTGTCAGGTGGATTTGGAGAGTTTGCTGATAACTGGACGTTTGACAGTCCTTGTGGTAGGGCAAGATATCCTCAAAAACAATGGAGAGGTCAGTACATGTTCAGGAGATATCAAGATTGAATATATTGTCATTTATGGGATAGCTTGTACCATTTTCAAAACATAGTCAACTTTTAAGCTTAATGGCTTTGCAGGCTGGATCCATGTGCACTACTCTTACAGACAATTACTGTGAAGATGCCTACGATTTGCTTCAAACACCAGAGCTGAAAAAACTTCTGGTAAGCTGCAGGCAGTCTTTGCATCAACAACTCAACTGCAATCAATCTACTCCCAACGGGTTCTTGTTTTGCAGCTCTCAGGAATCCTGTTAGATACGCATAACTTGGGTGCATCAAATAAGCCTACGACAAGAGATTCAGAAGCGGTTCAATTGCTGCTAGTTGGCTTGGCCCCAAACTATAGGACAGCTCTTTTCGAACAATGTATGTTTCTTTTTCACTCTCTTCAACACAAAATGAGATAAATTTGATTTTAGTTCTCTGTTTCCTGACCGGACCTTCACTTTTCTTTTCTTCTCTCCATCAGTGGTGAAAGATCGAAGAGACAGTTCCTTCTTTGAAGCTTTGCGCCGAAATTATGGAAGACCTCCAAGTGCTAGTAGGCAATCTTGCATCTAATCAAAATTCTGCCCCCGCATTGCATTGTAGTTTTATATACTATAAAGAAAACTTATTACATTACTTGTACCATTCTGGTTTGTCTATATTTACTACTTAGTAGGCCAGGCCCAAAATTTTTTAAATACCCCTAGCTCAATTTGATTACAGGTTTCTTTTAGAGTTCGAGCTAAAATATTAAGTTTAGACTGTCCTTTTTTCTGAATTTGACATTTGAATTTTTTTTTTAATTTAGGCCGGTCTGGACTTTTTTACCAACCCTTCTTGCTTAACCATGATTGTGCATAAGTTTAATTAGACTATGATTACTGCAGGCAAAAGAGAAAGCATAGGACAGATGGAGAACAGAGTTACAGAAAGAAGCTCAATTTCTACCTCTCCTCATGAGGATGGCAGACACAATCCAGACAAGAATTCCCATGAAAAAGTAGGAACAGTCAAGAGGGATTCAACGAAACCAGGCAATCTTTACCTTCCAATGTTTTACGTGGTTATGGAAATTTAACTTTTGGACTCTAAAACTGTTCCTGACAACTTTTAAGCTTCTGCAGCTAAACAAACTTCTGCATCAGCCCCCACAGCAGTACCAGTTCAAGCAGCCCCTGATGCCTCTAAGGGAAAGAACAAGTTCTTCCTGGCAAAGATTTTTGGTTTTGGTTCAAAATGAGAAGACCGACTATAAGGTTCTCTTTTTTGTTTTTTTACTGTAGATTTCCATACACTATAAAACTTGAGCGTGATGCAGCTGCAGAAACTTTCTTCCATTCCAAGAATGGATTCCCAACAGCCAAGCAGAATGTTCTAAGGACATGATCCAAACATTCGACTCTGTTTTGTGTAATTATATTGTATTTTTTATTTAGTTACTGGAATAAAAATCTTCTTATTCATTAAGAAAAGTAAGTCATTGAGCAAAAAAGAACTTCCAAAAGAAAAACGCTCAAGAAGATGAAAATGGGTTTGCACACGTGTTAATATCTAAAGCTTTATAGAGTTTATTGCTTGTCTCTGCCATGTGAAGTGCATAAAGCAAGTCCTTGCAACAAAGACTGCTGCCTAAATTCCTACTCACCTATCAACACATACTTCATCTTCCTGTTGCCTGATACAGATATTCAGCTAAATATAGGGCAATATAAAATTTAATGAAGAGTTACATCTACATTTGTAGTTGTGTACTCTTACCAAGAAACAGAAGACAAATGAGAAACTTGTACAAAGTTAGATGGGGGAGATGTGTCTGCATGTGAAATTATTGAGCATGTATGTGTTACTATCTGTCTTTGTCCAATCATGCCACTTGCGTCAAACCCCAGCTGTGACTTAAACTCCTTAGCTCTCTTTTGTCCCCACACTTCTTCTCCCAACGCACTCTGTATCCTCACCACCCTAATCTGGCCCATATCATTGATAGTGGAAGACCCATTTTGCCTTGTACAACCTTATTCTTATGGGTGGTTTTGATGATGATAGAACATTGGTGCCATTATCTTGCTTGTCATTCAACCTTCCAAGCATAGAGAAACAAACAGAAATCTGATGACCCACCAGCATTACATCCCTCTAATGAACCTGAACTTCCCGTCTGAGAAGACATTGGTGTAGATGTGGAGGAAGATAACGGAGGTGATGAAGATGATGGTGATAGTGTCGAAAATGAAATTATTGGCTTAAAGATGAACAGACCATGCCTTAAACCTGGACTAAACAGCCAGTCGTGGACGTCCCAGCACACCTCGATTCTTAATTTGTGAAGATTTATGGACTGGTTACCTCTGAACTTCCATTGAAGATGCTTCACATGAATCACCAGGTGTCCATCAATTCTTATCTCCATTTCTGGGTCAGTCCCATTTGTCGAATTGGAGCTATTTGTATTCCCACAACCATTTCTGTTATTGCACTCAATCGAGATGTGATGAAGTCTACCTTTCTCGGGAAACTTTATTCTTGTGGAAAAATTCTTCTTTCCAAATATATGCTCTTTTCTTGAGATCAGAATAGGATCGATGAGAGCCGGTCTACACCCTGATTTCCTGTATGCATCTTTCTTTAGATCGCCAATAATTAGCACAACCTCTTCATCGCAAACAACAGCAACGTAGAAATCAGATACAGGCTCAGTTTCGCCATTAAATTTTGCAGCTTTGAGGTCCCAGAAAATATCCACAGCTTTATCATCCACCATGACTCGCTTGGACCCTTGTTTCCTCCAAAAATACCAAGGCTTTAGATCCACTTTGCAGTTGTATTGGCTCCCTCCTTCAGCTCCTTCTATTGATACCGATAGGCCATGGATTAACAGATTCTTGAACCAAGTTATGGTGATCAAACGACACTGATCAGCAACCTTTGTACGATAAACAGACATGAACGCACTCTGTCCTGACCTGGTTATCGTACCAGGATCATCAGCTAACTTCTCACCAGATGTAAAGCAAGCAGGAATTCCAAATTGGTAGTCGTGCATGTTTAACTAGAAAATTTGGTCACTATTCAACGGAAACTAAAAAGGGATCTGGCCTAATTTACGGAAAGAAGATGCTTGGGTTGGGACTGAGTGAAAAAGACGAGAGTGAGTTGCAGAAACTGAACTATGAAAAATGGAAGACAAGGGATTGTATTGGATAGGGGAACTGCCAGATTTTACTGACGAACAAGCTATATAGAACAGAACCATAGATGTTGCCAGAGAGTGTTACTGGCAGCATTAATGGACATAAAGAAATATTTTCAAGGTGGCAAATGGATGGCAGTGAGTGAGGGAGTGAGAGTCATTAATATTCAATTTCTCTTGAGTCTGAACTCCTCTGACCTGGATCTGAAATTCTTTCAAACCTGTTTCTCGACTTGTATTATAATTTTTGCCTTGGCGTTTTCTTTTCATACACTCTACAACTTCAATTACTCATTCCCATGCACGATTAAAAGTAGAGAAGCTCAAACTTTTACCGGAGTTGTTCTTATAGTAGTGCTATAAAGGTAATCACTTTTCAATACTTTTGTACAAAATTTATTTTAATTAATAAAGCGAAAGACAATTTTCATTAATTTGTTGTTCATTTAT
This sequence comes from Erythroxylum reticulatum, assembly GCA_025504915.1. Taxonomy (NCBI): domain Eukaryota; kingdom Viridiplantae; phylum Streptophyta; class Magnoliopsida; order Malpighiales; family Erythroxylaceae; genus Erythroxylum; species Erythroxylum reticulatum. The sequence continues at coordinate 29,277,454 of JANSVA010000007.1, read as the reverse complement.
TTATAAATTGATATTGATCTTTAATCGAACTAATGAAGTCTATGGTACAAAACATAGCATGAAAGAAATCATGATAATGAGATTTTTATCATGTACAATTATGTGAGTATCTAAATTATCCCTAGTCATAGAATTAATAAGACATGTAATGTTAATCCGAATACAATTATGTGAGTATCTAAATTATCCCTAGTCATAGAATTAATAAGACATGTAATGTTAATCCGAATAGACTAGCACATGTTATACTCCTTGATTTGATCAAGCAGTGGATCTCATAAAACTGTAAACATGAGATGTTGAGAGTTAACATATAAGTGCTTACTAAGAGTAGTAAGTACATCGGATGACCTACTATGAGATTATTATATGAATGATCTATCAAATGTCAGTTATTAATCTCATCATAGCAATGATGCAAATATTCTTAGACTTGAGGTACTCAAGGATATCTTGGATAGAGGTACTCAAGGATATCTGAGATACTGATCCAGTGCTTTGACACCATTCCTTGTTGCCTCAAGACGAGGTTGCTCATAACGTGGTAATTGGGTACAGCTATTGGTATTCGAAGGTAATTAGGTATTTAATAAAGGATTCACCACTCATGATAGAAGAAGATGATACCCATGACCTTTTGTCGGGGTCATTACTTGGGACTCTCTGACCAGAGCAGTTATGTATTAGGAAGAGGGTATTCAATGACACATAGAGTATGAGATCTTTAAGACAATAACTAACATCACTTGGACTAAATGTGACATAGTCAGTCTATTAGGAGTTGACACATGGCCCATACTCCAAACCAAGTGGGGTATAGGATGGTGAAGGGATGAATTGCACGATAATTGTCTATGGAAAAGTTCGTAAGTCAAATAATTAACTATCGAAGAGTTCGTATGTTAATTTACTTACGTTCCGGTAAATTAGCATTATGAAACCATTTATGATTTTCTTAGATTAAGAGTTAATTCAAGTGACATGAAACCATTCATAATGTGCTCGGATTAAGAGTTAATTCAAGTTCCTAAAATAACTGAAAACTTAAGGGTCACATGCATAAAAGATCGGATGAAATACAAAGTGTGCATGACTATCATTTTAAGCAAATCACAATCGTGACCTATAGGTCACGATCTTAACCCATTGTATGACAAGTCGAAATTATGCTAAAACACACTCAATTGAGAGGCTAAGGCTCTAGAAAAGGTTTGAAGGTTGAGAGGAGTGATCTTGAGGTATTTGGTGTTTGCTACAATCCAAACAAGTAGAAGACTCAAGAAAGGAGGAGCATTTGCAAGGTATATATATTGTAATTTCACGTTCTTACATTTTGTTTATACATGCACATGGATTCTAGATTTTCTAAGGATGTCACGATGATGGAATGTAACACCTCACTACCATGGAGTATATACTAGAACACCCTGAGGACATTCCAGTACATAACCTATAATAATGGCATGTTAGAGCAGTTATATTCTCTTATAAGGCATCATAAAGAAAGATACAATAATTAAAATACCAAAATTCCTCATTCCATTTCTTAAACAATATGTACATTGTAGCTTTACAACAACACCCATATTAGTACAATAACAAAAACTAATTAGAGTTTACATCTCTGTATATCTAACACGCTACATACGTGAGGAATTATACGCAAATTTTATCTAAATCCTTCTGTCTTAGTTGATCGACCTTTATACGATGTCTTCTATCCAAAATCAGTGCTAGTTCTCTTCTAAATTGTCTTAGAAGCTATGTCATTACTCCTTAATCTAAAATGTCAACGTTGTAATTTTGGTAAGTTTTGCGAACTCAGTGAGTTAACCATCCTCGATGATTCACTCAAATCATATAACACATACAATCACATAATTTACATCATTTCATTTATCATCATGTAGCATCACATAACACTTTGTTCACAACCTTCACATTCTCATTCAACACAATTTGACAATACATTTCAATCATTCAAAACATACATATTAAATGTATATGCAATGCTTATGAGACTGATTTTTATTTATTACTTTGTTGTGACTGAGTGCCTTTTTATTGGCCCATATCCCTTGTGGATATCGGGCTTGTTCAGGTATTGTCCCATATCCCTTAGTGGATACTGGGTACAATTACAATTGAGTTAGAGACTCTTATCGCATTTTGAGATTTAAGCTCTTTTTTTGGTGGCTATTCCGATCACAACATCCTCATGTTGTCATGCATTCATGTATTGAAATGCATCACATTCACATATTTTCAATCAGCCACTTTACTTCACTTTACGCATTCACATTCATATTTATGATCGGACCTTGGTCTAGCATTCACCAAAAATATTGAGTATCATTTATTTCGTCAAATTCACTTGCAAGGAACACTTCTAATATCTTATTCATGCATCAAATGCCTTGGACATTCAATGTCCAAAATCAACACAATCACATTCACAAAATAATTCAATACATAATTTAAACAAACAATTATTCAAATGAGATTTTTTAGGTTATTCACAATTTGCTCCAGATACTTATTGCCTCGAAGTCCCGGCAATGTTTGGATGTTGTCACTCTAATTGCTCTTCTAAATCATGCAATACATACACATTTACACACATCACAACTTTGCACAATTATATATGTACTCATTTATGCATAAATGTGTATATGGAATATGTATAATACATGTTCAATGACAATCCCAGGTACATTTCCTTAATACGCATCTCATAACCAATTAATGTCATCTTTAAATCAGTCCTTAACACCTAATACACTTTCCTAACTTTAATCGCTCAATTCAACATCAACTAGGCTCATTTAAGATCACATTTAAGCCTAAATACCTCATAGGAAAACATTAATAAGTCAATATTTATATATATGCATGATTTTTGGACAAAAGGGATAACTTTTGTTGTGGATGTCAGATTAATGTTATTTTAGAATGCTTTCAAAGAGGACTTTGAGTTCTACAACTTTTGTGAAGACCCCGAAGAGAGATTTTGTCATCTAAAGACTAAAAATTGCACATTTATGTAAATATCCCGAGAATGTCTGCCCAGCAGACATACGTCCCTCCAAATGGACATGAACGGATCTGGGAAGTTGGGAGACCCGAGAAGGTCCGCCCAGCAGACCTGAAGTCTGTCTAATGGATATATGAGAAGCATAACTCACTTAACAACATTTCTGACGATTTCTACATATATTCTAACATCAATTTCACTCCAAACTTTCCAGAATTAATCTCTTTTAATGCAACATAATTTTATATTAATTCAACTACCAAATTGATTGCATTAAACTCTCAAGCCTCAACTCATTTGATTCATCATTTTCAACTAAATCTCATCATTCATGAAATCCTATCATGTTTCCATAATATATATCATTCATAAGTGTCAAATAATTTATTTTCAAAATTTATCATTTCAAGTTGATAACTTCTTTATTTATACCTTAGTTTCAGTTCAATACCATCCAAACACAAATCAAAATCTATGCTTGATCATAAACACCAAAATAAAACATATTATTATACACTTTCATTATAAATTTTTTGCACATATTTTACTTCATTTTTCGTCTTCATTTCATCCCTAACTATCACCTTAATTTATCTCATCTCAAGACATCATAATACTATCTACTGTTCTCAAACTACAACTACACCCAATACTCAACTTCAAGTTAAAATTTGAAACTCTTACAGACAGAATTTGAATTCGATGTCTTCATGAAAATGTAGCCATATTTCTCTAATTTAATCCAAATTAAAAATTGTCCTATTTAGATATCTACATATCAATTCATGGCTAAAATACAATGTATATCCAGTGGAAATGATAAAAATAACATATTCTAGCACACTTTAAACACCATTATCACTTTATCTTTAAACTTTCATCCTAGTTCTTCTCTTTTCAAGACGCTACACTCGCCTTTTCTTTAACTTCAATACTCAATCCAATCTCTTTTTAAAACAACCAATGATCCATGTTTTTATACATCAAAAACAGAACATGAAAATATCCATTCATTCATCAATTTACTACCTTCACTAACAACACAAAAATAGGACATAATCACATCTCTACAACAACTTATGAATCATTAATCATCACATATACAAAGACAAGACATTGATATACAAATTTCATCACTCACGATTCACACACATAATTTCATGATCAAGTCATCAATCTCAAATTACTCATCATATTAGTTTCATTAACACTACCCATGATGATTAAAGCATGACTTACTTGATTTAGCTTCAAAATCTTCAAATCACTCTTAACTCTAGCTTCCTATTGTCACACGAGCATCATCAATCAAAGGTTATAGGGTTAGGTCTTTTAGTGACAATGAGGAAGATAACAAAATGAAAGTAGCAAGTGAAAGGTGAGAACAAGGTTAGAGGGTGAGAAATAAGTATCGTAGATGAAGAGGATTGAAGAAGATGAGAAAAGAAATTAACAAGAGGTGAGAGCAAATGAATAAAGTGGAAGACAAATAAAAATGAAGTTGGTCTTTCACTTAGGAGAGAGTGTCGTACATGGTGGATGCATGGCTTGGCAAGTGACACTTGTCACTTGCCACATTTCCACTTCCTATGGTCTCACTTGGTTTCTCTTATTTAACTAGTCCATTTGCCTCCAATTTGTACTCCAATTGTCTACTAATTTTCAATGACATATGTCATTAAATCTTAATGTCATTTATAAAAATTTCCATTGTCATTTGACTCTTATTTTTACTATCAGTTATCAATTGTCTTGCCACTTGACATTTTTTCTAGTCCAAAAATACCCATAATTTCATAATTTTCCTAAATTTTCACCAAAAATTCTAAGTCAATAAATATACTCTCCAAATCAATTTTTAACACATATAATCCACAATTCTAAATATAATCACATTTATAAATCAATTATACCCGTAAAATGTCAATGAATGCATGTACAATCATTTTAATGTGTAAAAATCAATATTCACATATGTGTATGCTATATTATGCATAAGCATGAAATGCACTTTCTAACTTCTCAATAATCTCTCGTGTACACTATTATAGGGTTCTAACCCTTAACATGAGATAATTGGATGTTACATGGAATTTTGATTCCAATGCTTCCGGTGTATATCCATGCATGAGATGTATGGACCTATGGCTCACTAACAGTGCTATTAGAGTTATTTATGCATGTATTAGATGATCTATTGAACATGTGCAAAATTTTTCCTGGGTTGTGACTGACATGCATATTGATTTTGAAAAATTCTTATAAATTATAGAAAAATGGTTTTTATGATTTTCTTTCATAAAAATGTTTATAAGATGTTATATTATGTTTCTATCAAAGGAAAATGCAATTTAATGTCATTTTATATTTTATTGAGAATTAATTTCCAATATGTTCATATGTTGGTTTTTGGGAATTTATGGAAAATAGAACACATGTACTAATTTTGAAAATTTATTAATCCTTATAGAAATTTTTTATCTAATTTTCTTTCATATAAATGTTCATAAGATTTTATATTATCTTTCTGTCAAAAGAAATTACAATTAAATGTCATTTGCTATTTGTTACAATTTTAATTTCAGCCTGATGCATATATGAAGTTATGGGAAATTCTAGAAATTTGAGGAACATGCATACTTGTAAATTCTAGAATAATTTTATAAAAAATTGTTTTTATGAATTTTCTTCATGAACATGCACATATGATGTTGCCACGTGTATGAGATGCATGACATCTATTTTTGAAATGATTAATTATTTATTCTTGATTTTACCTGCATGCTAGTGGTGTATGACAAGTATTAGTGGATATATGTTATGCTGGATAATTCCACTTAGTTCATAAATAATTCCTAGGAATTAGTTTCTTGAATTTTTTATTAGGAAAATTTAGAATGCTTATAAGACATTGGAATTTTTTCAGAATTAATTGAACTTGATTGAATTAATAGATCAATTCAAAGTCAACACTGGTTAGCTTTTTGAAAGCTGATGGGGATGACTTGTTTGATGACTTATGTGTATATGTTTCATTTATATGACTTTGAAACATTTTTATGAGATAAGAAATATATTATTTTGATGCTAGTAGCATGCTAAGTGTATGTGCTTGAAATTAGGATTCTAGAAAATTTTTGGACATCGAATCGGTCTCTTTAGTGTCTAATAGGTTAAGTCATTTATCTTAATAATTTTGTTCGTCAAGATATTTTTTGACTTGTGTCGAAATTGTCTTGATAAATTTAAGATGACCTAGTGATGTTTTAGATGACTAATTGATGTTCGGGAATTTTGGAAATCCTAGGGATTAATTTAGAGTAATCCAAGTAGGGCATTGCATTTTTAGTGTGACTAGGAAAGGCATGTGTACTAGAACTAAAGTGTAATTTGGACATCAAAATAATTGAATTTTAGGGTTCCTAATCGAATCATATTCATAATTTGAATTAGGTAAGACTAACACTAGCACTCGATTCGGTTCAAGAGCTAAATCGAATCATAAACTTCTGATGCATAGTCAAGTGACAACCTAAACTAAACCTCCTTTGTGTGTTACATGCATTAGATGCATTTTAAGGGTTGGTTAAAAAGGCATGATAGGGTAGTTATAGACATAGGCTCAATTTATTTGAAGCATCCATAATCATGCCATTTAGTTATAGTAACTATCTGAATATATATGTGAGATATATATAAGTCCATCCAAGTATTAATGAAACCTAAGAACAAATCCCTCAACCAAAATATTAGGACTTATGCCTTCCATTGATATGACAAGAACCAGAGTTCTTTTACTGTTGGGTTATTGGGCAAACCCAAGCCTGCTCTACATAAATATGTTCAAACCATAGAAATTAGATTTTCGGATTAATAAGTTGGTCCTAATTGAAAGCGTTGATTTGTTAGGCAAACCCAAGGTCAACATGGATAGGTTCAAATTATGATAGTTTGCTAATTATTTGTGTTTTAGGTGTTTTATATGTTAGTACAAGCTTTTGAGCTTAAATATTATGTTTTTGAGGTACCTTGATATATTTGCTAGTGTTTCAGGGTCAATATTGAAGAATGTAAGAGTTTCGGAGACATTAGAGCTTAAATAATAGCCCGTGATCGCGACCAGGGACGGATCCAGAAATTTTTTTGAGTGGGGCAAAATTTTATTTTTAGTGGGGCAAAATTTTAATGGGAGCAAAATTTTATTTTTTTATGGGATCAAAAATTTAAATAATAATTTTTTATATAAAATTTTTTGGAGGCACTTGCCCCCAATGTGGATCCATCCATGATCGTGGCATGTCATGTCACGATCGCGACAGAAGCCCAGGGAATGGCCTACGATCGTGGCCTGCATGCCACGATCATGACAAAAGGCTCAGATGACACTCAAGAACATCAAGTTTTGAAAGATATTTTAGACCTTTTGAACTCCAAAAAAGCCCTAGGGTTACCCAAAACACAAGAGGCTATAAAAAGAAGAGAAAGGAGTTTTACATTCAGCCACTCTTGGAAACCGTAAAGAGGGAGAAAAAGAAGAGAGAGAGAGAAGAAGAAGTGGATTGTGACGCTACTTCTCCTCGAATTAGGTGGTATCCTGACGCCTCTGTCTTCTCTATTTGTCCAACCTAAGTTTCATTTTCTCTTTATTTCCTTTTCCATTTAAATGTACAAAGCTGAGATTGATTATATGGAAATGGATTTCAGGTTGTTGATAATGTTCTAAACTCTCCTTCGGGATTTTACTTTGAGTTCATGTTGATTTAGTTATTTTTGTTTTTACTGGTTTAGGTGTTGTGATTGATTAATGTATTTGCATGTTTCGGTAACAAACTGAGAGGGTAAGCTAGATAAAAATGTTTAGATCAGATTAATGAGAGTTAGGCGATCTAATTAACCACTTAGTCAATCTAGTCAGTAATTTCATGGAGAGAGATCCCGTGTGAGACCCAATTGTTTATTAGAGAGCCTTAGAATTAATTCAAATTGTGATTAATTAGTGAATTGAGAGATTGCAAGGTTCATAATTCGATTAGGGTTTACAATTTAGGGTTCAATAGTTATAACTTGAGGGAGAGTAATTAACCCTAAGACCGTCTAGAACTGACATCCCATAAACATATAAATGGTTAGATTAGCATTAATGATAGGTAAAATCCACTCTGTTATAACTTGATTAACTCTCTTGAAAGATTTCCATTGTGACTTGTGTCACTACTCAGTTTAATTATGTCTTGTTGAATTTTTCACTTTACAATTCTTAAATCAATTTCCAATATTTACTTTCTGTGTTCACTTGTTCAGTGTTTATTTCTTTTTATTCTTTTTTTCAGCCCTAGACAACTTAAGCTAATACCCTCCTTGTGGGATTGACCCTTCAATACTACAAAGTACGACCCATGCACTTGTGGATTATTGAGGGTTTTATAAATTGTAAAACTTGCTTAACAAGTTTTTGGCGTTGTTGTTGCGGAAGGAGATTAATTTAGTTCTTTAGACTAAGGTTTTTGTTCACTATCTTTTGTGTTAAAAAAATAGAGAAAGAAGTTTAAAGCGTAAAGTAGAGATACATCAAGACATCTTAGAGTGAGAATGAGACATCTGAAGAGCTAAATGCCAAGAAAAAATAGAAAGCATAATAATGGAGGATAGATATTATAGGGACCAAGGAACTTTTGTGAACCACAATGAGGCATAATATGGTTGGGGAAGTAACGATCCTTATTAGAATATGTACGCTTTGGGGTGGCAGAACCACCCAAATTGCTATTGGTTCAACAATGTAAGGACTCACTTAAGACATCAAGACCTATTAGGATTTCAGCAAGATGAGTCCAGTTCATAGGATTCTAAATTGGACAAGATCCTGGATAAGCTCACGAACATGGAAGAGGGCCAGAAGAGACTGGAAGAGCAAATTGAGCAAGTAATGGAAATTCATGCCTCGTCTATTCATAACCTAAAGATTCGAGTGAGACAACTTTCCTGTGAATTTTATAAGAGGAGTGTGGAAGACTCTCTAAGTAATATGGCAATACATCAAAGAGAGCAATATGAGGCTATTGCACCTAAGAATGGGGGAGAGTTAGAAGAAACTGCAAGAAATCAAGCTGAACCCACCTTATAGAAGACCAAGAAATCAAGAAAGATGATGAAGAAAAGGATGAAAACCCCCATACTATCGTCCAGATCTTGGTATACCATGCTTGAACATCGAAAAAACTTTAGTAGATGTCTACAAAGAGAATATTATCCTTCTTATTAGTATTAACTAGGTAACATTTAACATGAATGATGTATTAAAGAATTCAAAGAAGGGTGACTCATTGATGAAAATTGATGTGTTCAAATCCTTAAAAGAGCAAAATGAAGAATAATTGATGACAATGAACATCGAGTTAAAAGAAGATATGGAAGTCTTTGTTCGTGAAGCAAATGAAGAAGAAGAAGAGAGAGTGACTAAGGAAGAACAAGAGCAGCTTGCCCTTTTATCGAACAAACTGTTAGACTTAATAGAAGATTCAGGGAGTTTCGTTATTTCCTATTTTATTGACGGTTTGTTAGTGAAAACGAAATTACTGAAATTAATTAGTTTTCTCAACTTTTTCAATATTCTCCTTCTGATCATTTTGTAATTTTTAGCTTACTTACAGGCTACAAAATTGATGTTGAACAAAAAGGGTGGAACCAAGCAACTCATAATTGATCCTAGCTGAGTTTCCAATGATACAAGGTCCAGCTAATGACCATAAATTAGTATGTTTGGGCTAGATTTAAATTGTTATGCAATTAAAGTTGTTTCATTTCCATACATAAATATCAATGATTTGGAATGTGTTTCCCTACTAACTCTCTTACTCTCTCTTAATCAATTATAAGATAGGAAAGCTAGCCTCTGACACATCACCTCAGTCATCATGATGGTTTCGTGTTCAAACCCTTTTCTTTTCATTTTTGTTAGTATTTTGTTCTTTTTCCTTCCTTATATTTTTTCATACCCCTTTATGTGCTTGTTTGTGTCCTTCTTATATTGAGAACAATGTGTTGTTCAAGTGTGGGGAGGGTTGTGTGTTTTTACCTTAAGTGTGAATTTTACATATTGTATGATAGTTTGTTTAGGTTGTATGATGTGAATTGGGTGAATATGTCAATGGCTAGGACTTAATAGGATAGATTTAACCTTAAACATGGTCTTTTAGGTTATGAAGACTTATTAGCTTGTGAAATTAGTGACCTAAGTTACTTAAGGCTAAATATACTGGTTAATTAGGATACGATGTTAGTCGATTCACCCTTAGGAATTTGCCATACTCATTTATAATTTTAGGTCAATCAAATAAGTGACATTATTAGTAAATTTTCATAAGAATGATTAGTTAAAGCAATAAGGTAGTCAAAATTTTATGTTGAAAAAAAAGGTTGTATAATTTTAACTAAAATAACTATTCTGTTGGCCTTCGGGTTATGAATAGAGCTAGTGGCCAGTTGAGAATGTGATGTAGCTGAGTAAGCAAATGGACACATATCACAAATTGTAGATGTTGTGCCTTCATGTAAAAAGGCTATAATGACATTCCAACTAAGCAGCTTAATAACAACAAGACTTAGTTGAGTAACCGGAGCGACATTCATCACAAATGTTTACCTCCGCGTAAAAAAGCTAGGTTCATGTCCTTAAAGAAAAATCAATAAAAAATGTTTTCAAATAAAAACCAACCAAACTTGTTAGTAGCTTGATTTTTCATCAAAACCTATTGAGGAATAGCTATAATTTTGTTTTGACTAAATGATTATCAATGTATGTGTGCAAATGATAAGGTGAATAAACTTAACATTAAAATTTTGATTAGTTTGTAAAATTAATCCAAGGTGCTTAGACACAGATTTTGCTTGTTAATAAGTTAGAATGACTTGAAGGATAGTATTTATAGTTAAATTTTTTTAGCTAAGTTAAAGCCATTGTGTCATTATTGTATATGTGTGTTTTGCGTTTTTTTGATTTGTTTGATTGTTTTTGTTTGCTTGAGGACAAGCAAATGTTTAAGTCTGGGGATTTGATAAATGTAAATTGCATCATATTTTAGAGCATAGTTTGATATGTATTTAGCCGCTAATTCGATCATTTAGTATGTGTTTAGGTTCGAATTGTGTTAGTTTGCTAATTATTTGTGTTTTAAGTGTTTTATGGGTTAGTACAAGCTTTTGAGCTTAAATAATATGTTTTTAAGGTATCTTGATGTGTTTGCTAGTGTTTCAGGGTCAGTATCGAAGAATTGAGGAGTTTCGGAGACATTCAGGCCAAAAAATGACCTACGATCGTGGCATGTTAGGCTACGATTGTGACAGAAGCCCAAGGAATGGCCCATTATCATGGTCAAGGGATTTTTTGGACCTTTCGACCCTCGAAAAAGCCCTGAGGTTACCCAAAATATAAGAGGATATAAAAATAGAGAAAGAGGCAGAGAGAGCAGCTTTACATTCAGCCACTCTTGGCAACTATAAAGAGGGAGAAAAAGAAGAGAGAGAGAGAGAAGAAGAAGAAGAGTAGGAAGGAGGAAGAAAAAATGGATCTCAACACTGCTACTCCCTGAATCAAGTGGTATCTCGACACTACTACCTTCCTAATTTGTCCAAAATAAGTTCCATCTTCTCTTCATTTCCTTTTTCATTTAAATGTATAAAGTTGAGATGGATTGTATGGAAATAGATTTCGAGTTATTGATAATGTTCTAAACTCTCCTTCGAGATTTTACTTTGAGTTAATGTTGATTTAGTTATTTTTGTATTTATTGGTTTGGGTGTTGTGATTCATTAATGTATTTGCATGTTTCGGTAACAAAATGAGAGGGTAAGCCAGATAAAAATGATTAGATAGAATTAATGAGATTTAGGCGATCTAATGACCACTTAATCAATCTAGTCGGTAATTTCATGGAGAGAGATCCCATGCAAGACCCAATTGTTTATTAGAGAGCCTTAGAACTAATTATAATTGTGGTTAATTTGTGAATTGAGAGATTGCAAGTTCCATAATTTGATTAAGGTTTACAATTTAGGGTTTAATGGTTATAACTCGAGAGAGAGTAATCAACCCTACGATCGCTTAGAATTGACATCCCGTAAACACATAAATGGTTATACTAGAATTAATGATAGGTAAAATCCCCTCTCTCATAACTTGATTAACTCTCTTGATGAATTTCCATTGTGACTTGTGTGACTGCTCAGTTTAATTCTATCTTGTTGAAATTTTCGCTTTACAATTCTTAAATCAATTTCTAGTATTTACTTTTCGTGTTCACTTGTGTAGTGTTTATTTCTTTTTATTTTTTTCTTTAGCCTTAGACCACTTAGGACTAGGTTAGTACCTTGCTCGTGGGATCAACCCTTCAATACTACAAAGTATGACCCGTGCACTTGTGGATTATTGAGGGTTTTATAAATTGTAAAACTTGCTCAACACATATTAAGAGTTAATAACCCAATGAGTGTGTTAAATCAATAGTTGATGGCACAAATTGATAATTACATAACTAAATGCAATTGGTATGACTGATACCTACCGATTGACCTAAGATGGCTTATTAGGCAAACCCAAGGTCATTCTTAGTGATGTTGGATATCGATTCAATAGGAAGAATATAAGTTTTCTCAGATTTGTAGTGAGGGCTATGAATTCAGATAAAATATTGGGACCTATAATGCGTGTGATTAAAGTCCTTATCGATATGCAATTATGTTCATTCTAATGGTCTCTCTCATTCTCTAGGTTATTGAATTGCCACAATGTCTTCATCTAGTGTGAACTTACGCTCTCTACTAGACTTCAACAAACTCACGGGACCAAACTTCTTAGATTGGCTATGGAATTTGAGAATTGTTCTCAAATATGAGAAACTAGGATATGTCCTAGATGAGGAACTTCCCAATCCCCCTGCTGCCGATGCCTCTTATGAGGATCAGAAAGCTTACAATAAGCTATTGGAGGATAGTGAGTTGGCTAGCTATATTATGATCGCCTTTATGTCACCAGAATTGCAAAAGCAACATGAGGCTATGGATACTTATACCATAGTCTACCATTTAAGGTATTTGATTAGCAAGCTCAATCTGAAAGGTTCAAGACCTCGAGGTTGCTCTTCTGCTCTAAGATGACTGAGGGATCATCTCCAGTGTAGTATACGCTAAAGATGAATAGATACATTGAGAGGTTAGCCAGTTTGGGCTTCATAATGGATCATGAATTAAGTATATACTTAATTATAACTAGTTTGACCATAGTTCTTCATAGTTTGTGCTTAACTATCGAATGAACCAAATATCCACCTTGATATTTGAGCTGATTAATCTACTCAAAATAGCTTAGCAAACTTCCAGGAAGGACAATAAGGCTATGATGCTAGTGGACTCTGCTTTTGGTTCTCACAAGAGAAACTAAAAGAAGAAGAAAAAGTCCAAGAAGCCAATGGAAGGTGTAGCCAAGAAGAAGGTAAAGGAGAATACACCAAAGGGAATATGCTTCCATTGCAATAAGGAAGGGCATTAAAGAGGAACTGTAAAGCCTATCTGGAGTTGCTAAAGCAGAAGAAGGCATTAGATGCTCCACCGTCTACTTCAGGTGTGCTATTTTTCATTAAGGTTAATACGATTTCTGATCATAATATTTAGGTATTAGATACTGGATGTAGCTCACACATATGTGTTGATATGTAGGGCCTCAGGGATAGTAGGTCGCTCAAGAAGGGGGAGATGAACCTACGTGTGGAAAATGAAGCAAGAGTTGTTGAATTAGCAGTAGGAACCTATGTTTTGTATCTTCCTAGTAGGCTAAAGTTAATTTTGGATAATTGCTATTATGTACATGCTGTGACAAAGAACATTGTATCTGTTTCATGTCTTAATAAAATAGGATTTCATTTAACTTTTTCAAGCAATGGTTGTTTAATTGTATTGAATGAAATTTTGTATGGTACTGTTACAATGTGCAATGTTATTTACATATTAGATACATGCAATCCAATTTTAAATATCAATAATAATAAAAGACAAAACAAGGATAACTTAAATTATCTTACTTATGGCATAGTCAGCTTGGCCATATAAGTGAGAGACGCATGTTTAAGCTATACAAGAGTGGTAGCTTATGGTCATTTAATTATGAATCGTATAACACATGTGAATCTTGCTTGTTAGGCAAGATGATTAAATTATCTTTTAAAGGAAAGGGTGAACGTGCAAATAGGGTTATTAAACCTAATACATTTTGATGTATGTGGGTCGATGTCCATTCATGCCAAAGGTGGTTTTATGTACTTCATTACCTTTATCGATGATTATTCACGATATGGGTATGTGTATCTAATGAGAAACAAGTTTGAAGCATTTGAAATGTTCAAATAATTTAGACAAGAAATAGAGAAACAGCTCGGTAAAAATGTCAAGACACTTTGACCATATCGAGATGGTGAATACTTGAACGAGGAGTTTCTAAGTTATCTCAGGGATAACAGGATTATATCCTAGTGGACTCCACCTTACACATCACAATACAATGGTGTGGATAAAAAGAGAAACTGAACCTTATTGGATATGGTAAGGTCAATGGTGGGCTTAACAGATCTACCAAAATACTTTTGGGGTTATGCACTTGAGACTACTGTTTATGTGATAAACGGACTCCCTTCAAAAATAGTTGATGTTATTCCATATGAGATATTGACTAACAAAAATCCTATCTTTCTTATATGAAAGTTTGGGGTTATCCAACTTACATGAAGAAGATTCAATCAGATAAGCTTAAACCAAAATCTAATAAATATCTATTTGTAGGATATCCTAAGGAAGCAATTGAATATCAATTCTACAATGTTTTAGAGTAAAAGGTGTTTGTCTCAAAGCATGCTGTCTTTTTAGGGAAAGAGTTTCTTCTAAGAGAAGACAGTGGGAGCAAAGTTGAAATTGTTGAAGTTCATGATGCTCAAACAAACACAAATCAATTGCCTAAACTCGAGATTGATGTTCATAGAGATGAGACAATAGTTGAACCTTTTGACACACAAAATCTTCGTAGGTCAAGTAGGATATGTAATGTTCAAAAGAGATATAGATTTCTCGTAAGTGAACATAATGACGCATTGCTCATAGAGGACGATGAGCCTATAACCTATGAATAGGCTTTGAAGAGTTTAGAATTTGAAAATTGACTTCAAGCCATAAAGTCTGAAATGGATTCCATGTTTGAAAACCAAGTACGGACTTTGGTTGACCCACTCATAGGGCTAAAACCTATAGGGTACAAATATATTTTCAAGAAGAAAATTGACATGGATGATAATGTGATTACCTATAAAGCGAGGCTAGTCATTAAAGGTTATCGTCAAAGATAAAGAGTTGGCTATGACCAGACATTTAGCCCTGTAGCCATACTTAAATCCATTAGAATATTCCTAGTCATTGCTGCTCATTATGATTATGAGATATGGTAAATAGATGTGAAGATGACTTTCCTGAATGGAAACCTAGTCGAGGATGTGTATATGATATAACCTGAGGGCTTCATATCTAAAGATGGCAAAAAGGTATGTAAGTTTCAGAAATCAATTTATGGATTAAAGCAAGCATCTAGGAGTTGGAACATCCAATTTGATGTGACAATTAAAGAGTTTGGTTTCTCACAAAATCTGGATGAACATTGTGTGTATAAGAAGGTTAGTGGGAGTGCTATCATATTCCTTGTGTTATATGTTGATGACATATTATTAATAGGAAATGATGTCCCAAGTTTGGAATCAGTTAAAATTTGGTTTTCCTGAAATTTCTCCATAAAAGACCTTAGAGAAGCAACTTATATATTAGGAATAAAGATCTATATAGATAGATCAAGGGGGTTGCCAGGTCTTTCACAGTCTACATATATAGATAAAGTGCTAGACATGTTTAGCATGAAACAGTCCAAGAGAGGGTTTCTTCCCATGGCTCATGGGATAAAACTGTCGAAATATATGTCCCAAGACGCAAGATGAGAGGACTTACATGAATTTGATCTCATATACTTCTGATCAATCATGTATATTATGTTATGTTATGTACAAGACCTAATATATCGTATGCTTTAAGTGTTACGAGCAGATATCAATCGGATCCTGGTGAGTGTCACTGGGTGGCTGTCAAGAATATCCTAAAGTAGTTGAGAAGGACTGAGGATGTATTCTTGATATATGGAGATGGAGATCTCGTAGTGAGCGGGCACACAGATTCCAGTTTTCAATCTGACTAGGATGACTCAAAATTCCAGTCAAGTTACGTTTTCACATTGAATGTTGGAGTAGTCAGTTGGAAGAGTTCCAAACAAGAGATGATTGCATATTCAACAACCGAGTCAGAGTACATTGCAGTTGCAAAAGCGATAAAAGAAATTGTTTAGATCAAGAAGTTCATTATGGAACTTGGAGTGATTCCGAGCATTATAGATTTGATACTGTTGTATTATGACAATAATTGGGCTATTGCTTAAACCAAGGAATTAAGGTCTCATTAGAGGTCCAAACACGTATTAAAGAGATATCACCTGATCAGGGAGATCATTAATAGAGGTGATGTGAAGATAGAGAGAGTGGGCACAGATTAGAGCATCGCTGATCTTTTAATTAAACCATTTCCTTAAATGAGATTTGATTCTAGTGTACTCACTTATGGTATTAGATACAAAGGCAATTGGCTCTAGTTCAAGTGCAAGATTGTTAGAGTAGTGCTCTAAAGGAAATCACCTTTAACACTTTTGTACAAACTTTATTTTGATTAATAAAGCCAAAGACAATTTTCATTAATTTGATGTTCATTTATTTATAAATCAATGTGATCTTAAATCGAAATAATGAAGTCCGTGATACAAAACATAGCATGAAGGAAATCATGATGAGATCATGATAATAAGACTCCTATCATGTGCAATTATGTTAGTATCTAAATTATCCCTAGGCATAGGATTAATGAGATAGGACATTGTTAATCCAGATAGACTAGCACATGTTATACTCCTTGATTTGATCAAGCAGTGGATCTCATAAACCGTAAGCATAATATGTTTAGAGGTAACATGTAGATGTTTACTAAGAGTAGTAAGTACATCGGATGACTGCTATGAGATTATCATATGGATGATCTATCAAATGTCAGTTATTAATCTCATTATAGCAATGGTGTAAATATCCTTAGACTTAAGGTAATCAAGGATATCTTGGATATTGATCATATGCTTTGATACCATTCCTTATTGCCTCAGAACGAGGTCACTTATAGGGTGGTGATTGGGTACAACTATTGGTATTCGAAGGTAATTGGGTATTCAATAAATGATTCACCACTCCTAATAAAAGGAGATAATACTCATGGCCTCTTATCGGGGTCATTACTTAGACTAAATGTGACATAGTCAGTCTAGTGGGAGTTGACACATAGCCCATACTCCAAACCAGGTGGGGGTATAGGATGGTGACACATAGCCCATACTCCAAACACATTGCACGGTAATGGTTTATGGAAAAGTTCATAAGCAGAATAATTAACTATCAATGAGTTTGTTTGTTAGTTCACTTATGTTCTGGTAAATTGGCATCATGAAATCTTTCATGATTTGCTTCGATTAAGAGTTAATTCAAGTGATATGAAATCATTCATGATATGCTAGGATTAAGAGTTAATTTAGGTGCCTAAAATAACCAAAAACTTAAGGATCACATGCATAAAAGATTGGATGAAATACAAAGTGTACATGGATGTCATTTTAATCAAGTCACGATCGTGACCCATTTTATGACAGGTGGTATATAAATGAGTTCTTCGCTTATGTACACACAAAATTAAGCTCAATCATACTCAATTGAGAGGCTAAAGATCCAGAAGAGTTCTAGAGGTTGAGAGGAGTGATCTTAAGGTGTTTGGTGTTTGCTACAATGTTGTAATTTCATGTTCTTACATTTTGTTTATACACGCACATGGATTCTGGATTTTCTGGGGATGTCGTGGTGTTAGAATTTTGATTCCAATGCTTCTGCTACATAGCCATGCATGAGATGGATGGACCCATGTCTCCTTGACAGTTGGAGTATATAATTTTACATACGGACATAAAGATTCCTTGTAAGCTTCACAGCTAATGGTGTAGGAGGATGAATAAAGAGTAGTCAAAGCTGTAAAGAATGAAAGATCATATGTTGTGTATGTCCAATATGGTCTTACATATCATTTCACAAAAAGAAAGAAAGTATTATTAGTGAATTTATGGATGGTTGAACTTCTACTTTCTGGGATATGAGAGGAATATATTGTTAGCTCTCAAAAGTTTGAGGATTTATTTAACTTTTTGTTTGAATTTAAATAAAGCATCAATATTAAATTTAAATTAATTGATGTCTACTTAGGTTATCATATCAAAAATAAAATTATTATTCTTAATCTTAATCTTTTTATAATAATAAATTGTTAAGATATAGATTACAATATCTTAATTATTTAATTTTGGACATTATTTGATAATTGGACTTAATTTAGTTTAAGTGGGACTCTTCCAAGACAAGTTTGATAAGTTTCAAATCCTACTTAAGATGAGATTTAATAATGGTTATCTTCTAGAAATCTAACTTGATATTTGGTAGGTTAAGATATAATTCTATCTTTGCTAATTTTTACGTGAATTATATAGCTAAGATTTTTAGTAATTATGTGAAATTCTTATAGCTGATAACATGTCTAGTATGGCTGGGATTTTTAGTGATCATATGAAATACTTACAGCTATGTTTTCCTTAAGTTGTCGATGATTGGATGGCCTTACAGCTAAGATTTGTTTATGGATTTATGCATTACTTGGTTGGATCATCGATTTTATCTATATGAGTGATTATTGTTGCTTTGTTTTATATGTGGGTTTTGCGTGACTTTAGTGAATAGAATAATCATTGATGGCCTGCATGCTTTCCTATTATTGAATGACAATTGAGGGTGGTCTTGGGTAGTTTTATGGCTATCATTTTCTAGTGTTGGTGTTAGAAAATTCTAGAAGTTTTTCGTGACTTTGTAGCCACTGTCTTTGTTTTTGGTTTTGTGTAAAAAACTTCAGTAGTTTTCATGGTTGTTGCATCTCTATTGAGTTAATGTTTCCATGATGAAACGTTTATTGATTTGTGACATTTTGTGGCTACTGTGCGTGGAATGTTTCAGTGACTATAACGAAGGTTTACAATAGATTTCTTGGTTGATAACTTCTCGTTATTGATGAAGCAATATATTTAGGAGAGTTGTTTTTTATCTTAAGTGTTGTCTTTGTTTATGTTATTTATTGTTCAATCACTTTTGTTGTTTATTTCGTATCATTATCATTAAACATTATTGAGAAAATCCTCTGTTAAGGTTAGTTCAAGATGATCGTACTATTAGGTGTGATTTTTTCACAGGTAGTAAGGACAAGAGATAGTGTCAAGAGTAAGGTGAGTCAACTCTATTCTTGAGTAAAACTATTGTTATTTCACAGGGGAAATTAATTAAGTTGGGAAAGAGCCTGTAGATATAGGCAAGGTGTGTCGAATTGTATTACCAAATTTCGGTGTTGATTTATATTTATGTGTTTAATTTTTCTGGTTTCATATTGGTGCTAAAAACAACTACAATTAAATCAAAAATTTTGCAAAACTACCAATCCTTCAAAAATTTTCAATTGGTATTAGAGATGATCACCAAATTAGAATTGGGTACGACAAGTTAGTGCCAATTTATGTTTTGCAAGTATGGCTATAAAAGAAAGGGCATCAATCATCAGGCCACTATTGTTAGATGGTTCAAATTATCCTATATGGAAATCATGGATGAGATTATTCATTCAGGCACAAGGATCAAAAGCATAGAACTCGGTTTTAAATAGTTGGACATATCTAGTGACGACTGATGAAAAGGGAGAAGTAGTGCTTAAAGATGCACTCGAGTGAACAGGATCTAAAGAAGAGAGAGCGCTTGGAAATTCTCAATCTTTATATGCCATCTTTAGTGTAGTTGATGAAGTTTGCTTTGCCATGATATCAATCTGTGAAATAGTCAAAGAAGAGTGGGACACTTTGCAAACTATACATAAGGGATCAAAATCTATGATAGCTTCGAAACTTGAGATGTTGGCTATGAGATTTAAAGAGCTAAAGATGGACGAGCGTGAAACCGTTTGAGACTTCCATGAGAGATTGCGTGACATAGCAAACCAAGAACATCAACTCGAGAAGAAGTACTATAACCTGAAACTGGTTAAGAAGACATTGAGATCGTTGCCTCTGAGGTTAATACGAAAAATTGCAGCCATAAAAAAAGCCCATAATATCATTAAATTGTCTTTGGATAAGGTAATTGGGATTCTTACTAACTTTGACATGAATTTATTGAGGGCTAATCGAGAGAAGAACAAAGGATTGGCATTACAAGCAAAGATTGGTAAATTTGTGAATGAATTTAAAGAAATTGGTCAGACAGAGGTTTTGTTAGATGCTTCTGAAGGAGAAACCAACCAGACATCTGATGACAAAGTTAATGTCACGAGAAATAATGTAATAGCCCGTTTCCACACCCAAGGATTTAACTATAGATTGAGTCATATCATATAAGAATACATTAAGTGCATTTCATTTGCATACATCATATTCATGCACACACATGAATCATGATTTAGAGACATTATAAAGATAGTATATTCACTCAATTGATATATTACGGGGTATGAAAGTTTTGAGCCTATTATGATGTACTTGTGTGTTAATTATGTCTTAAATTTTGTTTTGATGGATTATAATTAGTAATTGGGAATCTGTTTTTATAATTGGGTGATTGATGAAATTATATGTTCACCTAATCTAGAAAAAATGTCAAATGGCAAGACAAATTGATATATAGGAATCTAGGATGACTAGGCCTATAAAATGGTGAAATGTGGTATTAGTAATAGAGTGACAAATGGATTGAATAAATGAGTGACAAATGGTGGTATACTTGGATGACAAAAGGCTTAGGAAACTATGTGACAAATGGATCAAACATCAACTGACAATTGGTAGTTAAATTGTGAGACATATGGCTTGAATCTTAGTATGACAAGTGGCCACTCCTTTACCACACACCTACACCCATGGTTTCCACACTTGAAAGACCATCTTTTTTTTTGGTCACATGCTCTCTTCTTCTTCTTCTCACCATCGACACCCATACACAACCTTTCCAACCTTGAGATTTTACTAAAATTATGCACTTTGTCACTCCAAAATCTTGTTGTCTTCATCTTGTGGTTGAAACCCTTTTATGTTTTCATCTTGTTCTTTGAGTATGCTTCATCCTTGTGTGTTCGGTGGGCTAAATTAGATTGATGATTGAGGAGATTTTGATTTGAACAAGTGACTTATTAACATATTGTGATATATGTTAGCATAACATTCATGATAATTGAATTGGGATGTACTGCATATAGTATTGATGATGAAGTTATGCTCGAATTTGATAAATGAATGGAGGGTTTCTGTTTTGCTTTTGATACTTGAAAATTGTGAATTGTATGGGTGGTTTAAGTAGAGATTTGAAGTATAAATGAGGATAAGGTTATATTAAAGAGGGATGTTATTGAAGTGTTCTTGAATTTGACAAAGTTAGGGTTACATGTATAATTATATGTGGTGAATGACCAAATAAGTAGGGTTTTGATGAGATTTATGTAGCTAATATGGTAGTTGAATTTGCATGAATTGAAGTTGCATATAAAAGTATGAATTGTGGAAAGTAGGAAGAGTTTGATATGTCTTTAGGGTTGATGAATTCGTGGAAGAGTGAGGAAGAATATAGGTCATTTTAGGTTCAGTCACAATCGTGGCCTGGATGTTTAGCTTCTGTCATGATCGTGGGAAGGTCCCCCACTACCTTAGGCAGTGCTTTGAAATGATGAGCTTAGTTTTGTACAATTATTGATGCAAATGATGATAAGTCACTCTAATTTGGTGTCTTTGGAGTTGATTAGGGCTAAGATGAACCTAAATGGGTAAATGAATATTGAAGAACATGAAGGTAGTATGAATCGGATTGGATTAGGAATGGATTAAGATCTTTGTATAAAGTTACATACCTGAAAAGTCAGTTGAGCATGTATGAAACATGACACATATACATGTGCATGACTTTATATTCATTTGATTTAATAACTTAATGATGTGTGTACCATATGTTTGTCAATAAAGATGGAACAAAATGATTATTGGAATGTTTTTTTATATGTGCGATGGTTTGAAATTTGTAATGAATTGATTTAATCGTCTTAACATGCCATTTTCATAAAGTATGTTCTCAAATATCCTTCGGTATATCAGGCGTATGCTCTATAAGAGTGGTATGTTACAAATAAGCCCAAGTTTGAATTTCTTCGAAAGGCATAAGGATTATGTGATTTACATTTTTAAAGTATAGTTTGATGTTGTTTCTTAAAAAAAAAAAAGGAGGTTTAAAGGAGTTAACATCTAAACTTTTTGAGTTTTTATTTATTGGTTTTCAAAGGTTCAGTTGATTGGTGTGTGCCTGGATTTTACTTACTTATTGAATAGTATATTTGATGTGAACATGAGACTCTGCTTGATGATTTAAGAATTCTATTTTGGATTTTGATTTACAGAGTTATGTCAAAAAAAATGTTGATGTTTGGTTGGAGACCTGTAGGAAGATTCGAGTTTTCTCTAATTTGGATATTTCAAGTTTCATTATAGTTTCTCTCTATATCGTGGGCTATATGAGTTTGGGCAATATAATTTCACATGGTTTATGTGAAGAGATTGATTAAGTTTGATTATGGTTTGTTGAATGCATTTTTAGGGTTTCTAAATTTAATCAATCATATGCGGATGGCTTTTATGTAAGTAATAATGCTTTAGCTAGTCTTTTGACTACTAATAAATTGTCATCTTGGCATGCTTATGATTCTTCATTGACTCTTATGCTTCTTTATTCACTAAAAATGATCACATTAAAGTCATTCTTCGTTTTGGAATTGTTTTGTCCCAAGGGGGAGATATCATATTGTTTTTAGTGATTGTTCCATTCAAAGGGAGATTTCAAGGTATATGCATAACTATTCGTCTTGGTTTTTGGCATTTTTTCATTCCAAGAGGGAGAATGAATCTTATCGACTGATTAAGGGGGAGTTCTTTTGTGAGCTCCCATATGGTTTATGACTTTGATGTTATATGTCCAATTTTCTCCTTTAAGGGGAGATTCTCATATGCGATAAATAATGTCAAAAAGAGGGAGATTGTTAATATATAGATACAATGTCTTAATTATTTAATTTTGGGCATTATGTGATAACTAGACTTAATTGAGTTTAAGTGGGACTCTTCTAAAATAAGTTTGCTAAGTTTCAAATCCTACTTAAGATGGGATTTGATAATGGTTATCTTCTGAAAATCTAACTTGATATTTAGTGGGTTAAGATATGATTCTATCTTTTCTGATTTTTATGTGACTTGTATGGCTGGGATTTTTAATGATTATGTGAAATCCTTGTAGCTAATCATGTCTCTAGTGTGGCTTGGAATTTTAATGATCATGTGAAATCTTGCATATATGTTTTTCTCAAGTTGTCGATGATTGGATGGCCTTGCGGCTAAGATTTGTCTATGGATTTATGTGTGACTTGGCTGGGCCATCAGTTTTGTCTTTGTGAGTGATTATTGCTGCTGTGTTTTGTGTATGGGTCTTGCATAACTTTAATTAACAGAATAATCATTGAAGGCCTTAATTCTTTCCTATTGTTAAACGACAATTGAGGGTGGTCTTGGGTAATTTTGTGGCTATTTTTTTTGGTATTAGTGTGCAAAGAATTCTAGAAGTTTTTCGTAACTTTGTAGCTATTGTCTTTGTTGTTGGTTTTGTGCAAAAAACTTTAACAGTTGTCGTGTTGTTGCAACTCTATTGTGTTAATGTTTCGGTGATGAAATGTTTGTTGATTTTAGAAGTTTTGTGGCTATTGTGTGTTGGATGTTTCAGTGACTATATAAAAGGTTCACAACAGATTTCTTGGTTGACAACTTCTCGTTCTTTTGTTAATGAAGTGGTATATTTAGAGGAGTTGCTTTTTATCTCAAGTGTTGTCTTTGTTTATGTTAGTTATTGTTCAATCACTTGAGTTGTTTATTTCATATCATTATCATTAAACATTGTTAAGAAATCCTATGTCGAGGTTAGTACGAGGTGGTCGTACTATTATGCGTGATTTACTTTCACAGGTAGTGAGGATGAGGAATAGTGTCAAGGGTAGGGTGAGTCAGCTCTGTCATGCCTTGAGTAAAACTATTGTTGTATCACAAGTGCAAGTAATTAAGCTTGGTGAAGGCCCCGCAGATGTAAGCAAGATGTGCCGAACTATGTTATTAAATTTCGGTGTTGATTTACATTTGTGTGTTTAATTTTTTTAGTTTAAGATTGGTGCTAAAAACGATTGTAGTTAAATTAGAAATTTTGCGAAACTACTAAATCCTTAAGAAATTTTCATAAAACAATAAAACTTCTCATTAATTTGTGACTATATAAATTCTTAGAAATACATAAATGAATCCATAGTGTAAAGATTTATTCATAAGTGAATTGCAGGAACTAATTACAACCCTAAAAAAATATTTGTGATAAATTAATGAAAAATAGACCTCGAAATGTGTACATTTGGTTAAATTATTAAAAGGTTGACAAATCATATAGTTTTTCTCCCATAATTTCAAATTTTAGCTAATATTAAAGTGAAAAATCCAATAAGAATATTAACATATTCATTTGTATTATTGATAGAATTTCAGTTTGATCAATAATATGATCCATTCCAGCATATTGAGGAAAAAGTTTTAACAGGAAAAGAATCCTTCAATTCTAAGGTAGCATTTAAGTTAAGAGAGTTCGGATTTGTCTAAAATTTTTAAATAAAATTTAATTTAAATCCATCTAATTTTGACTTTTTAGATTTTTTCAGAAACTTAATTTTTAAATTTAAGCTTGAATTCTAATTAATGTTATATGTTATCTATTAATTTTTTAAATTTAAGTTTAAATTTCAATTAATGTATACTTTATCTATTAACATAGCTCTAAGTGTCGTGGAATCAATTCTCTGTAGTACATGGTATTGTATAAGTGTAAGGAACAAAAAGGAGCTTGGTGAGTCTTGAAATGCCATTGATTTAATATTCTTTGACTTGAATGTCATTGATTTAGTTGTACTAATGTTAAAAAACTGAACCAATTTGATCAACCATTAAAATCTTGAACAAGTTAATTTTTTTAGTTTAAGGGGTGTTTGTTTTTGTTTTTTTTCCCCTATTTCTTGTTGTGGTTTTTATAAAAAATGAAAGTTCTGTTTAAAGACTTTTGGTTTGTTATTGTTGTATTATGTTGTTTTCAAAAATTAAAAAAAACTACAACCGTTTCATGAAAACAGAAAAAATATGCTTCCCTAATATTTCACAATAGGTTTTTGTGTATTCTAAAACAGTCTTTTCACAAAAAAAACAAGTTTGCTCTCTACACCGACTTCAGCATCTTCAGGGCCTTGCTGCGATTTTTCTGGTGATTGCCAGGTTTGTGTTTGTTTTTGTTGCTTGTTAATGTACTATATCTCTATTATCCTGTTTCACGTATTTGTTGTCTGTGTGTGCTTTCGTATTTGCTTCTACTTGTTATTCGTTTTATTTGTTTCTGCGATTTCTTCATATATCTACAATGCCACTTATGTTTTGGGCCTTTAGAAGATCGTCGTCTTTACATAATATAGCACAAAGGAATGAAAATGACTCTTTTTAAATATGCTACAGTACCCATGCATGTTACTGTAGCATTACTTGTTATTCATTGTTTCTACGATTTATCTGGTTGCTTTGCTTGTTTGTGTTTTCATAACAGTAGGTCGGAGCCATTGTTGTTTCTGACGGTGGTCAGAGAAGAGGAGGCGGAGGAGGGTTGTTAGCATTGTTGTTGACCGCGCCTCAACGACGGTGAAGATCCATTTTTTTTGTACACCTTTACCTCTCTTTGCTCTTCCTACCTTCCCCCTCGCATTCTTGACTTTTGGTTTTATGGGTTTTGTTACTAGCTATCAACTTGTTGGGAGTTTAGCAAGTTGTGATTTGATGAATATGAGGAATCAAAAGATATTGGTGTTTTTTCTGGAAAATATGAGGAATCAAAAGATACCTTAATTCTCTCGTTTTCATTCATTTATAGAGAAAAAAAGCAAAGAAGATAACTTTGATGACGATGATGGGTGACGAGAGAGAAAAAGCGCAAAAGGTGAAGAGAATGGTTGCGGCAGCGTATGATTACGAGAACGACGCACACTGGACGGAGTACTGGTCTAACATCCTCATCCCTCATCATATGGCCTCTCGCTCCAAAGTCATCGACCACTTCAAGTGCAAGTTCTATCAATGCTACGTCGTTCGTATTCATCCCCATTCCATACTCACATCCTCAATTTGCATGGACTTTTAGACTGGGAACTGTTATTTCCCATTTTTGTTTTTTCTAAGTTCAACAGTATCTGTTGCATGGCATGTTGAGTTCTTCAAGATGAGTGTTGCGTGTAGCCTTCTATTTATAGAATGTGCCTTTTATGCAACAAACACTATTGAAATCCTTGTAGCACTTTATTCTATGTTTTTAACTTTTTATCTATCTCAAGCAGTCCTTGTGTTCTACTTTATACATCAGCCTAAAATCTATATCTTTCCTACTATAATCTTACTATTGCACTTGTGTCCATGCTCGCCTATGACACATTGACACTATTGATTATTGGATATGATAGCCAAAAAGTGTTGGCTGTGTACTTATTGCACTTGATAACATTCAGATGTGTTTCATTTGTCTTTAAGCTATTACTTCCTTATAACTGTGGAGAATTGAAACATTAAATGCTTTGAATGTGAGTTCTTCATGTCATTTATTGTGAATCTTATTCTTGTCTTCACGTAATAATGTCATTTATTATGAAGCCTATTCTTGTCTTCATGTAGATTATTGTTTGCTTATAACTGTGGAGAACTGAAACATTAAATGCATTTGTACATTAGTTGAATTTGCCTGTGAATGCTGCTAAAGTGGCTTATTATCTTAACCTGAAGCTGAAATAAAAGAATGTGTAAATGATTTATTGTAGTAGTTTTGCTACCAGGTTTTCACACTTAGTGAAAATTTAATTTGAGTACAAGTTTAGACACTAAATATTTTTTAGAAATTATTATGATTGTCACGTGTCTATTTTAAACTATATTTAGCATTTAATACTTTGTAAAAATTATTGTGATTGATGTCACTTATATGTTATTACATTTAGAGATGGAAGGCTTGAACAATATGAATGATTACAATGATTGTATGGAAGTAAATGAAAAAGATGGGACATGGAATGATACTATAAAGATGTAGTTAATCTCCTTGATGGTTGAAGAAGTGAAGAAGAGAAATCAAACAACTACTTCCTTTTCCAAATCTAGTTGGAGGAATATTAAAGAAGGGCTTCAAAGAAAATTCAATAAGGAGTATACTGATATTCAATTGAAGAATAAGTATAATGGATTAAAGGCCAGATTAAAGAATTTCAAGAACTTACTCAAAGAAATAGGAATCGGTTACAACTCTTTTATTGGTAAAGTTAATGCTACAAATGAATGTTTAGAAAATCTATTTAAGGTAAAATATGTCTTTTGTTTTATTAATATATCATGTTATATGATATTCATTCTTATCTATCTTTTTCATCAGTATAGGTGCATAAAATGGCTCACAGATTCAAGAAAAAAATATGTAAGGAATTTTTAGACTTATGTCATATTTTTGGAGATACTATTGTAACTGGAGTGCATGCACATCCATCAACTAAATCTCCATCGAATAGTACAGAAGAGGAACATGGAAATGATATTGATGAAGATTA
>JANSVA010000007.1:29227099-29249345 GCA_025504915.1 Erythroxylum reticulatum | reverse complement strand
GGGAAATCAAAAGTCACGAAAAAGTTTCGTGATTATTCCGCTGCGGTCGGATCAGATCCGGACCCGATTTCCCAACACTAACTTGCAATAACTTCTCATTCACCATATCTGCCTTCACTTAGTTTGCATATTCAGAAGTGGAATTGAGGACCAGATCGCATGCTTTAACTTACAGCCCAGCATGGCTCCTCCATACTGGAAAAAAGTCGTATCTGTAGACATTGAGAATGTGCTGCTACCGCTTAAAATATTGGATCTTATGATAGATTTTTCTGTTTTCTGAAATACCACATGTGCGTCATTGCCCAAACCATTTTGAAGAAGGCTAGTGATAAGTGCAGTACAAGTCATTAAATTAGGATAGACATCAACGGTCTGCATCTGCACAAACATATCTTTAGCTTCATTCACATGGCCATTCTTGAGGTATCCCAAAATTACAGCGCTCACGGAGATCCCATTTGGTGGAATACTTTCTAATTGCATTTGGTAGAATGGTTTCAAGGTCTCACCAACAAGACCTAGTTCGGCACAAGCAGTCAATAAGGTATTCCACACATTAAGGTTTTTGTTTCCTGAAGACTTTAAAAATTGTTCTTGCATTACTCATTCTCTCACATTTAGCATACATCCACATGATCCCGCTTTTAACTATTAAATCTGATTCAAGGTTGTTTCTAATGCAATAAAAATGTGCTATTTTACCAAGTTCAATATTTCTCAAATCAGCAGAGGCATACAAAACTGACGCTAGAGTCACAGCGTCAAATCTCACTTTCTGTAATCTCATTAAATGACATGAGTGCTTTTTCAGTTTGTCCATTTCCGCATAACTAGAAATGAGCAAATACCATGTAACAGTATCTTTCTCGACTGTTTTATTGAAAACTAATTCTGTATCCTCAGTTGATTCAACCTTACAATACAAGTTTAAAATTGAGCAACCCAGTATATTGCCCAATGCTAACCCCACTAGAACAGCAATTGCATGCCCTTGTTTACCCTCTTCATTGCGCCTAAATTAGCTGTAGCAGAAAGGAAGGCAGCCAAAGTAACTCGAGTAGGCTCCACATCCGCCAATCGCATATCAGAAAAAATTTTAATTGCGTCATGGTAGAATCCATTTTGAACGTAACCCACAATCATAGAATTCCAGGTAACAACATTCTTCTCGTGAACACGATCAAACACTTTGCTTGCGTCCTCTAAAACGCCACATTTTTCATATAAATCCACCAGACTACTGCTAACATACATGTACCCACATGACCATGTTGGACAATTTTATCCTTTCTCATAAAGTTGGATAATTATTAATTATATTTTTTATTTTTAAATAAATTATTAATTAAGTTACGTAATTTGATCCAGATAAAGATAATAAAGTAACCCAATAAATGATCTCGATTAATGAGTTGAAGTTCGAGTAAAAATGGGTTCTAATTAGTGTAGGCCAGACCCATATCGGCCTTGTAATGGGAAAGCCTAATATAGAAGCTATATAAAAGTTAAGGTCTCTTACAGTTGTTGTAATCAATTGCAAGTATAAGAAATCTCTGACCAATTAAGTGAGCTTACGTATTGAGAAAAATGTATAAAGACTTAGCTCGTGTCCCGTAGAGCACTTTCTATAAATGGTCCTGGGAGGTTCGTGATTGTTTGGAGCTCGAAATTGGCATTAGAATCAGAGATGGAACTGTAATTAGGTATTTCGTATTACTTTCATTTTTTAATCCTTTCATGTAGATCTGGGATACGCAATAAGATCTATACTACAGATTACATGTGGTATTAGAGCGGTTATGTGATCTGATTGCTAGAAATGAAGGTTTTTTTTATTTTTCATCTCATATGGTTTTTCTCGTTTTTCAAATTTTTACGTATATAATTACATAAAAGTGGTATACATAAGGCTAGCTATGAAAAATGAGTCGAAAACGAGCCAAATGGAGTGAAAAAGGGATCCTGGGATGCTAAAAATCTCCTCTGGCATCGGTGGGAGGAGAAGACTGCACGCACCCGACTCCTCTACAATAACGTAGAGTGTCGGCACCGCACATGCCAACCACTTGCCAACACGTCGCTCCAAAACGCGACAGACATGTGTCGCGTGTGCTCTACTCGTGGGGTGCACGTGACGCACACTCGCTAGACCCTTGTGGCATGCGTTCACCGCGCCACGCGCACTGACGTGGTGAACCACATTAGCCGTATGGACTCTGCTACAGTGCTTTTTAGAAAAATTAAAAAAAAAACACAAAATTTTCATATTTCCCCTAAGGCTACTCCAAGGTGTTTTGGGCCAGCTTCCAAGTTTGAGAAATTTATAAAGTAAGTTTTTCCATTTTTGGATTTATTACATTAGTAATAAATTAAAGTTTAACTCTAGAAAAAGGAATTAAGGTATTTTGAATCCGATTTTGAGTAAATTTTCATACTTCGGACATTACATGAGGGAGATACATGAGGTTCTTGTGTCCCGGGTCTCATATTCAGTGTTTGGGATTGCATGATAGTCGATTGGAAAAGGAATTAAGACATTCTGAAGCCATTTTTGAGTGAATTTTCATGCAACGAACTTGCCATAAGGGAGATACATGAGATTTTCGTGTCTCGGGTGATCGATTCAGTATCCAGTGACGCATGATAATCACTCTATTGCGATTTTTCTTTTACAAAAGTCTCAAATGAAGTTTTCAGATAATTTCTTCAGCACGAGTATGTGACAGTGAGATAGTGCATTCAATTTTTTGCATTTTTTGATATTACATTGTCACATACCATATGCCCATAAAGAATGTGAAGATAACATAAAAATGTATCCCTTGTGTTTGTAAACTTTTTAAGTACTGATGAGGATGTAGTCACCACAGTGGCCTTTCGAGCAGTATTTTGAATTGTTCTGCTTACACATTAGGGGATGTCTTTAGTATCATGTTTGTTTTTTCTACCCACAGGTGTTATCTTTACATGAGATTTTGAGATGTGTATAAAGGCATTAGATAGAGGAAAGTCGTTGCTTGAATGATCTATTCGCCCATAGGTGGTAGTGTCATGAGAGTTTTTGATTTGTACCCTAATCCCTTTTATTGTGGAGGTCTAGTTGCATATATTATGTATTCAGCCCACATGTGTTTCGTAATATTTGTGAACGAATTTTCAATAGAGATACTATTCAATGGCTTTGAGTATCTCTATTATCCTATATTTGTGCTGATTTAAAGCTTATCATCTTGAAGCTACCTTTTCAGTCAACAAAATTAATGTCACCATTGAAACCCTGATCAGTTTCAATTCAAAGAAGTGGATAGAGGATGTATTGAATGCTATGGAGATAGCTGTGGATGATATGACCATATAGACGGATAGGCCATCTCCATCTACATCCATGAGTTTGAAAAATCATAAAACAACTTATGAAACCTAGGATCGGTCTACCAAATTATATCTGATGACATTAAGAGATCCATTCTTAACCATCTACTAAGTGGACTTTCGGACACAGACATAGGGAAGGAGTTTCTTGATAATGTCTCCCAGAGGTACACAGTCTCATCTAATATTAAGACAAGTGTCTTAATGAAAGAATTATTCTCCATGAGGTATATATGAGAAAAGGGAAGTAATGGAGTACATAGAGAATAATTTATCTTCACAGGAGATTGAAGATGTTGGGACTTCAATGCTTTGATAGCCAGTTGCATTGCTCAGGAGGAGAAACTCAAGCTTGCTATTCCTATAGCCCTCGCAGCAGCTTAATGAAAGACAAAAATGAAGCCCGCTAAGTTCAAAGGTAGAAAATTCAAATCTTCTCCACATGCTAAAGTTGGTTAAATCAGTGCTGATAAAGGTCCTAAGGACATAAAGAAACCAATAGTGTGGGGTTTAAAAGGAAAGACTGAAACCATCAGGTTACTCTTTGGCTTATCAATTTATGAATCTAACTTACGATAGTCGCATTAAGTATATGGTGGCTATTTAGTGGAGCATCTAATTAAGGTGTTTCCACAATGCAATGGTTTATATCCAGGATAAAGCTAAATAAAGGGAAAGAGAAACTAATGGTTTACAACAATAAAGAAGTGGAAGTAATATCTATAGGGTATGAATGTACTGAACCTTGCTATAAGGTTCATTTGGGTTTTACATGACAAATTTTATATGTTATCTTTTGATCAATTTTAGACAAAGAAGGTTGACATTTTGCATTTAATACTTTTGTTGTACAGTTGTTGTTTAATGCAAAATATAATGGTACAACTTTCTTTTCATATAGCTTGTATAGAATGTGTCTTACCCCGAATTAGATAAATGCTTCTCCGCATCTTCCCAAACAAGTTATGAAATGAAGGACCCTAATAAATAAGAAGTCATACATGGTGTGGCATAAAAGTTTAAGCCATATTTTCAGAGCTAAGGTTGAGAGATTGATCAAGGAAAGCATTACTCAATTCTAGATTATGATGATATGGGAACATGTGCTGACTACTATAGAGGTAAGTTGACTAAAAAGGATATTGAGATCAACTTATGCTTTTGACTTGTTGAGTCTAATACAAAAATATTGATAGACCTTATACAGTTGCATTATGCAATTCTAAATGTATTATGACAATTTTTGAAGATTATTCTCATCATAGTTATATGTTCTTGATTAAAGACTGAAGGTTGAGAACCAATTGGTAAAATTCATCAAGATAGTTAGGTTTAACCATGGAGGAGAATATCATGGAAAACATGGTGTTTCAGGACTTTAAAAGATCCGTTTGTTAGATATTTGAAATCATTTGGAATGGTGACTTAATTCACTATGCCGAGTAGTTCTGGGAAAAATGGTGTATTGCTAAAGGCATAACAACACTCTAAAGGACTTAAAGAAGGCAATGAAGAGCAGGACTAATCTACCTAATTATCTAAAATCTTAGAAACACAACCTTGCACACATTTATGTATGAGGCTGCCCTACTAAGGTAGTATAATCCTTATAAAGAAAGATTGCATGCTCGTTCTATTCATTGCTATTTAGTAATATATCTCGACCACTTTAAGGCTACAACTTTTATTGTAGAGAAGGAGAGACCGAAATAGTGGAATCACAAACAGTTAAGTTTCTGGTATACGATGTCTATGATAATAGTGGGCCTCTTTAGATGATAACAAGGCTGATACTGCAGTGATCATATACCCGCTACTAATACAGTTAGATCCAGTAGATTTAGGTCTTTATACCGTGCCTTTACAGGGACAGGAACCCATACCTGTAGACACAGAAGTTCCTATGGGTACAAGATCTAATACAGTTAAGTGAATTCACTAGAGTGAGACAACCTGCTATCCCATCTAGTAACATAGTCTATCAGGTGTACAGGACTATGCTATTAGACATGTTACAGATCCAGTTACTTTTATAGAAGTTGTTTCTGGACCTAATGTGGATGCATGGTAGGATGCAATGAATGATGAGACGTAATTCATGGAGCATAATAAGGTCTAGGAGCTAGTTGATTTGCAGCGAAACTGCAAACTCGTCAGTTGTAAATGAAGATTTAGTCCTAGAGGATTTTAGGATAAAGTTCAATAGTTTATAAACTCGCTCAGTTGCCTAATGGTTCACTAAGAGAGAAAGGTTGACTTTAAGTTACCTTTACTTTCGTATCCTTGAATAATACATTTTGAGTGATTAAGACAATTGTAGCTCATGATGATATAGAGTTTCATCAGATGGCTGTCAAAACCATTTTCCTGAGTAAAGACCTTTATGAAGTGGTCCATATGGTATAACTTAACGGATTCTAGAATCCAGATGGAACTAACATGGCTTGCGAGTTATGCAGATTAATATATGGTTTACATCAAACCTTCCGAAAGTAATACCTTATGTTTGATGAGGTTGTGGCCTCTTTCGGCTTCATGGAAAATAAAGTTGGAAAGATGCTTCTACTATGAGGTCAAGGGAAGCAAAGTTATCTTTCTATTACATCAAATGGATGATATATTGCTCAAATCAAATTATTTGACCAATTTGTATGAGGTTAAGCAACTTTTGGTCAAGAACTTTGACATGAAGGACTTCGATGTAGCATCTTCTATCCTAAGTATTCAGATTCACCGAGACAAATCTCAACACTCATCAGACCTCTCACAGAATGCATACATTGAGGATGTGCTACTAAGGTTTAATACGGTTAACAGTAAACATGTCGTAGCACCTGTCTCTTATAGTTAGAGATAATCTTTGGTATAGTATCCAAAGAATAAATTAAAGAAAGAGATTATGAGGAATGCTCCGTAATCTAGTACGATTGATAGCTTGATGTATGCTCGGCTATGTACTAGGTAGGACATTGCATTCATTATTTGACTGTTTACTCAATATCTGGTTAATCTAGTTGTAGACCATTGGAATGCAGTCTAGCGAGCATTAAGATACTAAAGGGAATTAAGGATTACATTTTGACATATAGAAAAGTCATCATACTAAATCTAGTAGGGAATTCAGATTTAGATTTGTGTTATGTGTCCGGATACTCAAAAGTTCACTTTAGGTCACAATTTAAGTTTACAGGAAAAGACACAGGTAACTTCCTCGACTATGAATGCAGAGGGCATGCTTTGGGGCTACTTTACAGACAATTTAGCTCAGAAACTTGATTTCTGAGTTATCTGTGATTGATTCAGTGGTTAGACCTATTCAATTGTATTGTGGTAATCTTCTTACTATATTGTTTAATAATAACAAAGAATATCACAGGATCTTACAATTTAAGGATCAATTATTTGTTCATAAAGGTGTTTATACGAAAAGGTGACATTAAGGTTTGGAGCATTTAAAGACTGAGGAATTGTAAGTTGATCCTTTAACTAAATGACTTCACTCACTGATTAATCAAGGCAACAACCCATACAATGCGTCATTGAACATATGGTATGTTATCCCTAATGATTACAAATCAATAGTCGCTTATGAATTTTAAATATAATAATAACGGATTATATCAAAATTTTAACAATAGGTTTGCAAATAAACGATTTAATGAATACGTTAGATTATCTTTTCACAATATGCAATAGGTTCATATACAAATAATCGAACGATAATAAGAATACGATTATTCATATACAAAACCTAAATCAATTAACATAAGTTAATACAATCAATTTCTAAAGAGAAAAAAACAACAAAAACAAAGAAAAATATAATTAATCCAGGTCGTTGGCGTCGATATCACCTCTATAGGTCTCTCGTGGTTAAGAGCATTGTCCCTTCTCTTCATTGAAACTAAGAGCTCCCAAAATAATTTTGCTTCAACTCCCACGAGAGCCTCCACCAAAGACCCACCAAGAACGAAGACATGTCTATTTTGATTTTTATTTAAAACCAATAACACCGCCCAAACCTTTGTTTCTCACGTCTCTTATATTCCTTGCTTCTGCGCTGCATTTTGCTTTGCTCCTTTTCCAGCTACTACCAACGTTTGCGTGTTATTTGCTGCCTAACGACTACGTTCCTCCTTTGGTTGTATGCTACTGCTTTGGTATGCGTTTTATACTTCTTAGACGTTGCGTTTTGCTCACCTGTTGCTTCTTCGCGTTCTTGCATGGAACATGCACAGCTGTGGGTTTTCTACTTCCTTTGGTCTAAATTTTCTAAATTTCCTTCTATTCCAACAAAGGTTATTTTGAAGAGCTTTTCTTGTCTTCTTCCCGCTTTAATTTTCTGCTTCTTACTTCATGAAGAAAAGTGAATATTAATCTTTAAAAATTGACCTAAATATCATGCTTTCGACTCACTTTAATTTCCTTGCTTACCAATTGTGCCTAAAATCACATATAGGTCAAAGTGAATGTCTTAAACAATTTTATATCAATAATCACTAAGTGTTATAGAATACATTCATAATCAATTAAGCACCTATCACTTTTGCATTGCTCTTATATGATAAGTTAGAAGTTAGTTGATTTGGGATGTGTACCTCGCTGGATTGATGGGTTCCACTAAATAGATTTTTGTAATTTAGCTATATCTTGGTCTGTAGACCTACAAATTGGATAATTTCAATTGGAGATTAAACTAGAGACATAGTTATAAACATTTTATGTGGGAACTGGAATCCTTCTTCCTCTAAGAGTTTTGAATTCTAGCTTGAAGTTAAGTTCTGGTTCCTGTCACTATTTTTGAACATTAGGGATAACTATCGGAATACTTAACTAAATTGTGTGAAATTTATTCCATTAGAAAATTAAGACATAGAGAAACAAATTTTTAGACTACCTTAAAACTTAGTTAGAACTTTTGCTATATGAATATAACAGAAAAAGCAGAGGTATGAATGTCACGATCATGATCTTGTCTTTTGTCACAATGAGCACGTTATTTTCGTTTCTGATGTTTATTGCATCTCATCCAAACCTTTTTGGATGTCACTACAGCTTAGCAAATCCAGTATAAGCATAATGTGAGACTCATCATGCATATAATGTGGACATACTTTAATGTTTTCATTGATGTATTATTGAAAAGGAATATGATCATAAAGCATATTAAATACGATTGGGCATGCTAAAAAGTTTCAAATTATAATTGTAAGCATAAGGGAATGAATTTGTATCTTATGAATTGTTGCTCTTTAATGTAACTTTAAAATGTAATTATGATGTTTTGATGATTAGTTTAACCTGCCAAGTTTTAGTTATCGATAAATAGCCATGCCTAGAAGGGTCTTTAGTTGCTTCTATTATGAGACATTATGGTGTCTTCTATTTTAGAGAATTAAGTCTCTTCTATTTTAGAGGTTATTCCCTCTTTTTAAGATACCAATCATAGGCATCTTTTGTTCTATTTCCGTTACCCATGTACGAAGAAATTAGCAGGCAGCTTTGTATATATTCAAATATTTGTTCTGTTCTGATGCAAACATATATTTGGAATAATATATTAGTATTATGTTCAAATATTTTTATGTGATGCTTCATGACTTATTTTATAATATTTTCCATCACTCAAGTATCATGAATTATTTTCATGTGATTGTTAGTCAATTGTTATGAGTAGTTGCTATCTTGCATCATTATTCCCCACTAAGTTATACGCTTAGCATGGTGATTTTTCCTCCATGTAGGTTATTATAAATAGGGTTAAGGTTGGGACAATCGCAATGGCCAAATAAGGACGTGTAACCTTTTGGAAGATCTTATATCTAAATAGTGTGTTGTATTTATAAATATTAAGAAGGAATTTTGTAGTATATATGAATGGCCTGTACTAACCATAACTTATGATGAGATTTCTTTTATGTACGAATGTTAAATGTGTATGTTGTTGAATTGTCTAGGTCTGTTTTGGGTGCATCCGCATATCCTCCCATGGGATATTGTGGTGTGACAATGTTGTTATTTGAAAAAATTAGTATATGGAGTGTATGTGGAAAGTAATGAAGTCAAAATGGTTTACGACGTGCTTAGATGATGCTTGGAATAGATTTTAGGTGAATTGTGTTAAAAATTTTGAAAGAAAATTGATTGGCAAAAGTTAGCATTAATGGCATTACATATTCAGCCATATGGTGTAAATGATTGGGTAAGATAGTCTTTTGAAGAAATTGATAAGTTAGAATGGGTAAAAGATGGTCTTTAAGTGACTTTTGAAGTTATATTTTGAAATGGAGAACAATATATTAGCTTACAGAAGTTAAAACGAAAATATGATTAGTGTACATATTACGTGATTAAATATAAATCTCGAATTCGGTTAAATCGAATATATAGTTTTAATGCCTTATTTGCTTAAGCTCTTTATGATTCTTGTGTTCATACACCTGCAATCACACAAGAAAAAAATTATCAAACTCTTTAAATCAAAAGAATTCAAATTGGATAAGATGATAAAACTGCAATCCCTAACAATGACAGTAAAAACTCATTTGCCAGTTTTATGATATACATCAAGTATACAAGTCGTCTATTGAAGTACAACTAATATCGTTCCCATGATGATTACTAGTCACCTAAAATTTTGAATTACTTTATTTAAGGAAAAAAAGATTGAATTAACCAAAAATTAAAGTAAAATAAAAAATTTTATAATTGAATAAGTAAAAGATAACAATGAAATTGAAGTTACTTAATGATGGCAACTTAGGGATTATTCTATCCTTGTTTTGTCTTCCCCTCACCTTGTGAATAAACTATGTTTAATCCTAATAGTTTTGATTATCCTTTCTTAAGATGTAATCAAGTAATCTCAATTGAAATAGATAAAAGTTGAGTTGCAATCTCTCAATTTTTTAAAACTACCCCTAACTACTCAATTAAATTTGAAGCATTCCTAAGGATAATTAACTCACAATTAAGATCTCTCTTCACCTACTTGTCAATTTGATATTTGTAAATCTATCGAAGTACAAACTCTCATTGCATAACTTAACTCAAATATCTTGATCCAATCTCTTGATTCAAATAAAGTATGAGCATAAAAATATCATAAAGCAGTATATTAAATTGAACAAGAGCAAAGTAATACAAAATAATTTAAGAATAAAACCCTAATATAGATTTAGTAATCCATCATCATGTTCAAAACACAACTATTCATATTTGGCATACAAGGCAATGAAAAATAAGAAGAGAAGAGAATGAAACCAGTTTGAAGCCTTAATCTGGAAAATCTAGAAAGCTGGAGTTGATATAGATGTTTCCACTTTTGGTCTTCTTTTTTGTGATGTGTAACCTCTTTTATTTGGTTGTCTATGCTAACTCTGAAATATGCCTCTCCTTCCATATCTTTCATCATATCCTTTTAATGTAAAAACTAGGTTTTCTAGAATATACATGGTTACTTGCACGATTGTGTATCTCAAAATCCCCTCGAAATTGTGACTTCACATGATTGTAGAAGTTTACACAGGAATATTTAAGATCGTGTATGTCAACATACATAGGTGTGTATCTTCACACGGGCATAAATAGCATCTTCGAAACCCTACACATTTATAGTGACTTATATAATCCCGATAAATGATCATGTATCCCCACATTTGTTTTAATTATTCCATTTTATGCCTCCATTTCACTTGAATTCTTCTCCCTTTCGTTTATGAAGGCAACTATCACCTAAAAACACACTTGAAACAAAATAATTACTAAAAAATCCTTGAACTATATAATGAAGATGAAACTTTTGCCTCAAACAATAATTAATCAAACAAAATACAAAGAAACATGAACATAGATCTAAGTTTTAAACACATGATTATTAACTAAGAAAACATTTAAAACCTACTCTAACACTTAGAAAATATACCAAGTTTTACACCTATCATAAACTAACTCCTTTCTTCTTCTTTGTTTTCTTCTAGTTTAGCTGTGTAACTCACTTTCCTCCTTAATCCCCTTAACTTTTTTTTTTACTTCTTTTCTAACGTTTCCCTCATTCTATTTTTATTATTTTTAGTAATAATATTTCAGACCTTTTTCAAACACGGTCTTTCTTTTTATCCTTTTAAACAATATGTCAGACCTTACCTACTCCTCTTACCAAATTCATCTCTTGACTTTGCTAGTTTTCCTCCCTTTTCCTCGAAGGCTCTTGAAGCCTCCACCTTAAGTCCCTTTTCCCCTTATGGTTCTCCCACACCTCCTCCTTCCCATCTATGATTAGTCTCTTCTATTTTGAAAAGCCATCGACTCAACTTTTACTCTTAATAAGAGGATATAGAGTCAAGTCATTAATAACCCATTTGCTATTAGCTCTCTACAATTTTCATCCTCCTACTAACAAGGTGCTCGTGTTATGATATAGAAGCCAATCATTAGATGGTTGTATTCTAACATTTATGCTCATGAATTGATATTATTTTGTTCCAAAAATTTTCATTATTTATGGATTATTTGAGTTGAGGACTCAAATTGTAGAACTCTATAATGGAAAATAATGATTACTATGAAATGTCGCTAATCTTGGTAATTAACATGGAATATTAATTAATCACTAAAAGAATAGTGTGTGGATTAAATGATGGTGATGTTCTACAAACCATTCGATAAGGAGTTATCGATTAATCACACATATACATAATAGAGATTCTGGTATTCGATAGACCTTAAATGAAAAATTATTAGGATTGTGTTTACGTCATTAATGTTTCATACGTGTCGTGAATTCTATGGTATGAGATGTTCATTTCCTAACATGAGAAATGTGTATTTATTAGTATTGTCCAACGCTAACTGTAACAGGTAGCTATATAGATAATGCCACAGTATGCATGACTTGTATAGAGGATAAATGTTCATCAAGAATATTGTTGTCCCTCGTATCAGGTATGAGCGATAATATCTATGGTCCATTGATAAAGTAATATTGTACGCATGCAATATGATTAAGGAGTTAATCATATTTACAATTTACTTTGGAAATCAAGAAGGAATAAATTAGCAGGAATGAAATATTCTAATCTTGCATTTATTCAGGATATTATGAGATAAGAAAATTGACACGGGCAATTTTTGGCTTCGGGATCATCATTTGTGTATAATACTTATCATCTATGTCATTTGAGTAATTATAATGTATTTGCTCGATGTTGTTTATGATGTATAGGATTAAAATGGATTTTAATTTTGTTGTTAACATGACATAGATCCCAATGGGTCACCCTAGAAAAGATTTGATTAGAAAATGGAAATTATTTTGATAAATCATTTGGTCGTCATATAGTATTAGAATAAATGTTATTAGATAAAAAATTAATCCTAGATAAATTTATTTGATATGTTCACATATCCTATAAATTTATTGCTCAACAAAATAATACATATATATAGTTATATGGAAATTGGGACAAACGCTTAACTATTTTGAAGCATGGGACTAAATGACAAAGTGACAAAATGGCAATAAAAAGAAATTTACAATGCCAAATTTATAAGGACATGGGTTGTCCATGTAAAGTACATAAGGATATGTTTAAACCCTTGTAAATTTTAACCTTATGCTTTGTTCCTTTGCTTCTTTTAAACAAGGGAATTTGAGACATTTTCAAGAAACTCCTTTAACCCTAGTTTTGTCAAAAAGTAAGAGTGGGTTTTTGTTTTTCTGGTTTTTGAAAAAAAGCTGCTACTGTTTTTTTTCGTCTTCCTCTCTCCACGGTTTTAACTTTTCATTTTTCTTTTTTATCTTCTTCCAAACTTGCGATTTTCTTCTTCCATCTGAAAAGAACCAAAAGCTTTTCCATTTAACTCATGTATTGAGCAATAAATGCTCATTTAAATGGTTTATTTTGGGGATTTTAGGATCAACGATAACCTATTAAAGCACCATCTAGCTTTGGGAACCTTTAGGTCTTTTAATCGATCTTTAGTAGATACCTTAAAGTGCATCTCACTTGATTCAAAGGAGACACAACTGTGAGCAAGAAGAGATAGTTGTGAGGAAGGAGACATAGTCGTGAGATCTTTTATTTGGTTTAGAGAC
The DNA here is from genome assembly GCA_025504915.1 of Erythroxylum reticulatum. NCBI lineage: Eukaryota > Viridiplantae > Streptophyta > Magnoliopsida > Malpighiales > Erythroxylaceae > Erythroxylum > Erythroxylum reticulatum. The sequence continues at coordinate 29,235,874 of JANSVA010000007.1, read as the reverse complement.
CAAGTTCAAGGTATAATGGTGTACATGCTTTCACTATGTGCTTCTTCGGTATATGAATGGGTTGCATGACAAGATCCTTTGGGTTCTTGTTGGTTTAATTTTTTTTATTTAACCACTTCGACCGTCACAAAACTGACACAAGGATGGTCACCAGGTGGTTATATCACATCTGAAACTCCTCAAAGTCGATGCCTTCAAATGGCACTCATTATTGATAGGCTTTTGCTTAAATAAAAGGCTAACTTTCCCTCCTTTTAATTTTTAAGCCAATAAAGTTTGGAAAAAAATTTAGGATTGATTGAAGTCTTGATTTCAGATAAAAACTATTCATCTTTAAATTTTACTCTGAATATGATGCTTATGGAGTTTTTGATGGGAGAACTTGACATTTTAACAATGTTTCCATCTTCTTTGCACTTGTGGCAACCTAGAGTTTAGCTCCAAAGTATCAAACTAAGACAAGTTCCCTTATGGATTAATTTTCATAATATGCCTCTCAGTTATTAGACCATGCTTGGTTAAACCATCTTGCTAGTTTCTTTAGAAAGCCTATAATCATTGATGAATCAACTATAAATCTAAAAAATCAGCTATAGTTGGGTTGTATTATAGTAGATATCAATAAAAAAACGCCTATCCTTCACTCAATAAATCGGGTTAGCTATATGAGGATGAAATCTTAGTCTTCTATCAGGTGAGACCATAAGCTCATTATTAAGGAAAAATGTAGAGACCAACTAGAAAAAAATTCTAGTAAGGTATTATCAAGAATTACCAAGAGTAGCTAGCTATAAGAAAGTTGATAAGGATGCTTTAGGGGCAATTTAATATCTACATCTTCAATGTATAATGAGAATATCTCTAGTTAACGTGACACATCTTAGTCCTTTTAATCCTTCTATAAAAGTGTTGAAAACATTAACTTCTCCTTCTTTTGAGGAAACTCAAGTGACATCTTTGAACTTCCCTAATAATGTTTGCTATCTTAAGTGCGACATAATACTTGATCCACCCAAGGTGTAAGGAATCAAGCAATGGCTTCACTCCTATTGCTAAGAGGAGATCTAATAGAAGAAAGAAGAGCTTAGCTAAACTCTCTTTGAAAAGAGAATCATTTACTAGAATGTGAGGAGCCTTAATAGCCCCCAAAAGTAACTTTTGCTTAAAGACCATCTCCATTGAATAAACCTACCTAGGTGTGTCTTTTGGAAACTGTAATGTTAAACAAGAACTACAACTTCTTATTTTTTAAAAATTAAATGGGCCACTATCTACAGTCATTATGTTCATTATTATAGGTGTATTGTGGTAGCTTATAATAAGGAGAAAGTGAAGATTTTAAGCTCTATCATTACTAATCAACTCTTGCATTTGGAGTTGGTGCTCTTATAAGTGAATATAAAAGTATATATCTCATTTTCTATGCATCATGCATCCTTTAGACGCTGAAGGTGATATTTGTCATAAATTTAACATAAAGGATTTAACTAAACATGTATCAAGCATTAATGTTGCTAACCTTAAGATGGAAGGGAAAAGTTTAATGACCAAATTACAAAAAATTTAAAATTTTCCTAAATATAACCCTAGGAGTCATTGAACTCTTCATTCCTACAAGCCATCCACATATTTGTGTTTCATCTTCCCTCTTCACTAGACTCTTCACCGCTATCTCACTGTCACTTGAAGCTCTCTTGTCCATCAATCAATTGCGTCCTTAGTCTTCACCTCTATCTCTCTTCTTTGCAATGTCTCTTCATCACAGGTCTCCACCTCCTCTCCGTCTTTGTCTCTGTACCTCCTTTTGTCATCCTCTAATGAGTTTTCATTCTTATCTTCATAATTAGATACAACATAATATCTCTAATATCAGCACAAAGAAACATGGTAAGGAACACTTATAGGATAAGCCATCCAGCTTGAGGAGGATTCAATCTGAGTAATGACACTGCCTAAAGTATCCCTGGCAAATCTTCAGATTGCATATCCAAGAATGGAGCGAGTGATTAGTAAACAGTGTAGAGACTAGAGAGTAAAGTTACCAACATACACTTCTATAGATGGGGACCTATCCTTGGATATTTTTAGTGGGTCATTCAAAAACTAGTAAATTAATTAAGGGGGTGTTTGTTTTCATTTCTTTTTGTGATTTTTATTAAACAAAATGAAACTTCCTCTAAAACATGTTTAGTTCGTAATTGTTGTATTATGTTGTTTTCAAAAAAAAAACTACAACTATTTCACGCAAACAGAAAAAAATACGTTTCCCTAATATTTCACAACAGGTTTTTGTGTATTCTAAAACTGTTTTTTCATAAAAAAACAAGTTTTCTCTATGTGCCAACTTTAACATCTTCAAGGCCTTACTGTAATTTTTCTAACGATTGCTCCAGGTCTGTGTTTGTTTTTGTTGCTTGTCATTGTACTATATCTTTATTATTCTGTTTCACATATTTGTTGTCTATGTGTGCTTTCGTATTTGCTTCTACTTGTTATTCGTTTTATTTGTTTTTGCGATTTCTTTACGTATCTATGACGTTACTTACATTTTTGGCCTTTAGAAGATCGTTGTCTTTACATAATACAACACGAAGGAATGAAAATGACTCTTTTTAAATATACTACAGTACCTATGCATATTACTGTAACATTACTTGTTATTCATTGTTTCTGCAATTTCTCTTGTTGCTTTGCTTGTGTGTGATTTCATAATAGTAGGTCGGAGCCGTTGCTGTTTCTAACGATGGTCGGAGAAGAGGAGGTGGAGGAGGGTCGTTAGCGTTGTTGTTGGTTGAGCCTCAACGGCGGTGAAGATCTAGTTTTTTTTTTTTGTACACCTCTACCTCTCTCTGCTTTTCCTACCTTCCTCCTCACATTCTTGACTTTTGGTTTTCTGGGTTTTGTTACTAGCTATCGGCTTGTTGGGAGTTTAGCGAGTTGTGATTTGATGAATATGAGGAATCAAAAGATATTGGTGTTTTGTCTGGACAATATGAGGAATCAAAAGATACCTTGGTTCTCTTGTTTTCATTCATTTATAGAGAAAAAAAAAAGCAAAGAAGATAACTTTGGTGGCAACGATTGGTGAAAAGAGAGAAAACGGGCAAAAGGTGAAGAGAATGTTTGAATCGGCGTACGATTACGAGAACGACGCATGCTGGGCGGAGTACTGGTCTAACATCCTTATCCCTCCTCACATGGCCTCTCGCTCCGAAGTCGTTAACTACTTTAAGTGCAAGTTTAATCAATGCTACGTTGCTTGTATTCATCCCCATTCTATACTCACACCCTCAATTTGCATAGACTTTTGAACTGGGAACTGTTATTTCTCATTTGTGTTTTTCTAAGTTCAACAGTATCTGTTGCATGGCGTGTTGAGGTCTTCAAGATGAGTGTTGTGTAGAGCTTTCTATTTACAGAATGTGCCTTTTATGCAACAGATACTATTGAAATCCTTGTGGCACTTTATTCTATGTTTTTAACTTTTTATCTTATCTCAAGCAGTCCTTATGTTCTATTTGGCTACTTTATACATCGGCCTAAAATATGTATCTTTCTTACTATAATCTTACTATTGCACTCGTGTCTACGCTCGCCTATGACACATTGACACTATTGATTATTGGATATGATAGCCAAAAGGTGTTGCCTGTATATTTGTTGCACTTGATAACATTCAGACGTGTTTCATTTGTTTTCACATAATGGTTGTTGTTCCTTATAACTGTAGAGAACCGAAACATTTTATGCTTTGAACATGAGTTCTTCACGTCATTTATTGTGAATCTTATTCTTGTCTTCACGTAATAACGTCATTTATTATGAAGCCTATTCTTGTCTTCACGTAGCTTATTGTTTGCTTATAACCGTGGAGAACTAAAACATTAAATGAATTTGTACATTAGTTGAATTTGCTTGTGAATCCCGATGAAGTGGCTTATTACCTTAAGCTGAAGCTGAAATAAAGGAATGTGTAAATGATTTATTGTAGTAGTTTTGCTACCAAGTTTTCACATATAGTGAAATTTTAATTTGTGTACAAGTTTAGACACTAAATATTTTTTAGAAATTATTATGATCGTCACATGTTGATTTTAAACTATATTTAACATTTAATACTTTGTAAAAATTATTGTCATTGATGTCACTTATATGTTATTACATTTAAAGATGGAAGACTTGAACAATATGGATTATTACAAAGATTGAATGGAAGTAAATGAAAAAAAAAATGGGGTATGGAATGATATTATAGAGATGTATTTAATCTCCTTGATAGTTGAAGAAGTGAAGAAGGGAAATCGAACAACTACTACCTTTTCCAAATATGGTTAGAAGAATATTAAAGCAGGGCTTTAAACAAAATTCAATAAGGAGTATATTGATATTCAATTGAAGAATAAGTATAATGGATTAAGGGTCAGATTGAAGAATTTTAAGAACTTACTCAGAGAAACAAGAATCGATTACAACTCTTTTACTGATGAAGTTAATGCTACAAATGAATGTTGGGAAAATCTATTTAAAGTAAAATATGTCTTTTGTTTTATTAATATATCATATTATATAATATTCATTCTCATTTTTTTCATCATTATAGGTGAATAAAATGGCTCATAGATTCAAGAAAAAAGGATTTAAGAAATTTTTAAATTGTATCATATTTTTGGAGATATTACTGCAACTGGTGTGCATGCACATCCATCAACTAAATCTCCATCGAATAGTACAAAAAAAGAACATGGAAATAATATTGATGAAGATTACTCGTATAACGGAAAAGAAGATCAAGATAAAAGTTCTTCGTCTAAGGGGAAGAAGTCTCCTAAGAACAAGAAGACAAAGAAGACACATTCTAATATTGTAAAAGAAGCCTTATACTTAGTGAACAATCAAAAAGGAAGAATGATTTACTTGAGAAAAAATTGAGTGAAACATCATCCACTGCAGAGAATAGATCTCAAGAGTCTAACATAATGATGGGATGTTTGAATTCTTTAGATGAATTGGGTGTTGACGGTGTGCAATAAGGAAAAACTGTGAAGGCTTTACATGATTCTCCACTTTATAAGGATTTTTTTTTTAAGATGACACAAACAAGGAAGCTAGATTAGATTATGTCGCTTTAGTTATATTTTCATGTTATTGCATATCGAATTCTTATTGATTTGACACTTTTCTATTAAGCACTATTCTATATTTTGAACATTTTAAGTTTATTATTTGTATGAATATTTGACTTAATTTTAAGTTTATATTTTGTATGAATATTTTTTATATTTGATTAAATATATTTATCTGAATATTTTATTAATTATTTAATGTTGGCATTGTAAATACATAGATTTCTTATCAGATTCTGATGATGAAAGGAAGAAGGTAATTATTATTTTGTTAGCTGGGAGAGACAACAAATTTTCATTTACAAAAGTAACCATGTAGAACTTTTGCTCTACCAGGTCATGATTAGATATTAAAACTTTTGAATGAGAATCCTACAAAGATTTATGAAAACTTAAGAATGAGAAAGATAATCTTCTTGAACTTATCTGATGAGTTGAAGAGTTTAGGAGACTTAAAGGCATCAAATCATTTGACTGTGGAGGAACAAGTAGCAATTTTCTTAATGACTATAGGGCATAGTGAGACAACTAGAGTCAATGTAGAACACTTTCAACATTTGACCTGTACAATTTCGAAGTAGTTTTGAAAAGTCTTATATGCAGTTAATCATCTTGTAAAAAGAGTCATTATTCCACCATCTTTTACTAATACACCTCCTGAGATTAAACATAATTCCAAATTCTTTCCATATTTTTAGGTATATTCATATATTTAATTACTATTTTAATTATGTCCTTATGATTAAAAATTATTTTAATATATTTTTTAATTTTTAGGATCGTTTAGGAACAATAGATAGTACACATATTGATAAACATGTTCCGACCGATGAACAAATACCATACAGGGGTAAAAGAACCCAAAATATTATGTGTTGTTACTCATTTGACATGCATGTAACATATGTAATGCCTGGATGGGAAGGTACTGCAAATGACTCTCGAGTTCTTTTAAAAACAGTGATAAATATAGCGAATCAATTTCCTATGCCTCCATAAGGATTATATTATTTTAAATAAACATAGTAATTATGTTTCGTTTTTAATATCTTTTATTAATATTATGTTCTTTCTATGTCAGGTAAGTATTATTTGGTTGACTCGCTCTATACTAACATGCTTGAATTTCTTTCATCATATTAAGATGAAAGATATCATTTTTCAGATTATAGAGGTTGAGGAAGACCTCAAGGTTCACATGAATTGTTTAACTACAGGCATTCTTTATTAAGAAATGTTATTGAAAGATGTTTTAGCGTTCTAAAAGTAAGATTCCTTATACTAAAAACATGTCGAGTTATGATATGAAGAAACAAAATATATCGTTATTGCTTATTGTGTTATACACAACTATAGTAGAATTTGTAGACAAAGTGATGAATTATTTGAAAGTTGTGTTGAAAATGAAGAATAAATTAGAGAAAGTGAAAATGAAGATGTAAGTTCTCAAGTGGAGTATAATATCACTTCAGCATAACTTCGATGTATATCTTAGAAGCGAGATGAAATTGCTAAACAAATATGGAGTGATTATATTATTTTTCATTGATTTATGTTTATTTTTGTAAATGATAGTACTATTATGTTTTCAAGAATTATAGTATAATAGACATATTTTATTGATTAGAACGACTTAATATAATTTCTAATTTATGTAATATTATTATATACAATTAATTTGTAATTTTTTAATAATATTTGATTTGCATATATTTAATTTTAGCTATAATGATAATTAATTAATTTAAAAATATAATGTATTATATTATAATTATTACACATAAGAGTATAATTACAAAAAATAGAAACATGATAATCAAACCAAACATATTTTTATTTTCAGTTTTTATTAAAAATTACAACCAATTCTGTTTTTGTTTTCGGTTTTTATATTACAAATCTCAATCAAACAAGTTTTCGCTTTTTTAGGAAAAAAAGAAACCAAAAATAGGAAACAAAAACTGAAAATAACAACAGAAAAATAAAAATAGAACCGAACGACCCCTAAAGTAATGGTTATATATGTTAGGCAATATTTGATAGGCCCTTTTTTAAACTTCTAAAAAAGATTTAGCACCAACTCTTTATATTTAGTTACATTAAGTTTATTTGCAACATTGACGGTTACAACAACAACAATAATAATAAATAAGATATATGATTAAAAGTATTAGATCATTATTAAAATTTGAATAATTAAATAATATTATTCTCAAACTCATGTTGTATTATTAATGGAATTATTACTCTTAGTATACAACATTTTGATATAATTATTCTTAACTAAAATGTAATTAAAAAAGATTAGTGTAATTATGATTTTTACGATAAAATTAGTGTAATTAAAAAATATGTTAAAAAGAGTATTTTACGATTTTAAAAATTTTAAGATCTATTTTATAAATTTAAAATTTTAAGATCTATTTTATAATATGTTAAAAATCACCTAAAATGATTCTTAATATTGATCGGTACCGATATCGTATCATATTATAATTAAATCCGATATTAAATTCCCTACTGTATTCATAATGTTGGCTAAGAGATTCTAATACATTAAAAAATGAGAGTCCAAATTTATGATAAAATCATGGATTGGCATTTGAGACGATTCCAACTCTTGTCCCAACATCATCACCCATGCTACATTCCATCACCGCTGAATCAACCAAAGACTGCAAGTAAAGCTTAACGAGTCAGCATCTTCGATGCCTTCATGATTCTCTACCATACGAATTAACAAAAAGATACCATCATCTACACTTCCTAGTACACTCGCACATGTTTCCACAGATCAGGCAGATGAATGACAAGAAATGACAGGATATAAACTGACAATAAACATAATGAAACATAATTCTGTGCCAGTAATCTCCCGCATTTATCTGCAGGTAAACTTTACACCCCAATTGTGAAGAACTCAGAAATGATAGGCCCAGTTAAACAGTCACCATTGTAAGGGTAAGGAGGCTAACCTGAAGTTCTTGTTCAGAATTTTGGAGTCCACTGGTGTATTCTTTTACTTTTAAAAAGCATTTGTGAAGCTGTGGAATATTCATAAAATGCAGCCATCAACAACAATCAACAAAACCAAAATCATACTTGAAGCCAAATAGGCAACAAGATAACTACCTTGGTCAACTGCATCCTACGCTGTGAATAGATTTTCTTTTGAGTAATCAGTGCATCCTCCAGTTTCTGCATTCACCATAACTTTGTAAATATTTCCATAAAATTCTAACACGCTTCAGCAGTGATACAGTGATATAAGAAAAGAATCCAAGACAAAAAAATAACACTAAAAACCTTAGTTTTCTTCTGTAAACCTGAAATATGATGTTGTTTGCTTATCAGCTGTTCTTCAACCTGAGAGATCTGGCAAAGGAAGAAAGTTTAGTTCCGATTGAATTAACATAATTCAAAGTCAAAAGAAAAATATGCTAAAGAAAGAAAAGAATAGATCCTACATGAACAAAGAGAATCAGCACATGGAATTAAAAAGTTGCAAATTAACCTTTTGACGTAGTCTGGGAAGGAAAATAAAGATAAGTAGAATAGAAGAAGTTATAATTGCCGTAGATTGTAGCTGGAACTTGAAAATAGGGCTTAGGGTTTGTAGAAAAACCTCTAAAAGCATAAAATTATTTGATTG
>JANSVA010000007.1:29190474-29217400 GCA_025504915.1 Erythroxylum reticulatum | reverse complement strand
AAGTTTGGAAATCATTTTAGGTTATATTTAGAAAATGTAAAACAAAGAACATAACAAAATAATGTGAGGCCCAAAAATTCAAGTCTTTCTATGATCCCCTCCATAAGAAATTCCTTTTAGTTTGCAATATAAATCTCAAGTACTTATCCTTTTACTTATTGTAAAGCAGCTATCAGCAGTCAGAACTTTCATGACCTTCATGGCTGTGTGTTGTCATTCTGAGTCTTTTTCTCTTGGTAGGGTATAAAACCAGCATCATTGGCAAAGGTGAAGGATCCCTCAGTTAAAGCATTTATTGAAAAATGTATTGCAAAAGTGTCTGAACGTCTGCCAGCAAAGGAACTTTTGATGGATCCCTTTCTTCGGCCTGATGAGGAAAATGAAATAATAGGCCGCATATTGCAACCCATAAGGCCTCGTGCAGGTAAATTGAAAATATATGGTATTGTATAGGATTTTGAAGTTGTTCTTTTCCATTTTTGTGAATATTGGGAAAAAAATGTGATTAAAGAACCATTGGAGGATAAAGGATGGAAAAGGAGCGAATTCTTTAATTTTGGGGGTTTTTTAAGAAATCATAAAGAGAATATAATTAATGATATCCTTGTGGAGAAACTCTTTTAACTTTTTCTGCTGCTTTTTGTGAACTCCACGTTTTAGAGGGCAAGCTTTATACTCTCAGTTATTCCCTTTTTGCTTAATTTCCTTTTATCCAGAAATGAAATGTTGAAAAATTGCCTCTCATAGTTCTACACCAAAAAATATTGCAGAGAGTAGTTCTGATCAAAATAAGGCTCATGCATCTGCCAATGATTCTGCACCTGAGACGAGTAGGGACTTCTCTGTACAAGGTCAGAGGAAAGATGTTCACACGATATTTTTGAAACTGAGAATAGCCGATTCGGCAGGTTCTATCTTTTCCCCTCATTTTTGTTCATTAATTTTACTTCACTTGAAATGATCAACTGTTTCCAGCTGCTGACTGAATTTATTGCGCATGCCCCTAGGTCATTTTCGGAATATTCACTTCCCATTTGATATTGAGGTGGATACAGCAACTGCTGTAGCTAGTGAAATGGTCGAGGAATTAGATCTGACAGATCAAGATGTTTCTGCAATTGCAGAAATGATTGAATCAGAAATCCAGTCCCTCATCCCAGATTGGATGCCTCCAAAAATATCACCAGATAATATAATTGGAGAGTTTTCAAGCACAGGAATGCATGCTTCTGAAAGCAAGCATGACGCTTCACCTGTCGCTCATTCACCTGTTGGTAATGATTCTACTCATTCTTCTGGTAGTCTTGCGTTGGAACGACTGCCATCAGGTCGCAAGTACTGGTCTGATTTACCCAAGTCTGCTGATGGAAGTTCTCCATGCAGACTTGGACAGTTGAACCTGTCTTTAAGTGATGCTTCTCCGTGTAGTCACATAGATAGCAATGGTCCACATGAAGATGATTCTCCTCAACAGCTGGAGGCAGATGATAGTAACACTGAATGGAAAGAAGTTACTGGGTCTGAAGGTTCACAATTTGGTGAGGGAAATGATGCATCGGAACATGAAGAAGCTGACAGTGAAGCATATCAAGTTGGGGAGAGTAGCAAAATAATTGAAGGCGCTGATTCAAATGTTAAGGCAATTGCTGAAAAACTTGAAATTCTATTGATGAAGCAGCAAGAGGAGCTAGATGAACTGAAAAGAAAGCATGAATTAGCCATATCAACCTTTTTGAATGAAGTTTGTCTTGAAATTCGGCAGGAGGTTTTGAATATATGTAAGCTTAAGGTACCTCATCGTACAAACTAATCGTTTTACAGACTACGGCCTGCTTTTTAACATCCAAAGACCTGCTGGCAGATAGAAGCAAGTTGATATAGAGAATGGTGATAAAATCTTAATTTGAGATCATCAAAGTATGCTTTTAGCCTGAAATCATATAGAGGGTGATTTACGTACTTGGTAGGATAAAGTGTCCCTGCTGCATGTGTGTTTGAAGTTTTTGTCTGTTAATAGGCTGTGCCAAAGTTGATCTGTCATCGCTGGATGATGGGAAAAGATGGATCATTGTCACAGGCATAGTCCGAGATGATAAAGATCAGCAACCCAGGGAGGCTCAGAGCAGGCAGACCACCACATTAATCAGTTTGTGCTGCTGAGATGAGAATGAGATATAAAGTGAAGTTCTGAATTTGTGCGATATTACTTAAGATATGTACGGCCTTTGAATCTCTTCAACCTCATGTTGGTCATAGGAATTTTGTGTGTATAGCTGTACATATCATTCACTTCCATTTTAATCTGAAGCAAGTGTTATTGTTTCAATTTTGTGAAAGGGAGAGTGATATACTCTCCAGCATTCAACTTCCAATTGTCAAGGGTGAAGCCACTCTACCTCTCCGTTCCCTCATCATATTGGGTGCTTTAAGGCTTTAGGTTTTAGACATTGTGGTCGAGGAGAGGGTGTTTTGTTTCTCTAAAATTTTGGAAGGACCTGAGCTCATCAACGTGGCACTAACATAAGCACCAACACATTTGAGACCCAAACCATAAACCATTCTACTCCTCTAGCTTCCTTGTCAACCACCCCCTTTACTTGACGTTCAAAATCAAACCCCCTCCCTTCTCTTTCATTATTGTAATATGCAAAAGCATGTTCATTCTGATATCACCTACAAAAAAGAATGCTTTTCTTCTCTTAATATTGTACATTTAAGAATTTTGAAAATACAAACAAAAAGAAAATAGTAACACTTTTAGTAGCAAAAGAAACATCTCTCTCTTAAAATGTTTTATATCACTAAAATATTTAAAAATTACTTATTTTATATCAATTATTTTAATAAAATAATTCAATAAAAAATTTAATAAATTTTGTTTTTAAAATAAAAAGATTGTAAAGTTTTGTAGTTTTGTAATTTTTACCAACATGAACTTAAAGGTTAATTCACTTGTCACACGTTCACAAACTCCAAGTGTAAAAGCCAACGTCACCGAGTAGTTTGTAAGAAAGTAATGGATAGATTACAGATAGAGTGAGCTCCTCAAATAAAAGCGCTTCTTTTAGCCTCTCATCAAACAGATAACGAACACCAATTCCTCTCTTCCTTTTTTCTCACAGAGGCAATTCAACGAAGCTCATGGCAGTTTCAGCCTCAGCTACCGTCTCCTCCTCTTCCTCCTCTAAACTAGGCTACCCACCTTCTTCAGCCACCACTTTCTCTTCTACCTTCTCCACCAAACCCACCAAACTCACCCCCAAAACCCTTCTCTCCTCTTCCTTTATCACCCCCTTTCTCACCACTACCTCCTCTTCCTCCGCCGTCGTAACCACTCGCCGGACGGCAGTTACTGTTCGGGCCGCTCGTGGGAAATTCGAGAGAAAGAAACCCCATGTGAATATTGGCACAATTGGCCACGTGGACCACGGGAAAACCACTCTTACTGCTGCTCTCACCATGGCTTTAGCTGCTCTGGGCAATAGCGCACCCAAGAAGTACGACGAAATCGATGCTGCCCCCGAAGAGCGTGCTCGTGGTATCACCATTAACACCGCCACCGTCGAATACGAGACCGAGAACCGCCACTATGCCCACGTGGACTGCCCCGGTCACGCCGATTACGTGAAAAACATGATTACCGGCGCTGCCCAGATGGATGGCGCCATTCTCGTCGTCTCCGGTGCAGACGGGCCTATGCCACAGACTAAAGAACACATCTTGTTGGCCAAACAAGTGGGTGTTCCTAATATGGTTGTGTTCTTGAACAAACAGGACCAGGTCGATGACGAGGAACTCTTACAATTGGTAGAATTGGAGGTGCGTGAATTGTTATCTTCTTATGAATTTCCTGGTGATGATATTCCAATTATTTCTGGGTCTGCCCTTTTGGCTTTGGAGGCCTTGATGGCTAATCCTGCTATTAAACGTGGAGAAAATCCGTGGGTTGATAAGATTTATGAGCTTATGGATTCTGTTGATAGTTATATTCCTATTCCTCAACGACAGACTGATCTGCCTTTTCTGCTTGCTGTTGAGGATGTTTTCTCTATTACTGGTCGTGGAACTGTTGCCACTGGGAGAGTTGAGAGGGGAACTGTTAGGGTTGGTGAGACTGTTGATATTGTGGGGTTGAGAGAAACTAGGAACACAACTGTAACTGGTGTTGAAATGTTTCAGAAGACTTTGGACGAGGCTCTGGCTGGTGATAATGTTGGGTTATTGTTGAGAGGTATTCAAAAAGTTGATATTCAGAGAGGGATGGTGTTGGCAAAACCTGGGAGTATTACACCTCATACCAAGTTTACTGCTATTGTGTATGTTTTGAAGAAGGAAGAGGGTGGTAGGCATTCACCTTTCTTTGCCGGTTATAGGCCTCAGTTTTACATGAGGACTACTGATGTTACTGGGAGAGTAGCTTCGATTATGAATGACAAGGATGAGGAGTCAAAGATGGTTATGCCTGGTGATCGTGTTAAGATGGTTGTGGAGCTTATTATGCCTGTAGCTTGTGAACAAGGAATGAGGTTTGCTATCAGAGAAGGTGGGAAGACTGTTGGAGCCGGTGTCATTCAATCCATCATCGAGTAGATAATGTAGAAGGAAAATTTTCTCGTCTCTGTTTTTGGGTGTCACTTTATATCCTCAAACTTGTGCAATTAGATTCACAAGTAAGCAAAACTATTTGCACACAATGTCGTATAATTTGCAGTTTTGTTCTTCTTCTTGCTCAATTTCTCTGTGTTTAGTTGGATCATATCGTTGTGATAATTCATTGTGACTTTTGAAAGTCTCTCTTGTTGGAATTCTAATTACCAAATACAACCATATGGAATCTTTTTCTTTTAGTTTCTTTAATGATAGATCGAGATCATCCCCATTCAAGTGACGGTCTTATGCTTTTTTTGTATCCTTCTTGCACTAAGTTGGTGCAATGGAGGTGCTTCTGGTTTGTAACACCAACATGCATGGCCTGCTTACGTCATAGACAGTCTTTTTCTGTTTATATTCTTGTATATGCTTTATGTTCTTGTTTGTGTAGCTTTAATCTTCTCAACATCAGGAAGTTGTCTATCCAGTATGATGGTTCTTTGTTCATCTAAGATGTTTACTGTTCTTGGGACCCTCTTTTCATATCTTCTGTTGCACAATATTTTTTTCACTCCCTTTGCAATTTAAAGTGTGGAATGAGTGCCAACTGGGTGTTGAGTTTATGTTGTCCTACACTTTTTGGTGTTGTGGCATGTATGTGCGTCAATGCTATCCATTCAATTGGCCTACAGATTTCACTCTTCTTGGCATGAGCTGGGAATCAGTTATCCTTTCTTCTTTCTCCTGTATCAATACCTTGACTGATTTTACGTAGCGGAGTTGAGTTGCAACTATGCTTAACAACATCAGCATTCTTGTTGGCAGTGAACATTGAACTTTAAGTTTCCTCTACATGCATACTGTTCTGTAACAAGTGTATTTACGTGTAACGTTAATTAGTCTCCGCCCCCCTCACTTGTTTAAAACAAGCTGCAAATTCTGTCACATAAATGGCAAAATAGCAAAGTTTTGTGTCCATATATTGTCTCATTTGTCTCATCCCACAGGTTTTTATAGTGATGCTTGATGAGATTCTGATTTCCAGATAAGCTACCATTTTGTTGGAGCAGGGACATGTTTTGGACGGGTAATCAAATTAAGGCTTCATCATACTCAACTCTTGAACTTGGCCTATATTAAAGGATTACTAGTTCCAATCAAAAAAATTTCAGCTTCGTGATAGTGTTCCGGACTTCCACTTGATTCTCTTGAAACAGTCACTTACTTTGCGGTGAGAGATGAGCTAGGAGGAACGGAGGATCCGAAGAGGGGAGAAGGTTACCAAGTAACAAGAGAACAAGTTAATTTATGGGAATACTGGATCAAGGAAGGAGCGGTTGGGATTTTAACCTGACCAGCGTTCATTACACATTGGAGTTATGTCGATTACATTTCCTATGGCTATAAAAAAAAAAAGGAATTAAATTGATTCAATGTTAATAGCAATATAATTGTCAGGCTCTCTGTGCATAAACCATAAGCACGGGCATAGTGTGGAGTAAATAAGGGAGATATAATACTCAAACAATCTAAATAACTCACTTAATTTGAATTTTTTGTTCCATTTTAGAAATGAACCAGTACATGGTATTTATAGGTATATAAGACATCTCTTTAAAACAATAAAACTCTTGGAAAACATAAAGATAGTAAATGTAAGATACATGCATACGAAAAATACAATGAATCCTAAAATACATAAACCAAAAAATGAATCAAATTTAATTAAGTACTCCACTAATATAATTGCATTTTTTAAAATTCTCCCTTAAACTTGATTTTTCTTGGTAACTCCCATCCACGCACGTAGCTTGACAAAACTTTCAAACTCCAATCCTTTGGTAACAATATCGGCTACTTGACTATCACTTCTCACGTATAAAAGCTCAACTTCTTTGTTCTCAACATACTCTCTTACGAAATGAAACTTTGTATCTATGTGCTTACTTCGATCGTGGAATATAGGATTCCTCCCTAATACTATAGCTGATTTGTTATCCATAAAATTAGGGGTAGCTCCATCTTGTGTCAAATATAGCAAATTCGACAACCTTCTTAACCAAATTGCATGTGTAATACAAGAAGTAGTTGCAACATATTCAACGTCACATGTAGGTAAAATTACAATGGGTTGTTTTTTAGAACGTCAATTAGTGTCACCCATGAAAAATATAAACCCGCTTGTACTCTTTCTATCATCAACATGACCTCTCCAATCACACCATAACCAATAAGCTGAAAATTAGATGAAGAAGAATAGTGCGAATCATAGTCAATAATACCTTTGATATATCGCAAAATCCTTTTAGCCATTGCCATTTGAGTACTAGTTGGAGCTTCCATAAAACGACTTATAATCCCCACTCCAAAGAGAATATCGGGTCTTGTGCAAGTCAAATACCTCAAGCTTCCAAGAAAACTCCTAAAAAGAGTTGGATCCGCCTTTTCACCTTCATCAAACTTTGACAATTTTGTTGCACAATCAATTAGGGTATTAATGGGCTTGCAATTCTTCATTTTAAATTTCTTAAGAATCTTTCTTGCATAAGCCTCTTAAAAAATAAAGATACCATCATCATCTTGCTTCACTTCAATACCAAGAAAATAGGACATACGTCTTATATCAGTCATTTCAAATTCTATAGTCATCATCTTCTTAAACTCTTCAAACATCTTTTAATTGTTACCCGTGAAGATCAAGTCATCAATATATATACATACAAGAATAATGCTTCCATTTCCACTTCTTTGACATAAAGAGAATGTTTTTGAGGACAATTGACGAATCCCTAGCTTTAGAAATACTTATCAATGCGGCTATACGAAGGTCTGGAGCTTATTTCAAGCCATATAATATCTTCTTTAACTTCAACACTTTATCTTCATGTCCTTTCACCAAGTACCTCAATGGTTGTTGAATAGACACCTTTCTCAAGTTAGCCATTCAAGAATGTCAATTTGACATCCATTTGATAAATCTTCCATCTCTTTTATGCTGCCAAGGAAAAGATTAATCGAATGGTCTCTAGTCGAGCCATAGGAGCAAACACCTCATCATAATCTACTTTATGTTGTTGCCTATAGCCTTTAGCGACAAGTCTTACTTTGTACCTCTCTACTTCTCCTTGAGCATTTCTTTTGACTTTCTATACCTATTTCACAACAATATGCTTTCCCTCCTTTGGAAGAGTAGAAAGCTCCTATATGTTTTCTTTTAAATTGCTTAAATTTCTTTATCCATTGCACATCTCCATTTCTTTTCTTGTATAGCTTCTTCAAAGTGCAGCGGCTTGAAATTGGCAAAGAGACAAAATAGTGTTGTATTTTCTACCATCTTCGTGGACTAATAAAGATCTCGTAGATTCCTTCTTCCTATAGGACCCTCAGACGAGCTTTGAGGAGGACTTTCATTTCTTCTAGGATTGGGTGATTGAGGAGGAGTATGAATATCTTCATGCCTGTTATGGTCAAAATCTCCAATAATAGGATATGAAATACTTCTGCATTTTTAGAGACATCTTACTTCCACGAACTTTCTTCATCAAAATCAACATCTCTATTTATTACAATCTTCCTATTGGTAGGATCAAACAACTTAGAATTAGAGCTATAGCCAATGAAGACATGCTTTTCACTTTTGTCATCTAACTTCGATCTCATCTCTTTAGGAACATAAGCATATGCTATGCTTCCAAAATTTTGCTAATGAGAAACACTTGGCTTCTTACAGCTCCAAGCTTCTTGAGGAGTCATCCAATGAACACTTCTAGTAAGGGATAAGTTAGACAAGTATACAGCGCAAGCAACAGCTTCGACCCAAAACTCCTTAGGCATGTTCTTGCTCTTTAGCATGCTCCTTGCCATGTTGAGAATAGATCTATTCTTATGTTCCACAACTCCATTTTGTTGCGGAGAGTATGGAACTGTAAGAAAACGGCGAATGCCTTTAGCTTTACAAAATTTGTTGAACTTCAAGGAAGTGAACTCTTCCCCTCAATCCATCCCCAAAGATTTCATGACAAATCCACTCTCATTTTCAACTTGGGCTTTAAACTTTTGGAAAACTCCATAAGCTTCATTCTTCCTATTCAAAAAATAAACCCAAGTTTTGCAAGAAAAATTATCAATGAAAAGCAAGAAATAGTTTGCTTTACCATTGGAAGATGGCTTGATTGGGCCACAAATATCGACATGAACAAGTTGAAGTGGCTTGATGGTTCTCATGGTGGAATCCTTTGGAAAGGCTTTCTCACTTGCTTTCCCATGACACACCCTTCACATAATTGATTGGGTTGAGTAATAAGAGGTAAACCATTCTCCATATTCTCCTTTACTAATAAATTTAATCCTCTAAAATTTAGATGACCAAATCTCATATGCCAAAGCTAAGAGAAGTCTTTGACACATGTCTTCAAACATCTTGGGTGATCAACATTGACATTGAGCTTGAACATTCTATTCTTTGACATAAGTACCCTTGCTATTAAGTTGTGTGCTTCATCTCTCAAAATGCAACAAGCATTTTTAAAATAGATATCATATCTATTTTTTAGCAATTCTCCCATACTCAAGATATTTGCTTTCAAAGAAGGAACATAATAGACTTGTGAAATAAGTCTATGACTACAATTTTTTTCTAAAGACAATAGTATCACTTATGCCTTCAATTGAAACTTTTGAATCATTGTCAAAAACAATTTCCCTTTTTTTCTTCTCATTAAGTTCCATGAATAGCTCCTTATTGCCACTCATATTGTAACACCCCACTCTCATAGGGCATATCTCCAAACATACCGATAGTATTTAAGAACATACTCTACGAGGGTGGCTTGCTAGAATAGTCAGTCAATCAAAACTCATTACAAATTTTTTTTAAAAACAACACATGCATTTGTAGAAAATCAATAAACAAATTGGGCCCATTTTATTCATAAACATTTTCATTCACAAGTGTTACTACACTCATTGTTCAATCTCATTTTCAAACATTTCCAAATTGAAAAGTTGTTACAAAATGGAATCATTCAAGTAACCAAGATATAATAATTGCGGAATACACAATCTGATACAAAAATAAAGAAATACAAATGCAGATACAAACTAATCCCGACCTCTATCTCTTACTCGAATGCAGTGGCTTGACTCTAATTTATCTAACTGGAGATCTTCTCTAAGCCTGAAAAATATTGCAAATTTTAGGTTGATTTTTGCGAACTTAGTAAGTGGACCATCCTCGATGGCTCACTCAATCACATAACATATTAATACATAAAATCAGATATTTCACACCATTTCATTTATCATCATGTAGCATCACAAAATTATTTTGTTCACAAATTTCATATTTCACATTCAATGCAGTCAATCAGTTTGTTTCGATCATTCAAATCATACATATTAATTGTATATGTAATGTACATGAGACTCATTTTCAATTGTTATTGTTGTGACTGAGTGCTTATAACTATCCCGTATCTATTGTGAATATCGAGCTCATTGATAACTGTCCTGTATCTTTTGGGAATACCAAGCTCCTTATACATAATGAGCCTTTGGCTCTTAATCACATTATGAGCTTTAAGCTCTTTTTCACTCTCTGAGCTTTAAGCTCTTTCTTGGTGGCTACTCCGGTCACAATAACCTTTATATTGTCATGTATTCATGTAATGAAATGCATCAATCACATAAGATCAATCAATCATTTTATTTCTCTTTACACATTCACTTTCACTTGTCATCAGACCTTGGATTGACATTTAATTTGAGAAAAAACATAGTCCGTCCAATTCACATTCAATGAGCACTTCCAATATTTATTTCATGCATCAAATACCTTAGATATTCAATGTCCAGAATCATTACAATCACATTCATATAATCATTCAATACAAAATTTAAACAGAATAATAATTTAAGGTAAGACCATCTAGGTCGATTCACAGTACGCTCCAGATTAGCATTAGCTTGCATAATCTGGAAATGTCTGGATGCGGACGTACTATCATGTATCATCATTATGCCAAACACATATTGCACACACATTATTAATTGCACAATCTTATGAAAACTCAATCACATACATATATACATATATATGTTGTGTATATTGCATGCTCAATGATAATCCTGGGTATATTACCTAAATTCACATCTTATGCTCATTCTCATTTCATAATTCATATATGTCTAGTTGAACTTAGGTTTACACTTCATTTGTACATGATCATTTTAAGTTCACCATTCAATCTTTATCTTTTGTATGTGTCTAGCTCATTCTTAAGCTTACACCTCATGAACACTTGTTTATTCTAATATCATAACTCAATTTCTCGTCATTCCTTTTCTAAAACTATATGCTCTCATAATACCCAATTTTCATTCATATTTAATCACTTAATAGATATTACTCAACTCCTTTGGATCATAACTACAATCAAATGAACATCTTCATTCACATTATACTTATGCCTTTGGTACTTTGATATTATCAATTCATTCACTAAGTTATAACCTACATTATCACTTCAAACGTATCACACATTAGTCACTTGATTCAAGCAACATTCTAGGTTCAATTCAAGCCCCATTTAAGCCTTAGTTAAGACCAAATGACTAGTGAATGTCCGTTAGGTGGACCTTTAAGGGTCTTTTACAAAAATCTTAAAATTTGACCCTCTAAATAGCAAAATCTCTTCTTAGGGTCTCATAGAATTGTGGAACTCGAAGTCCTCTTTGAGAGCATACTTAAATGACCTCAATCAAAGTTCTATAGAAAAAGTTATACCTCTTACCCCAACATATATCCAATTGCATCCTTAGTTTCCAGATTCTAACTCTTTACTTACAACATTCAACACCTTAGCTTAGTCTATCATTTCTAGTTTAATACTCATCATTTCCCCATTATTCTAATTCCATTTCAACTAATATCATCCATAAACAAATTATAGTCCATGACTGAACATGAACACTAAAAATAGAACACATACGTATATATATTCATCATCAATTTTCTACACATATTCAAGTTCATTTCTACTTTCATTTCATTTCTAAGTATCACCTTAATTCATCTCATTTCAAGAGCATAACTTAACATCTTGGTTAACATAACTTTCATCTTCATTATATCCTTAATTTTCAACTCATAACATCCACATGATAACTCATCACTCATGGTTCTCATACTCTCAAAACAGAACATAAACACATGTATTCATCTATTAATTTACTACACTCAGTACTCAACTTCAGGTCAAAATTCAAAACTCTTAAAGATAGAATTTGAATTCGATGTCTTCGTGAAAAATGTAGCCATATGTCTTTAATTTAATAAAAATAAAAAAATCATCTAATTTGGATATCTACAAAACAAGTTATGGCTAAATTATAGATGCATAATCAGTGGAAAATATTACAGCTAACATTTTTCTAGCACACTTTAAACACCATTACCATTTTATCTCTAAACTTTCATCTTAGTTCTTCGCTTTTCAAGACACTACACTTGCCTTTTCTCTAACTTCAAGTCTCAATCCAATTCATGTCTAAAATAACCAATGATCCACAATTTTATCCATAAAAAACAAAACATAACAATATCCATTCACAAATCAAATTTTCTACACTTCTTTCTACACCATTTGTAATGATCATCATAAAAAAAAAAACAAGACATTAATCTACCACATTACTCATTCATGTTTTAGCATGTACCCGTCCTCATTTTATGAACATTTAACCTCTAAATATCATCAAACATGTTTCATTCAACGAATCAAGAAGAGTAATGCTTATACTTACTTGTTTAGCTTTAATGTCTTCAAATCACACTTAACCCTAGCTTCCCACATCATACGATCATCATCATCATTTAAGGTAGAAGGGTAAGGTCTTTTATTAACAAGATGAAGAAGACAACAATTCTTGAAGAAACAAAGTGAAAGAGTTGGACAAAAATCAACATCATGAGGGTGAGAGTGAGATATATGTGGGTGAAGAAGAGAGCAAATGAAAAAGATGAAGAGAAGGAGTATGCATCATCTATGACAAGTGAAAGACCATTAGATGGTCTTTCATTTAGGTGAATACAAACGTGAGTGGTGAGTGGCAAGTATTGTGACGCTTCTTCACTTGCCACTTGTCAATTTTATTTTGGCCTCCAGTTGGTTCTTTTAAAAGCTAGCTCATTTGTCTCCAATTTTCAACCCAAATTTCTCCCACTTTTCAATGACACTTATCATTAAATCCCAATATCATTTATAAAAATTTCCATTGCCATTTGTCTCTTATTTCTACTACAATTCATCAATTGTTCTGCCACTTGACATTTTTCTAGTCCAAAAATACCCATAAATTCTAGAAAATTCTCACATTTCACTACTTGCACACTATAACTCAATTTTTAAGACACATAATCGATAATTCGCATTGTAATCACATTAAAACAATCATTTATACCCAAAGAATATCAAATAAGTGTATGAACAATTCATTATAATGTGTGCAATAATCAAATTCACTTATGTGTATGCTAACATTATGCATGAGCATAAAATGCATTTTTCTAATCTCTCATTGCTATTTCTCAATTACAGAATCTAGGGTTCTACCTCTTAGTATGGAAATGAGATGTTACACATATGGTTTTTAGCACCAGTGTCAAGATACCATAAGAATTTATTTTCTTCTCCTTTGTTAGGCAATAACAAAAGCAGATCTTCTTCTTCTTCTTCTTCTTCTTCTTCTTCTTCTTCTTCTTCTTCTTTCATCTCCACAAGACGAGTCTCTCCTTGGTTATTAGTAGCATGCCAACATTCATGGGCATAATGACCATATTTGTGACAATTATGACATTGAATATTAGATTTGTCATACCTTCTTCCTCCTCCTCTCCTATATTAATAGCTTCCACATCCGCTTGAATTTTGAGATTGTTAGCTTGACTCTCCAATATTAAAGTGATGTATGCCTCTTCCACGACCACGACCATGACCACGATGATTTCTACCTCTTTCATAGCCTTGACTATGACCTCTTCCTCTTCCTCTTCCTTACGAGCTAGTGGATTTTTGCTTCTTATCTTTCAAAGAGACCTTTGCTTGAAAGGCTTGAACTAGTGGCTCCTTCTTCTTTAATCTTTCTTCATAAGCTTGCAAGGATCCTTGTAGTACACCAATGGTCATGGCTTCTAAATCGTGAGATTGTTCAATAGCCACGAAGACAAGGTCAAATTTTGAATGAAGAGTACAAATAATTTTCTCCACAACATGAACATCTTCCAAATTCCATATCTCCTTATTTGATTGGTAGTTGCCGAGACTCTTGTGAAATAGTCATGGATGGATTCGGTCTCTTTCATATGTAAGGATGCAAGTTCTCCTCTCAATGTTTGAAGATGCACCTTTTTGACCTTATCAACTCCTCCATGGGCCTTTTGAAGAATCAACTAGGCTTCCTTTGATTTTGTTGCATTTGTGACATTTTCAAACATTTCATCATCCAATGTCGCATGAATGATGCTAAGAGCATGTTGATCCAATCTACGATTCTTTTGTAACGTGTTCCTTTGTTGTTGATTCAAAGCACCTTCATTTTTTGGTTCATCATATCCTTGTTCTACTATCTCCTATGCATCTTGAGAGCCAAGAATCACCTTTATATGCACACATCACTTATCATGATTTTCTTTTATGAGTTTGGGGATTGAAACAATAGAATTAGACATCTTCAAAATATTATGGGTCTGATACCATTTTGTAGTAAATAAAGGAGATAGAAAGATAAAGGAAAACACTCAAACAATCTAAATAACTCATTTGATTTGGATTTCTTATCCCATTTTGGAAATGAACTTATACATAGTATTTATAGATACATAAGACAAGTCTTTCAAACAATACAACTCTTGGAAAATATAAGATAATAAATACAAGATACATGTATAAGAAAAATACAATAAATCTCAAAATACGTGAACCAAAATAATGAATCAAGTTTAATTAAATGCTTCATTAATATAATTGAATTTTTTAATAGTGTTGAGAGTAACAGATTAATCATAAACTTCAAAACGTGGGAAGGTGGAAATGGTATGAAGAATAGTAGAACACGTTTGAGAAATTAAAGGAAGTATTGGTATCCACTCTAGTTCTCGCGTTACCTGATTTCTCAAAAAATTTTACAGTAGAGGCGGAAGCTTGCGATAGAGGGATTAGAGCAGTTATTTAACAAGAGGGACATCCTATTGCGTTCCTCAGTAAAGCTCTAGCTCATAAGCACCAAGCTCTATTAACGTATAAGAAGAAATTCTTAGTCGTTGTCAAGGTTGTGTTGTTGGATGATTTTGACTTTTCCCATAAAGTTAGACAACATTTAATTGCATTTTTTAGTTTTTCAAATAACTTGTCAGTTAATTTACATAATTTGATTCGGATATCATAAAGTGGCCTAATAAATGATCTAAATTAATGGGTCAAAGTTTGGGTGAAAATATATCTCAATTAGTGTGAATCAGACCCATATCGAGCCTATGATGGGGAAGCCCGATATGGAAGCTATATATAAAGGTTAAGGTCTCCTGCATTTACTCATATCATTCGTAAGCATAAGGATTTTATGATCTTATATTTTGAGAAAACTATAGAAAGACATTGAACGCGCCCTAGTGAGTAATTCCTATGAAGACGGCGGTGGATTCACACTCGTTTCAACTTCGAAAAGCTCGTTTGAAGTTATAGAACCGAAATTAGTTATTTTTCATGTTTATTCATTTATTATCCTTTCACATTCGATTTGAGATATGTAACTAAGGTATCGTTATGTGTTACACGTAGTATCAAAGCGGTGATGTGATCGGGAGGTTAAAATTTTAGATTTTTTGATTTTTTTCTCCATAAGGTTTTAGTAGAGTTAACTTCTGTTTCTCGGATTTTTCTTATTTTTCATTGTATAAAAGTAGTATACATATATTTAGCCTTGAGAAATAGGTTGAAACGAGCCTAGGAACCTAAAAATCAACACAAAACATGCCAGAAATTGCCATTTTTTGATTAGACGATGAACACCATCGGACACGTGTAGGACACGTGCGCAATGGGTGAACAGTACTACTCGCAGGGTGGTACACGCGATCGACACGTGGGTGGACAAGAATAAGCCACATGTTGGTGCATTCGATGCATGCGCCTACCTATAAGTGCATGTGGGCATGCGTCTGGCGTGTACGTTGAAGCCATGTTGCTCTGCCACACGTGTCGTGCCCTTCCACGTGCAGCTGACGACACTGCAGATGTCAGCGGATGATATCAGTGCTACAGTGTGCGGATGTCAGCATGCTACAGTATTTTAAAAAAAACTTCAAAAATTTCAGATTTCCCGTAAGGATGCCCCAGGGTGTTTTTGGTCAGTTTTCAAGTCCGGAAAATTCATAAAGTGAAAATTTTCAATTTTTTGGATTTATTACGTTAGTAATATATTAAATTTTAACTCCAGAAAAGGAATTAAGACGTTTTAAATATGATTTCGAGTGAATTTTCATGTTTCGGACATCACATGAGGGAGATACTTCAAGTTTTCGTGTCACGGGTCTCATGTTCAGTGTTCAGGACCGCATGATAGTCACTTGAAAAGGTTTTAATACATTTTGAAGTCATTTTTGAGTGAATTTTTATGCAATGAAGTTGCTGTAAAGGAGATACGTGGGATTTTAATGTCTCAAGTGGTCGATTCAGTGTCCAGTAATGCACGATAGTCGCTCTACTGAGATTTTTCTTTTACGAAATTCTCAAATGAAGTTTTTAAATAATGTCTTCAACATGAGTATGTGACAATGAGACTATGCATTTAGGTTTTTTGTATTTATTTATGTTACATTATCACATATCATATGCCCATCAAGAATGTGAGAATAACATAAAGATGTATTCCTTGTGTTTGTGGACCTTTTTTAATACCAATGAGGATGTAGTCACTACAGTGACCTTTTGAGTTAGTATTTTGAATTGTTAAACTTTCACATTAGGGGATGTCTCTGGTCTCATGTTTGATTATTCTGCCCACAGTTGTTGGCTTTACATGAGATTTTGAGATGTGCATAAAGGCATTGAATAGAGGAAAGTCGTTGCTTAAATGATCTATTTACCCACAGGTGGTAGTGTCATAAGAGTTGATGGTTTGTACTCTTATCGCTTTTATATGGATGTTTAGTTGTATATATTATGTATTCAGCCCACAAATGTTTCATAATATGTGTGACCGAATTTTCAGTAAAGATACTGTTTAATGGCTTAGAGTATCACTGTTATCCTACATTTTTGCTGATTTAAACATTATCATTTTATAGTCACCTTTTTGATCAATTGAATTAGTGTCACCATTGAAACCCTGATTGGTTTCGATACGAAGAAGTGACAAAGTATGTATTAAATGCTATAGAGATAACTGAGGTTAGATGGCCATACAGATGGTTAGGCCATCTCTACCTACATCCATAAGCTCAAGAGCTCATAAAGCCACCTATGAAGCCTGGGATCGATCTAACAGATTAGGTCTTATGACCATTAAAAAATCCATTCCTGACCACTGCTAAGTGGACTTTCGGACACAGACATAGCGAAGTAATTTCTTGCTAATGTCTCCCAAACGTACACAGTCTCACGTAATATTGTGAAAAGTGGCTTGATGAAAGAATTATTCTCCATGAGGTATACGAGAGAAGGGGAGCAAAGGAATATATATAAAGAATGATCCATCTTCACAGTAGACTAAAAATGTTAAACACTTGTAGGCCCAAAAACTCACAGGTGAATGCAGTTCACCACAATTGTACACTATGTTTAATCATATAATTGCCAATACTTAATTAAGTGTATACACTTATATTTCTTAACTAAGTGGCATCTATTATCGTAAAAATAAATTTAACTCAAGTTAAGCGCACTTCATAAGTCATTAAAAATGGAAGTATAGAAAGTATCGAAGTTGGCTTATCAATTGCAATCAAGTCAATAAGCAATAAAAAAATTTCAACAAAGATTCCTAAATATCAGTTATATGGAACATACCCCATCCCCACACCTAATCTATACATTGTCCCCAATGTAATGTCATAAAGCAAAAGAAGCTAAAATAGAAAAGAGCAGAGGAAAGAAAGCTTCTCTGTAAGTTGATCACCTAAATCAAAGGGTTGCTGGGCAAGGAGGTTGGAATCTTTGGTGTGCCCAATATGTTATCAAATTGTTCTCCATTCGGTGCATCTAGCGTTCAAATCGAGTTAGACGAGCATCTAAATTGGCCTGGGAAGGTTGGATACTACTCGTTGTATCCGAGACAACTCTACTCTTTGTGATTGGATGTGGGTTAAAAGGGATAGCTGGACTCAGATTAGTGAAGGATATCCTCCCATAAATCATGTCAATGATTCCTATCCTGCACAAACATTCCATATCTAAAGGTTTTATGGCATAAGCCACAATTATGTCAATATTTTCAGGGTCCAATAAATTCAAATTGCCAATTGAATGATATAGGACCTTAATATTAGTGGTTTGGATTTCTTGTTTAACACAAATTGAAATTAAGTCAGAACCTAAAAACCCAAATTAACAGGAATTTATTTGTCCATGCACCACTAAAATCAAATTCAGCCTTAGAAAATGTACCAGCAGAATCCCAACGCCCTGAAAATTTGTAAGCTAAGATTCGATGTCTGATTTTGAAAACAAGATTTTTTAAATATGAACTCTTAGATGCATTTACATTATATGGTTAAGGATCAGCAAACCATTGAGTCTAGAATTCAAAGGCATGAAAATCACTATGATAATCACAACTGGAACTTACAAATGGTTCACTTTTAACATCATCAGCAAGCATAAAACCCATAGCGACGTTAAATTCAGCAAAAAATAATGCAAATTCCTTGCCCATAAGTCTAAATTCAATAATTCCTTTAGTAAACAAGTTGAATTCTTCATGAGAACTAAATTGAAAGGTGCTGTAAAATTCTCTTGTCAATTCAACATAACCAGGACAATCAACTTTAACAAAAGCCTTCCAATAAATTTGTCCAACCAATTGATCAAAATAATTACAAATTTGTAAAGCTTTAAGAGTGTCAGTCAGAACATACTTACAGGGGTAGATTTTTCGTTTGCTAAATTCTTGAAATCTTTAGTTGTCCTCTAGCAGTTGAAAAGAAGTAAAACCCCACTTCTTAAGTTCCATTGGCTTCTCCTTTCAATTTGCTTACCCTTCCAAGTGTAATTCCTAGTTGTAAGGCCTTGTCTTGGTCGAAAAATTGAAGGAATTGATTGAGTCGGTGTTTCAGTTGTGGTGTCCGATGAAGGTTAGGTGGTCACAAATGTCAGGAGAGGTGAAGCTAACTAGTGTGAATAACTCTTCTTTCGTGGCATGGTTCCAATCGTTATGATTTTTTAGTCCTAAAACATGAAAATGAAAGCACAAAACGAACAAAAATTTGGACTAGGAAATGAGTTGGTTATGGTGGGAAGGAGGGTAAAAGGTTAGGGTTTGCATTGGAAAGATGTGGGTGTTAAATAATTTGGCAGTTGGTGAGTGAAATTTTGCAAAAGTGAAGGCAAGAGGAAGAGATGAATGAAAGTGTAAAGGTGAAAATGTGTTGGGCGGTAAAATGACAGTGGGTGGCGAGAAAAAGGATTTTTTATTTTTTAATAATGAAACTAGAATTGAAAATATTAATAAGTGAAAATACTAAAGGGAATGCAATAAAATTGATAGCTGAAAACAAAATAAATTAAACAATTTAAAAATTGAGAAATACAGAACATAGAAATAAAATTAAGCATGAAATTTTTGAGTTGCCCCAAATGCACTTCTTTTAAGTCGTTAGCTAGACGTGTTCACCGACTTACCTGATCAGAGATAGATTGGGGCTACCAGCTTTATCTTTTCCACATTCTCAACTGGAGAATTCTCATAGTATGGTTTTAGGTGATGTCCATTAACCTTAAACATCTTGAAAGTGTCTAAACTTTAAATTTCTACCACACCATGAGAAAATACATTAGTAACAATAAATAGGCTGAGCCAGCGAGATTGTAATTTTCTTAGAAATAACTTAAGCTTTGAATGATAAAGAATAAATTTTTCCTACTGAAAATTGCTTCCTAAAAATCAGTTTATTATGAAAAGCTTTAGTTTTTTCTTTATAAATTTTCGCATTTTCATAAGCCTCATTACGGATCTCTTCTAACTTTTACAATTGCAACTTCTTATTGTTATAGCCTCTACCAAATCCATGTTTAACTGCTTCATAACCTAATAGGCTCTATGTTCTATTTCCACAGAAAAATGACAAGGTTTACTGAAAAGTAACTTGTACGACGAAATACCTATTAGAGTTTTGTAAGCAATTCGATATGCCCACAAGGTATCATTTAGACATAAGCCCCAATCTTTTTTGTTTGGGTTCACCACTTTTTCTAAAATTGATTTAATTTCCCAATTGGAGACTTCAGCTTGCCCGCTCATTTGCGAATGATATGCAGTCAAAATATGATGTGAGACACCATATTTTTTATCAATGTTCCAACAATTTTATTGCAAAAATGAGTTCTCTTGTTGCTAATCATAGCTCAAGGTATTCCACACTTAATAAAAATGTTAGATTTGACAAAATTGACTATAACCTTATCATCATTTGTATGAGTAGATTTCACTTCTATCCACTTTGACACATAATTCACGACTAGAATGATATAAGTCTTACAAAAAGATGAAGGAAAAGGACCCATAAAGTCAATTGTCCATATATCAAAAATTTCACATACTAGGATATTTGTAAGTGACATTTGATCTCTTCGTCCTAGACTACCTATTCTTTGGTAACGATCACAAGACTTACAAAACATGTAAGTATCATAAAATAATTTGGGCCACAATAAACCACATTCAAGAATTTTAACAAAGTGTCCCGTAAACACAAATGAATGGAAAACCTTAATATGGAAGGAATTTCATCTTCTAATAATTTAATTAGCACAAAATTTCTAAAGATGAGGTTCATCCCATATATAATATTTAGCCTCTCGTCTAATTTGATCCTTTTCATCTCTAGATAAATAACTAGGTAAGGACTTAGTTACCAAGAAATTTACTATGTCAGCATATCATGGAATTACTTGCTAGATTGCAAAAAGACTTTCATTTGGAAATTCATCTTAGAGAACATCAAATGTATTGGTTGGAGTGATTCTGTAGCACCTCACTCTCACAAGACATGTACCCGACATCCTCAATGATGTCCGAGAACTTGCCCCGCAAAGGATGGCATGCTAGCACAATCAGTCAGTAAAATTTTATTACAATGTTTTTTATTTTTAAAACAATTCACGCATATACAAAAATCCATGATCAAATTGGGCCCATTCTTTTCTTTCGTAACATCAAAATCACACACGATAAATGTTTCTCTTCTTCATCTTCTTCAATTGTTTTTCATCTCCCTCCTTCACTGGCGTAACTCACCCTCAACCTCACCATGTTGATTTTGTCACACTCTTTCACTTTGTTTCTTCAAGATTCATTGTCTTCTCCATCTAACTACTAAAAGACTCAACCTATTCCACCTTTAAAGGTGATGATTGTATATGATTAGGAGTTAAGGTTTCTTGGTGATTTGAAGAATCTTGAAGCTTAATCAAGTAAGTTATGCTCTAATCATCATGGGTAGAGTTAATATGATGAGTAATTTGAGATTGATGAATTGATCATGAAATTTTCATGTGTGAGTTATAAATGCTAACATGTATATGTAAATGTCTTGATTTTGTATATATGATATAATGTTGGATTAAATTGAGTAAATGGTGTTCAAAAGGTGCTAGAAAAATGCTAACTGTATCATTTTCCATTGATTATGCTTCTGTATTTTGGCCATAACTTGATTTTTAGTTATCCAAATAAGTGGCATTTTTTCTAGTCCAAAAATACCCTTAAATTCCAGAAAAATCTCATATTTCACCAAAAATTCTAATTCACTACTTATACACTCCCACTCAATTATTAAGACACATAATCCATAATTCGCATCATATTCACATTAAACAATCATTTATACCCAAAAATGTCAAATGAGTGTATGAACATTTTATTGGAATTTATGCAATAATCAAATTCACATATGTGTATGCTAACATTATGCATAAGCATAAAATGCACTTTTTAAAACTCTCATTACTATTTTCTCAATTACATAAATCCAGGGTTCTAACCCCTAGTATGGAAATGGGATGTTACAAATTCAGCTGAGATGATCGGCCACTAAGTTTTTAGCTCTCTTTTTGTCGTGTATTTTCAACTCAAATTCTTGTAGGAGTAAGATCCATTGAATCAACCTTGCTTTTGCTTCTTTCTTAGTCACCAAATATTTCAGAGTTGCATGTTCTGAATAAATGATCACTCGATGTACCCCATAGGTAAGACCGAAATTTTTCCAACCCAAAAACTACAGCCAAAAATTCGTTCTCCGTTGTGGAATAATTCTTTTGCGCATTGTTAAGTGTCATGGAGGCATAGTAAATGACATGAGGTATTTTTTTCACTTTTTGACCCAAAACTACTCCAACTACATAATCTGAGGCATCGCATATTAATTTGAAGGGAATGTCCTACTTTGGTGGCTAAATTATTGGGGTTATAGTGAGTCGTCCCTTTAGTTCATCAAATGCAATCTTGTATAGCTCATCAAAATCAAATTTCATGTGTTTTTGGAGTAGTCTACACATAGGTTGCACAATCTTCAAAAAATCTTTGATAAACCGCCGATAGAATTCTGCATGATCAAGAAAAGAGCGAACTTCCCGCACAGTCGTAGGGTAAGGTAAAGATCTGATAACATTTATCTTAGCCTTATTTTATAAGAGAATGAATAACCTAAAATTATACCTTGATCAACCATAAAATGACATTTTTCATAATTTAAAACCAAATTAGTCTCAATGCAATGTTTAAGCACTTTCTCAAGGTTGATAATGTATGTTTCAAAAGATTTTCCATAAACCGTAAAGTCATCCATGAAAACTTCCATACAATCTTCCATAAGATTAGAGAAAATACTTACCATACACCTTTGAAATGTCACTAGTGTGTTACACATCCCAAATGGCATTCTTCGGTAGGCAAAGGTGTTGAATGGACATGTGAAAGTTGTTTTCTCTTGGTCCTTCGGTGCAACCAAAATTTGGTGATAATTTGAATAACCATCTAGACAACAATAGTGAGATTTACCTGCAAGTCTTTTAAGCATTTGATCAATAAATGGAAGCGAAAAATAATATTTTCTAGTAACCGAATTTAGCTTCCTATAATCTATGCAAACTCTCCATCCGTTTTGAACACGAGTGGGTATCAACTCACAATCACTATTTTCCCCAGTTTTCTTTGGAACTACTTGTACCAGTCTTACCCAATCGTTATCTAAATTGGGATAAATAATTTCAGCGTCAAGAAGATTTAAGATTTCCTTTTTTACCACTTCCATCATGGGTGGATTCAAATGACATAAGAGTTGCCTTACCTCTTTAACTTCATCTTCTATCAAGATTTGGTGCATACAAATAGTGGGACTAATGCCTTTTAAATCAACCACTTTCCATCTAAAGGCTTCTTTGTGATGTCTTAGCATTTGAATCAATTGTTTTTCCTACAAAAGAGTGACTTTATTTGAGATAATAATAGGTAATGTATCTTGCTCACCCAAAAATATATATTTTAGATGGTTAGGCAAACTCTTCAGCTTTAACGTGTGTGGTTGAATCAATGAAGGCAATAGCTTGGAGTTGTTTCAGGATAGCTACACATAAGGCAATTGCTTCACTAATTGCTTGGTTTTCTCCAAATGGCAAAACATAGCTTCAAGTTCATTGTTGGGCACTAACGTTTCTGTGATTGATTGCCACTACCACGTCTCTCCAACTTCAAGGATTGTCTCAAGTTCATCTCTTCCATTTAATCATGAATTTTCCTACACCAAAGTGTCAATAAAATCCACAGAAATAACAAGTTGTTCATCATCCGAAATTTTCATGGCATTGTATATATTGAATTTAATTAATTCACCATCAAATTCCATAGTCAATAATCCATCATGAACATCAATTTTTGTTCTAGAGATTTTCAAAAATGACCTTTAAAATAAAAGTGGAGTTGAAGAAGATACATTATCACTCCCCATCTGTAAAATATAAAAATCAGCTGGAAAAAGCATTTCACCCACTTGACCTAAGATATCCTCTAACATGCCCTTTGGATAAGCATTTGAACGATCCGCTAATTGAATCACCATATTAGTTTCTTTCAAGGGCCTCATGTTTAAGGACTTGTAAATATCACAAGGCATGACATTTATTGATGCACCCAAATCTAACATAGCCTTCCCAATTCTTAAATCACTAATTTTACAGGGAATAGTGAACATACCTGGGTCTTGACATTTAGGTGGTAGCTTTTTCTTCTACAGTATGGCTGAAACATTCTCCCAATTGGACTTTCTCATCAAATTTCAATTTTCATTTTGAAGTGCAGAATTCCTTAAGAAATTTAGCATAACGGGGAATTTATTTAATGGCATCAAGCAAAGGAATATTTACCTGGACTTTTCTGAAAGTCTCCTATATCTCTTTCTCTTACTCCTCTTTCTTTGCTTTGGTGAACCAATTAGGAAAAGGGGGCTAGATAACAAATTTTTGCAGATCTGAATGTGTCTTTTCTAATTAGCTCAATACATCCTTTCTTACTTCTATGATTTCTCTCTTGGATATTTTTGGAGAAGGTTCCTTCAATTCCTTACCACTTTGTAATATGACAACTGTTGGAACCCCGCTTTCGGAGCCCAACTCGGATGTCATAAAAATATGTGCTTGTGCTTGTTACCATGCATGGTTATTTCAGTTAACCTTTATTAGTCATCCTCAGTTCATCTTCATTCTCTGATACCATAAGTGTCGGGCCCCATTTCTGAATTATTCTTATACTAAAGCAAATATTTTGTGCTTAACTTACATAAAAAAAAATTGAATGTCTTAGGAACTGAATTAAAATTCACTTCCATCAGATCATTTGTATCTCTATGTTTCTATTTTATTTAGAAACAATAATCATCTCATTCGGAGCTCTACAGATCAAGATGCCATCAAAATACCGAAATATGTTTAGTAAAATATCCAATTCATACCCTTCTATCTGATACCCTTAATTTGATTCAATAAATCTTTTTCAAATCAGTATTAAAAGCTATAAAATTTTATATAGAGGTATGAAAAAGGTTAGGAATCTATTGGTGTAAGAATCACTTCATTTGGAGGTCAGATAACAAAGTTATGGCCGAAAAAATGAAACAAAGCTTTGTCCTCAATCATATTGAACCTGTTTTGGGACAATTTGTATAAATTTCTCTAGAGATATCAGATCAAAGTCATTTTTTAATGTTTTGAAATAGGACTTCAATATTTACAACTTTCATGAAGACCTTAAAGGTAGATTCTGCCATCTAGAGGGTCAAACGTGGACTAGAAGCTGTAAGATGAACAGTACCCAGAAGAAGTTTATGAATAGTACACAGAAGATGTTTAACAATTAGCATAACTTTCTCTAGAGATATCAAATCAAGGTTATTCTTAGATGGTTTGAAATAAGACTTCAAGATCTATAAATTTTATGGAGACCTTGAAGATAGATTCTGTCATCTAGAGGATCAAAATTAGACCAGAAGATGTAAGATGAATAGTACCTAGAAGAAGTTTATAAACAGTGCACAGAAGATGTTTAACAATTCACATAACTTTCTCTAGAGTTATCAGATCAAGGTCATTCTTAGATGGTTCGAAAGAGAACTTCAAGATCTACAACTTTCATGAAGATCTTGAAGATCGATTCTATCATCTAGAGGATCAAAATTGGACTAAGATGAACGGTATCCAAAAGAAGTTTAGTCAACATAAAAAGAAGCAGAAGGTCAACCTAAGAAGATGTTTCGGTCAATATAAGAAGATGTTGATGCTTTGGTCAACATAAGAAGATGTAGTTTACACTCTTGAGCATCTCCACTTATTAAGATCATAACTTTTGACTCCAATGTCTAAAAATTTCATACCATATATCGTTGGAAAGCTAGAAAGATAAACTATAACTTTGTAGAAGACAACTTTGTCTAATTTAGCTTGGATCAATACAGTTTTTCTCGTGAAGTCAGAACACAAATTTTACCCCTATGGATGACTTGAAGTTTGCGATGTACAAACTTGGGATGTCCTGAGCATAACCATTCAACTACTAAAATGACTTCATTAAACTTTCAAATCTTAACTCAATTGGCTCATCACATTCCACTTCTTCTCGTCATTCATAATTCCTATCTTTCTTTTCCAGAACATATCATTTTTGTATATCTATATATATATATCAACAATCCATGTAAAAATTATCAACTCAAGTTGATAACTTCTTCAGGTATATCTGATTCCAACTCAATATCATCTATACATAATTCATATCAAAAGAATGCGGTTTTACAAACCATTAATGGCATTTCAAGCCACCATACATCATTATCTCAAAATCTCAAATTACAAAAGATTCTCGAACAAATAAACCTAAAGTGCAACTAAAACATTTTGCTTTCCCAAAACCAACTCAAAATACAAAATAAGCAAATTTGGAGTAATTCCTTTAGCTCTTAATCACTTGATCTCTTAGCTATCACCTGAAGATTGGACAAAAAGGAGGGTGAGCTTGAAAGCTCGTGGATAACAAGTTTATAATGGAGAATAAGCCAAATAATTGAAAAGTTCATTCGTTATAGAAAATTCATATTGAATTCATAAAACGCATAGTTCTCAAATTCTCATGTCTAGCTCAAAACTCATAATTACACATCATCATATAAACATAGCATGTACATTCACCATTAAAGCATAACACTCAATTATGCACCATTCTTGACAATTGAAAGATGCAATGCACAAACAAATGGCTCGAGAGTTTCGCGGAATGAAACGGAGAAACCGAAGTTTTCACCGTGAACAAAACGAGTCCAAATTCTCAGGATCTCGTGGCCTTAAGCGGGTAGCCGGGAGAAGGCTATAGGTCAACGCGCATGTGACTAACGAGACAGGTCCTCTCTTGCCCAAACAAAAGCACATTTTCATGCTCAAATCATTTCATCATATGCTCATACTTGCATGTTCTTTTCATTTATACAAAATGTAATGACATATTTCAAGGTATAACATGAATATTTCAAAACCATTTTCCATTTCATCATCAAAATTCATACCAATATGTAGCAATTTCTCAA
>JANSVA010000007.1:29126038-29153233 GCA_025504915.1 Erythroxylum reticulatum | reverse complement strand
TTCAACATATTTTATACTCAATTAATTATTTACCCAAAACTAATAGCCAAATAGGCAAACACTATTATTAACTACAACTGAATTATTATTACTTTCCAATTGTATAATTTTATACTCAACTAATTATTTACCTTAAGTCAATACCCAAATATTAAAAATAAAATACAATTTTTTATTTACATCTTACAAGTTACAAACTTACAACATACAACATTAATTGTCAATTAATGATTTAAGTTTTTACAATTTTGCAACTTTAATAACTTTAATATTTCCGATTTATGTATGTTTTAAATTTAAGTTGTTTCCAACTTCAACTTTCTAAGTTTCAAAATCAATATTCAATAAGGCAGGTCGTGCATTTCATAATTTTCATTTGTCCAAAAACAAACCATAAATTTCTGATTCTTTATAACTAAACAGAACAACCAATCTTTATTCTTTATAACCAAACAAAACAACCAAACAAGTGAAACAACTCATTCATCAGTCATCATCGTGACTGATATAATTCCATTTCCAATATTCAGATCACAAATGACAAAACAAGACCGTGAGCATTCAACAATTCAATTCCAATATCCAACCAATTCAGATATATGCAAATTGCACATCAGAAAACCAACATCCAACATCCAACCAATTCCTAAATCCATCATTCAACTAATTCACAAATCCATCATCCAATTCCAATCCACATAATAAAAAATGCAATTAAGCAGAAAAAATTTGAAAACAGAAAAAAAAACACACCCAAAAATAATTCACTTATTTTAGGTCTTGTTTCAGGTCAGGTGACGGTTCAGAGGCTTTCGAAGGCTTCCTATGTAGATGTGCCTGAGTTGCGACCTTCTCTCCTCCTTCAGAATTTCAGGGGCGACTACCGATGACGTGGTGCAGTGTAGAGGTGGCATCTTTGGGTCCTCATAGAGGAAGGTTAAAGATGGTGGCGTCTTCGGGGGATGCCAAGGGAGGAGCCGAGGAGGATAAAGGAAGGAGGAGAGACAGAGACGGGTAGTGGAGAAGATAGAGAGGAGGGGGAATGGGGGCGGCGGTAGTGAGAGACGAGAGTGAGAGCACAGAGTTGAGGGGGTGATGTTTTAGGGTTAAGTTTTTAAATTTGTAAATTGGTCCTCCACCTTTCCGAAATTCATGGTACCGACCGGTATGTTCTGATATTATACGTACTGGCCAGTTTCAAGCGAAAAATATCAGTATCGACCGGTATTAAAGGTTGATACCGATGGAATGAATACCATTCTATTTTTAGACTGTATAGAACGTTATTCATTCCTTTGCCTTAATGAGCCTCCTATAGTATCCCGTGATTCCCAAAAATCTCCATAAATCCTTCACACATTTCAGCTTAAGCCACTCTTCAATTGTTTTGGCCTTCCAAAGATTAGTTGCCACCCCCTGTTCTAAGATTGTATATCCTAGATAATCCACCTGTCAAGCTCCAAAAACACACTTGGCACAAAAATAATTGATTGTCCTATAATGTCTGAAGAGCCATTGAGATGTGTTCTACATGCAACAACAACGATGGACTGCATACTAGTATATCATCAAAAAATACTAATATAAAACGACGCAGATAGGGCTTAAACAACTCGTTCATTAATCTTTGAAATGTGGATGACACGTTTGTCAGCCCAAAGGGCATCTCCAAGAACTCGTAATGTCCCTCATATGCTTTGAAAGCGGTCTTTGGAATATCTTCCGGTTGCATCTGGAATGGTAACCTGAACGCTGATCCAGCTTAGAGAACCAGCTAGCTCTATGCAATTCATCTAGCAATTCTTCGATGAGGGGTATTGGGAATTTGTCTTTCACCGTGTATTTGTTTAGCTACTGATAGTCCACGCATGTTCGCCACAAATTGTCCTTCTTCTTGTCGAGAACTACCGGCGACACGTATGGATCGTAGTTGTGGAGAATGAGTCCTTACTTCATGAGTTCCTTGACGGAATGTTCTATTACTTCCTTCTAGTACCTAAATAGCGGTATGGCCATACATTGATTGCATCAACTCCTTCCTTCAGCACAATTTAGTGGTTATACTTGTGATTCGGGGGAAGATGAGATGGTTCCTGGAACACTTTTACAAAATCAGACAGCACTACATTCATTTCGTCGAACACACTCCCTTGTTCCTCCGACATTTGCATCTGTTGTAGTTGATATTCGATTGGAGTGGTAAGTTGCATCATGAGCAACTGACCACTTGAAGAGTATTGTAGATTCTTCTGGAACCCTTTGCTTGAAACGACTATTTATTTGCCTTCTAGATTTCCCTGCAAGGTCACCATTTCCCCTTCCTAACAAAACGTCATTGTCCTATTTCTGAAGTTGCATAAGACGTTGTTTAGTCCCACCAACCATTGAACATCCAAAACAAAGTCACAGCCTCCTAACAATAGTACTAGAGCATCCATACTAGATTGCACACCTTGCATATTCCTACAACACTGTTGACACTTTAGTTGTAAACCTTCGCCCACTGTAATTGAGATAGGATCAATATGTCTAAGGTCACACTTCCCTTTCCTTATCACCACAATATCCACAAAATTGTTTGTACTACCATTATCAATAAGTATGGGAATTTGCCTTCGTGGATGCATTCCCATTAATCCCATTTGCTTAAATTTTGTCTCCCTAGAAAATCCTAACATCGCTTGCATGGAAACTATGGGACAATCTTCGTCTCCGCACCCTTCCTCCAGATACTCCTCCTCTTGGTCTGGTGACACTTTTCCATTGTCATTTTCTTCTGAAACTATATAAAACTATAGCTGCCTCTTCTTACATTTATAGCCCAACATATACTTCTTATCACACAAAAAACAAAGTCCCTTTACCCTTTTCATCGAAATCGCTACTACTGATGGGATTTGAAGATTTATAAGATCTTATCAATGGTGATCATAATGTTGAAGGCGGTGTAGGTAGTATACCTTCTGTGATCAGGCTACGAGTAATTGTTGTTAAATGAGGTGATCTTAAGGTTAAATTGAAATTACTTCCATTAGTCTCTCTATTGGTTGCATGGGTTCTGTTCAATGTCGTATTCCCCCTTGACACCAATATTGCTTCCTATTTCCAAGCTAAAGTATAGGCCTGATGTAACGAGCGAGGTTTATGTAATTTCACCGTGACTTCAATCTCCTGTTTAATCCATTTAATAAAAAACCTAACTAAGTATTCCTCTGAAAGTGAAAGCCTATTGGATTGATGATAGAACTTAGCACAATATTCCAATATTGTTCCGTGTTGCTTCAACTCCTTAAAATCCCCCACTGGATCATCAAAGATTACTGTGTCAAATCTCTATTTAAGGGCTTTTGTGAATTCTACCCACTCCACCACCTCTATTTGATTACGATTTCTGATGAATAAACAATACCATTCCTGTGCTCTTTCATCCATATGGAGATTGGCTACGTTCATCTTCATTTTTTCTGGAGTTTGGTCTAAATGGAAG
Source organism: Erythroxylum reticulatum (assembly GCA_025504915.1). Lineage (NCBI taxonomy): Eukaryota > Viridiplantae > Streptophyta > Magnoliopsida > Malpighiales > Erythroxylaceae > Erythroxylum > Erythroxylum reticulatum. The sequence goes on along the minus strand of JANSVA010000007.1, from coordinate 29,149,746 downwards.
AGCTATTCACAATGAAGGGAACGCAATCCTGCTCAACCTCGTTAGTATTGGTGTAACATTTCCTTCCTTTTGATGTTGTGTCTGACTGTTTTAGGGTGTGTATTTTACTATACCACTTACTTCCCCCTATTTCAGCCATCTTGGTAAAAGCACAATTCGTAACTCTAAAATTTCCATTTCTAATTTTTCCATTCTATTTCAAACCTCTGACAGTAGTCACTCACTCCTATCTTGCATTTCCAAGATCATTCGTTCGTGCTGAATCTATGCTTCGGCAAACATCTTCTCGCTCTGACCATGTGCTTCTAGGAATCCTTTCAGGTTATCTTACAACCTTCAGAACTCTGCTTCTCTAATCCCTTCTGCCATTGTCGGTCCAAATTCGTCTGCCTTAATACCAAATTGTTGATAAAGTTGTTAATTCACCAAACAGTCACAATCACAAGTGATCTCTCGAATAACAAAAATCTGTTTTAGAGAGAGAGAGTTATAGAAGAGAGATAACAAAGAGAGAAAAAGATTTCATTCCATTATAACAAAGTATGTCTGTATAATTTTGTTGGAGCTTGCTTCAATACATTTATGAGTTATCCACTATACTCGAGTACAAAACGTCAACTTATGGTTTTATTCTAAACACTGCATATAATACTAAGTAATATATTCCATAATCTTCCATTATTCTTGCTTATGCTTTTTCATCTTCGACAATCTATGCAACAATCAGAGAAGGAGAGGGAGAGGGCAGAGTGAATCGGGAGAGTGAATCTATATACTTTCATTTTTTTGGGCTAAGGGATAAATACGGGTTCTGATTCAGAGGAGTTTCTTATTGACTGTTGCATTTTTTATAACAACCATAATAGCCATTTGAGGATTGGATGATTGAGTGCCTAGACACTCTCCTATTTTTTTGGGAGCATTTGAGAAAATAACTGTAAGGGAAAACCCTATTTAAATAAATTAAATCAGACTCAGAAAAACAAGGTTTTCGAAAGTCTCTCTACATATCTGTCCTCTCACATATTGACCACCTGAGTGATCAAGATTGAGGCGTGATCCTTACAATGACTCAAGTAACCATCGAGGAGACTACATTTGTGACTGTGAATGGAATCACGCGGGTAGAAAGTGGTATAAAGATTAATTCGCTTCCGCATCAAGGTTAGTGATCTAACCCAATTTAATCCAACAATGGAATCAGAGCTAGGTTATATTTAGCTTCTGCCTCGTTTTAGATTAACAATCAATTTGTTATTATTCTATTAACAATTAGTTTGTTAATTAAATTACAATTATGTTATCAAGCATATGATCTGTTAATCCTTTTATAAAAACATGCTAAATGTTTAAACTACAAAAACCATATGATCGTTTTCTAATATAATCGTATGATTAGTTTATGCAATCAGATTAATTACATTTAGAGACATGTTCAACACTACCTCACTCCATCTAAAGCACCTCTCTACCGATTGTGAGGAGTGTTGGCCGCATGGATGACACCATCAATTATCTCTTCTACCGATCTGCATGATGCTGCATAAATCACCATGGAAACAGCCACTCATGGCCCGCATGTGAGTCATATGCCACTTTTTGAGTGGTGTTGACGGCGTGGTGCACGTCGTTCGCCTCTTTTTCGACCGATCTATGCAATGACAATCTGAAATGGGAAAGCCTGTGACGACTCCTGTATGGACTCGTGCCTTTTGGCATCGAGGTTTGTGGAGGTCAGATGGGAGGGGGAGTGTTGTTTTTTGTTGTTGATTTTTTGATAGAACTCATAGCATCTTTTAGAGATGATAGAATTTTAAAAAAAAAAAGAATGTTGCACAGATGCGCAGAGAAGATAAAACGTTTTTTAAAGGCAAGAGATAGGGTTATGACAATAAACGTTTTTTCAAAGGCTAGAGATAAGGTTATGACAATGGTGCCAAATATATATATATATATATATATATATTTGGCGGCACAAAATGTTAATTTTAAGTTTAGTAAATTTATTTTTGCTAAATTGATTTAATGTGAAATAATTTTAAATGATCTTTCTATTTATTTATTTATTTATTTTTCTCTTCAAATATGTAAATTATTTTTACATTTATTTAATTCATTACTGATATGTGAATGTGTTTTACATAAAATGAATTATTATGAGTTATATAAATTTTTTTATGTAAAATAAAAATGTTAATATGTTTTTCATAAGAATTGGTTATGTTAATTAGTTTAACATATGATGCGTATATATATATATTTGGAATATATTTCATGTGAATAATTATTAAATTGTAAAACATTTCTAATTTATGTCAGAAGTGATGATTATGAGCTTAGTGAAATTTTCAATCCTATGATATAGATGATGATATTTTTTGATAATTTAATTATTTGAATATATGCCCTAATAGCTTTATTTTTTATATACATCAAGATATGGCAACGAAAAGTATGGTTGGTGATTTGTCGACCACCAAGAAGCTGAATGGCACTAATTATGACATTAGGCATAGGAAGATTCAGTATCTTATTAATGAGCACGAGGTTTTGGAAACCTTAACCAATGACATGACTGAGCCTAGAGAGACTAAAGATATTAATAGTGAAAAACATCAATAAAATCTGACCGCATACAAGGAATGGTTCAAACAGGATCGTAAGGCACACTATACTATGTTGTATTGCATGCATGACGATCTCATTAGAGAATTTGAGTCCTACAAAACTGCTAAAGAAATATGGAAAAAGCTTAAGATCAGGTACGGTCAAACATCCACTATAAGGCTTCGTACCTTACATTTAAAGTGGATGCAATACGAAATTGACTCAAGCTGTATTATAGCCGAGCATCTCTGCACTTTGAGTGCGATGGCTAAGGATTTAAAAGTCGGTGGGTGCGAGATTTCTGAAGAAGAACAAGTTCTTAATGTGATTCGTTCCATTCCAAGCGAACCTAATCATTAGGCTAATTTTAAGCTCTTGATGACTCATAGGGAGAACATCAAAACCTTCTCAGAAATTTCAAGGCACCTCAAAATGGATGAAGAACGATTGAAGGTTCTTGGTCATTCCAATGTTGCTCTTATTGCCAAAGGTAATAAAAACAATCAAGATATACAACCTAAGAAAGGCAAATGCCCTTCTCAAGTGTGGTCAAGCAGCAGAAGGTTAAGGGTCATAGAGAGAATAAAGTAACACAGCTGAAGTGTAAAAACTGTGGAAACAAAGGTCACTATGCTCGAGATTGTCCTGACCCAAAAAAGGTACATACTTTCAATAATTCAATCGAACTACACATTTTTTCCCATGTGTTAGTTACTAACTCCTTTCCTAATTGAATTGTAGATTTGGGAGCAACCAAGCATGTAGTTCGAGATCGAGCTAGTTATGTGGACTTTCATCTATATCTAGTGGGTTCAAAAGCTGTCACCATAGGGAATGGTAGCGAGGAAGACGTCCTCAAAATTGGGACTATCAGCTCAAATTGCGCGTAGGGAATATGTTACTTCTTCATGACACTCTTTATGCACTCGAGGTGCAAAGCTGTTTAGTTTTAGTAGTTTCATTATTAAAACTTAGATTTTGTTTCAATTTTCAGTCTAGTTGCTTAGAGATTTTGTATAATGGTCATGTTTTTAGCCATGGATCTTTAAGAGATGGTTTCTATGTTCTTGATTTGGATGATATTTATAATAATTCATCACTTGCCTTGGTTGTTAATTATGATCTTGATTCTAAATTTGTTAAATGGCATGCTAGTCTTGGTCATATTGGCTAAGATATAATGAAAAAACTAACTAAAGAAGGTCTTTTAGACTAGCTCACTAAGGTCGAGTTACCTAAGTGTGAGCCATGCTTGGCTGGCAAAGCGATTATGAAGCCTTTTGGTAGGGCCTTAAGAGCATTAAGTCCCTTAGAAATAGTCCATTCGGACATATGTAGGCTTTTGAGTGCCAAAGCTCGTGATGGTGCTATTATTTCCTCACCTTAATTGATGATCATTCACGATATAGATATGTGTACCTACTATCTCACCGTCATGAAGCACTCGATGTGTTTAAACGCTTTATGGCAGAAGTTGAAACCTAAACAGAGCTAAGAGTTTAGACTCTCTAAACTGATCGTGGAGGTGAATATCTCTCTGATTTTTTCAAAGAGTTTTATGAGGAAAAGGGTATACGTAGACAACTCACGATTCCTCGTACTGTACAATAAAATGGTGTTGTAAAATGAAGGAATCGAACTTTACTTGATATGGTTAGGTCAATGATGGCTCAAGCTAGTCTTTCGATTAGTTTTTGGGCAGATGAGCTGCTTACAACGGTCTATATCCTTAACTGTGTGTCGAGTAAGAGTATATCCACCACTCCATATGAGTTATGAAATAGAAGAAATCCATCTTTGGACCATTTATACCTGTGGCATTCGGCTAGCTATGTGCACATCCTAACCCATAAACATGGAAAACTTGGTCCAAGAGCTACTAAAATGGTTTTCGTTAAGTACCCTAAACACTCCAAAGGGTATGTGATGTTTGGTGAAAACCAAATAGTGGCATGACTGAAATTGACTCTAGTAATGTCAAATTTGTTAAGGATGAGTTCCTAAATATCGGTGAAATAAAAAAGGACCTTGTTTTATATGAGTTGCAACAAGATGTGCAATTATCTGTTAGTAAGGTGGGGGATTTAAGAATTCACAATATCACTAAGGATAATACCACAGCTCCTCCAAATGAAGTAGATGGTTTGAGTAGTCATACCACCTTAGAAGGTCGAAACCTGCTTGTTGATAAGAATTAAACTGAGGATGAGGTTAGTCCTCAACCATTAGTCCCTGAACATAAGGTTGGTCCAAATGTTCAGAGTCCCATGCCTCATAGGGAATATGAGAGAGATTCTCCATCTGAACAAGCAAACGACAAGGGTCCTTGTATTAGAAGGAGTGAGCGTGGAAGAATTCCTCGACGTCTTTTTCAAATCCAAGAGGAAATTTTCATATGCACCCTTTTAGAAATAGAGGAACCTACCTCTTTTCAAGGGGCTGTTGATTCACCAAATTATCAAGAATGGATGGATTCCATGAGGGATGAGATGGACTCGATGGTAAGAAATAAGGTTTGAGAACTTATTGATCTTCCACCCAAACATAAATCAATGGGAAACAAGTGGTTTTTAAGGTTAAGTGTAGGACGGATGGGTCAATTGAAAAATTCAAGGCCCGATTGGTAGCGAAAGGTTTTACCTAAATTGTGGGAATAGAGAATGAGGAAACTTTTTCTCCTGTGGTAAGATTTTCCTCAATTCACTTGCTTCTAACTTTGGTTGCCTATTTGGACTTAGAGTTATTTCAAATGGACGTAAAGACTGCTTTCCTCAATGGTAGTCTTGAGGAAGAGATATATATGGATCAACCTATTAGTTTTGTCTCAAAAGGTCAAGAGGACAAATTTTGTCATCTTTAAAGATTGATATATGGTCTTAAGCAATCTTCTAGAGCATGGTACTTTAGATTCCATAAATCCATTACTTCTTTTGGCTTGTCCGTGGTGGATGAAGACCATTGTGTGTATGTCAAGAAAACTACAAAAGGAATTATGTTTCTCTCCTTGTACATTGATGACATATTATTGGCTGGAAACAACTTTGAGATGATTAATGCCACTAAACAGTGGCTATCCTTTGTCTTTGAGATGAAGGATATGGGTGAAGCCAGGTATGTCCTATACGTGAAAATAGTGAGAAACCGTCCCAAGAAGCTTCTTGGTTTGTGTCAAGAAGCATACATCAACAAAGTCTTGGAATGTTTTAGAATGCACTATTCTAAACCTGTTGACACTCTGGTTGAGAAGGGTTTAACCTTAAGCCTTGGTCAATGCCCAAAATAAGATAAAGATGAGAAGAAAATAAGCATGGCTCCTTATGCAAGTGCCATAGGAAGCTTGATGTATACCACGTTATGTACAAGGCCAAACATATGCTTTGTGGTTAGCCTAGTAAGTTGCTACCAGAGTACCCTTGACCTGCTCATTGGCAAGTTGTCAAGAGAATCTTGCGCTACTTTCGTGGTACAAGTAACCTAGTCCTCTACTACTAGTCCGGAGACTTAAGGTTAAGAGGATATTCAGATGCTGATTGGGGTGGTGACCAGGATGAGTCCAATTCAACCTCAAGATATGCCTTTGTCCTTATTGGAGGGGCCATATCATGGTGTAGTAAGAAGCAAGACTGCATTGCTTTATCGACTATAGAAGCAGAGTATGTTGCTAGATGTCTCACTATGTAAGGGGCAATTTGGTTGAGAAGCTTTCTTTAAGCTCTCGACCTCACTACGAGAGTTGATGAGCTTATTGAAATGCTTTATGACAACACTGCTGCTATCCCGTATGAGAAGGATCCGAAATTCCATGGGAAGACCAAGAATATCAAAAGGCATTATCATTTTGTTCGAGATGCTATTAAAAGGAAAGAGATTGTCATTGAGCATATAACTACTAACAAGATGATTGCTGATCCCATGACTAAACCAATACTTAAAGATTCTTTTAAAGCTCATGTAATTAGTCTAGGTTTGTATAGCGTTTAGTTGTTCAGATCAATCTTGTTTTTATGATGGACATTTTTCCTCTTTTGTATTGAAAATTTATAGAATATATTTGATTTTTTCCTCCTTTAAATGTTCATTGATATACGATTGCATGGCTAGGCACATTAAACCACCACCAGGCTTATGATTGACCTTGTCACACGAGTAATCGCCCTGATGCTTGAGTAGCATATGGGATGAGACTTAACCATATTAACATTGAGTGTATATAAGATTGGATTATCTCCATATTTGTGTTATATGGATGATTAGTGATTGAACTATATAGTCACCTTAGTAAGTCTAAGATGAAACTTTGATGAGTCAAATGTGAAGTACAATATTTCACATTAAATCCTTTAGCTGATTCACGAGTGTTAGGTCAAGCACTGAGAGTGTTGATCAAGTGACTCGAGTTAGATTTTTAGTAAGATCTAGATTTATGATTTGCATGGTCTATAATAGTGACATATCCCGAATAGTGGGAGCTATACCATGATACACATGTCATATTGTGTGTTCTATATAACGACCTTTTGCGGAGTGACAATTACCTTCCTTTTTTTGTCACTATGTGACCCCTATAGACATTTATGTCTGTACGATGCCCTTTGACTCAGAACTATGTTACGAAGTCAAGGCTTTGATGTCGCTACTTTAATATATTTTTCAAAGGCTAAGATGTATACAGTCCAGTGAAATATATTAAGAAAGCAATCAAGCTAAGATGGAATACCACATGTGTCTAAGGAAGAATCCTTCCGTCTTCACCATATAAGCCCGAGCGATTATATAGTGTATATGATCAAATAATATCGTTATAGCATAAAGGGAAGTATGCTATTGGTGATGATCTCGAATGATTTGGGGCATTGTTATTATGAAAGTGTTATATTAGTTAGATAATGACTTAATATAACATTACTAGTTAATTTTTGGTCGCACACCTCATTTCTTATATGAAACGTGAGAAATATATTGGTATGAATCTGTTTTCTGACAAGCATGGCTTATATGGCTGAGTGGAAGATGTTGCATTTTTTGTAACGACCACAATAGCCACTTGAGGAGTGGTTGATTGAGAGCCCATATACTCTCTTATTCTTTTGGGAGTAGTTGAGAAAATAATTGTAGGGGAAAACCCTATTTAAATGAATTAAATGAGACTGCAAAAAAGCAAGGTTTTTGAAAGTCTCTCTATATACCAGTCTTCTCACATATTGACCATCTAAGTGATTAAGATTTGAGGCGTGATCCTTATGGTGACTCTAGTAGCTACTAAGGAGACTGTGATTGTGATTGTGATTGGAATCACGTGGGCATAAAGATTAATTCTCTTCCTTATCAAGGTTAGCGTTTTAACCCGATTTAATCCAACATTGACCAATACACAAACACCTGTTTTTTTTATTTCTCACTTGTTTTTTTGCATACAACGGAAAGAAATATAGAAAAATTACATGACTAATCTAGGGAAGCAAACCCCAGACATATCCTCTAAAAGGAATGAGAGGCACCCTATAGGTGCAATAGAAAATGTGGTGATTCCTAACTCATAATGCGTGGCAGCGTTGGCGAGCCAGTCTGCACATCAATTGTCTTCCCTATAGATGTGAAGAGGTACAACTATCCAGGTCCGATCAAACATCGCATTGATACCCATGACTAGGGGGTTATTAGACATTGTCCTGATGGTTAAGGTGGACATAATAGTAACACCGCCAGAGAATCCACCTCTAATTCAACTCAACAATAACCAAGATCCCAAGCAAGCTGGAGTCCAGAGAAAATTTTCCAAAGTTCTGCAGAGAGAGGAAAGCACCTGCCATTATTCTGAACAAAACCGCCAAGCTAAACACTATACTATCACGAATGAGTCCACCTATTAATGTCAAAGAAGATTTTCTTTTGCACGCTCCATCCGTATTCAGCTTGACCCATCCGTGAGAGGGTTTACACCAACCTATTAATTGTTTTGCTCCAGGTCTGTGTTACCGGATAAAGCAGAGCACTTAATTTCTTGTTGACCAATACACAAACACCGGCATTCCTATTCGTATAGTTAAGGAATTTGTATCTTCAATGGACTTTGATTGAATCACATTATTATTTTAAGATATTAAAGTAACTATTAAAGATTTTTATTTGTTAAAAATATTAAAATTTTTCAGTTTAAATATTAAAATGATGGTTTAAAATACTGCAATAGATAATTACTGCAACAAAATTTAAGAAACTTCCATTTCATCACACATCTTGCATATGTACATGCCATCAAAAGGAAAAACTGAAAAAGCGTGCATGCTTAATGTATCAAATTTATCAACTATAAGTCTATAATGTCATAGCTGCTGGTCCAGATACGGGTCTCTTGGAGTTTTTGGACTTAAATATCCTGTAACCGTGCTTGAAACATCTGCAACATAATTTTTCAACAGTGAGGTACTACGTATCAACCACCCAGGTTGAGCTTCTTCCTGTACTTCAAGCATGCTCTTTCTTTCTTCCTCCACCAGAATCTCAAGCCACCTCTTAGCCATGTACAGCTTAACAGCGTCCACCCCTTCCTTCACAACTTCGGGTGGTGGAATTACAAGAGGATTAGAATCCAAGTTGAGTTTGATTAAGTTGTCCAACCTTCCAAATGTGTCTGGTAATGCATGAAGCTGGTTGTTACTAAGATCGAGTTCCTTGAGGTTTGTTAAATCGCCAAAAGTCTCTGCAAGCTCCGTCAGGTCACTGAAATTATTGCTCAAATTAAGGCTCTCAAGATTTGATAAATTCCCAAATGACAAGGGAAGACCATTAAGCTCATTGAAGTGAGCATCCAGCTGCCGAAGACTTCTCATCTCGCCGATAGAAGTCGGGAGTGAACGAAGCTTGTTCAACTGGACAAAAAGCCTCTGAAGCTTCACCATCTCATGGCCGATATTAGTTGGCAAGTACATCAGGCGATTGAAGCTCACATTTAACTCCAGCAGTGACCTGAATATTATAAAGTACAACATGAATAGAGTTTGTTTTATCAGAAAGTGAAAATAGAGTTTACAAACTCGAGTTACCTGCAATGGCAAATAGAATCAGGCAAGGCATCTAGCTTGTTGCCCGACACATCTAGTATTTTCAAGTTCTGTAGCAAACCAATTGAATCTGGCAGTCTTTCCAATAGATTTGAAGCTAGATTAAGCTCCTCAAGATTCTCTAAACCAGCAATTGAATCAGGAATCATCTGTTTCCTCACAAAATTTGAAAAAATACAGTTACACAATGTCCATATTTTCACAACCTCAATCCTATGCAGAAATCCGGTAACCACAAAAGGACATAAGATAACATTATACATTGAAACCTATCACGGGGAACGTGTGCAGCCTGTAACATTAAACTAGATTGCTGCAATATAGCAAGCACCCACCGTAAACACATGATGAATAGTTGCACCTTCTTGCACAGAAAATCTAGTGTTTAAGACTAACAAAATGGATTTCACTATGGTAGGGTTGGCATTTCAACGGGAGGGCTGGGTTGGACGGGTTTGGGACAAAATAAGCTCAGGCCACTCGTTGCCAACCCTATTGATGACTCTGGTTTCCAATCTTTTTTCAACACAGAGAATCATGTTCTGAACCTTTTATGGTGTAACCAGGTTGTTAGTTGATACAAGCAGCTACCAATGCCGATACAAAAATCATTCACCAAATGCTGCTCATAGAGAAGCATTCATTGTTATAAAATAGGATTTTGATTTCATTTAGAAAAACTTCTCCCATCTCCTTTTCTTATTTACTGATTCATTCATAGCCAATCCAAAAAAAAGTTGGAAAGCACTGGATTGTATTATCACAAGCCATTTAAGTATTCTTAAAATTGAGCTAAAATTAGTGAATTAGGCGATATCAAAGGTTAAATGAGCAAAAAGGAAAGGACCAGTAGAATTTAGAACCAAGAAATGTGTAAAGTAAAGAAACCTCGAGTTGGTTACTAGAGAGATCAAGCACTGTGAGTCCATGAATCTTTCCAAACGCCTCAGGCAAAAATCTCAACCGCCGGTTTGACAAATCAACTCTCTCCAACCCCGTTCCAGTGGCCAGCTGAAGGATTCCCACCACCTCCTCATTCACAGCCTCCTTCTCCTCCACCTCCGCAATATTGTCCACCGTGTCCTCTTTCTTCGAATTCTCGTAAATCTCAACCAAGCGACTCTCCGCATCCTTCAGAAGCTTCTCGTAAGCACCGTGCATCTCCTCCAATTGTAGTATCGTTTTATACAAGCTCATCTCCTTCTCCGCCACTTTGCGGCACTGTTGCTCCTTGTCGGCTAAGTGCGCTCTCCACTCGAGGCGGTCGACTTCGGCTGGTCGTGGGGAGAGAACGAGCTCTTCGAGCTGTTTGGAGAGCGCGGATTCGATTTCGGCGAGTTTTTCCTTCGCGGAGTCGACAGTTTCGTGGTCTGGTCGCGGACCGAGCGTCTGAAGAACGGATCGGGTCTGGGACACGTCCGAGATAGCTCGAGTCATTGAGGCGAGGAGCTTCGGGTCAGATAAATGGGGCAATTCGTAAAGGATTGGGGGTTGTGAGACGGAAGGAGAGGTCAGCGGTGGTTGCTCGACGTCGAAGGCTTGGTCGACGGTGGTGGGAGAAGGTTTGGGTCCGAATGAGGGGAGTCGGGCCATGACGTAAGATAGGATTGGGAAGAATTTCGGGTTAGGATCCATTATTCGGAGTGCTATAGTGAGAGAGGTAAGCGTTGCGGAGCTCTTTAAGTTTACTTGCAGGAGCGTGTGTATATATACATGTGTGTGTGTACAGGCAATCGTTAAGACCTAAGCGAGAGGGGTTTTGCTATTCTAACCTGGTCTTTTCGTAGCGACTGACTGACAGCGAGAAGTGGACATATCTAAAGAGAAACAATTACTTATGAGACTGAAAGATAAACTACTACACCTACACTGCACTTGTGATTTTATAAAATACTGTACTCTTATTTATTTTGAATAATTTTTAATTAATAAAAATCCTCTAATATTATTATTTTCTTTCAAATTTTGTAACACATATTATATAATGGTTTATTATTGTACACTTGACATAGACACTGCTATTATATGTGTAATATTAATTTACATTGAAATTTTTAACTATATATTATTAACGTTTTAGTTTATTAACCAATTATATAATTTTTTAATAATTGTTTGAACTCGAGCTAAGTGTGTTAAATTTTAATATCGTTACACTTGTTTATCATTTACATTTGTTTAATAATGTCATTAGATGCTAATCATTGTCAGAAATCGGACTCAAGTTAAGTGTGCTGATTGCTGAATGTTACACATGTGGGCCTCGCAGCTTCCCTTGGAACCACTACTTTATTTAGACTACGTTAACCTTGATAATCATGTATTATTGAAGAAATGCCAGTGGTTACTCTTAATTGGCTCCAGGAACATTTCCATTGCATAAGAAACTCCAAATATGGGAATTAACTTGGAAGAGAGACCAGGCTTCCGTGGTTTCTGTGGTTATCAGGACATGCTTCCTGTTTCTTCTTAACTAAAAAGGGACAAATCAACGAATACATCAAAAAAGTTACGAGTTGGATCGAAGCGCCTGTCCTCCAGTAATCCAAATAATAGGAGTTGGTTGGATATCATGACAGAAGATTTGATGAAGCCATACACGGTACACCTCCCTTGTTAAGCCCGGCATCAATGTACTTTAGAAACCGTGTCAGAACTCAGAACCTTCTCAACAAGTTGCCTCCTGTCTTTCAGGTGCATCTTCGTGTACTTCAGCATGTATGACCTGATCGAATCCAACATCCTTTTCTGTAGCACAACACAAGTAAAACAATAAGATCTTTCGGCCACAATTTACATGATTTCCTACCAAAAAAAGTTATCAATATTAGGACCTATTACATAAAATAATATCATTTTGTCTAAATAAATTAACATAGACCTTTTCAAGCTAAATATCAACTTTTTTTTTTCATATTAGTCATTTGAAAACAGTATTTCACTAATTAGGGGTAATAATGAAAGACTTACCCTAACATTAAAAGACTTAAAAAAAAACTATCTCTATCCTCTCATTTATCGAAGTTGTAATTAACTAAATGACAAAATTTTCTCAAATTTTAAGTATTCAAATTAATGTTACATTTAATTGATAGTTTAAATTAAATATACTTTATAAATATTTAAATATGTTTCATAAAAATAAATCTCACTTCATAATAAATTGAATCAATCTTTAATAAAGACAAAAACTAAAATACTCTTTATCTATTCATACAGAGGAATTAATCAAACATCATACACGTAAATAATAAATAATAGAAAGAGTTATATATGAAATCTTTGTATGCCATTTAGCTGCGATTTGTTGGGATGATATCTAATAGCCGTCAAGTTTATCATAATAGGGTTGTTTTCTCTCTCATGAGACTTTGATTTTGCTACCTTTTATATGTTTTGTTGGTCGTGAATACAATTTAACATATACACATGATGGAAAATAAACCTAGCAATAGCATGCATCTTATACAACAACTTTAACTTAAAGATCTATGCATATAAAACCATATATGTATATATATGTACAGCAACACAAGCTTAATCCAAGAACAATATACCTCCAGCTATTGCCTCTCAACCGAAGATCTAAATGTCTCTGAGAAGTTTGGAGCTTCTATCCTCTTCTTTAGCACAACCGATGGTGTCAACAAGATGCATGGAGAAGACAGGGACCAAACCAACGTTTTAAACCCACTACTCAATCTCTGGCCATCACAGAGAAGAAGGGTCGGGTATTATGGGCGACAAACTGTGCGTGAGTTAACGGTTTATGATTAAATGGACCATATAATCACCATATGTGAACAGTATGAGGTAGGTTTCGGTAAAATCTTACATTCTCCCACTTGGTCCATTTAACCCAAAATCACCACACATAACAAGAAATCAAATATATGAATCATGGCGATAGAACCTCTTATAGTGAGTATTATCTTCCATGTATTATATATACAAAATTTCTCATTATTAGCCCATCAATTTAATGAATAAACCATATATTTATGCTAGGTCCTTATGAAATGATATTTCTCAAAACTAATCAAAATATGTGTGCACAAAATTTATGAGAAAATATCAAATTGAATAAGAGTTCCATTGAATCAAAAATTGTACAACAAAATCACATTGTAGAACTAAGTCCCATTTGCACTACGTGATCCTTAAACTGCTAAAGTGGCATGTCTTTAGTTAAAGGATCCGCAATCATCAAATCAGTGCTAATGTGCTCTATGACAACTTTCTTTTCTTTAATACGTTCTCTTATAGCTAAATACTTAATGTTGATATGCTTATTTCAACTTCCATTATTGTTATTTTTAGTCATAAAGACCACAACGGAGTTGTCACAACACAAATTTAATGGCTTAGAAATTGAATCAATAACTCTAAGCTCAGATATCAAACTCTTCAACCATACACCATAAAAGGTGGCCTCAATACATGATATGAACTCAGCCTCTATAATGAAAGTAGCAATCAGGGTCTGCTTGGCACTTATCCAAGATACAACTCCACTAGTTAGCATGAAAATATAACCAGATGTTGATTTTCTTGAATCAATGTAGCCAATAAAGTCTGAATCGAAGTATCCAACTACTTCCAAGTTCTCAGTTCATCTGTACAAGAGCATGTAGTTCTTTGTGCCCTGAAGATATCTCATAACCTTCTTTGCAGCTTTCCAGTGATCAATACCTGGATTACTCTAATATCTTCCTAACATTCCAACAACATATGCAATGTCAGGTCGGGTGCAGACTTGAGCATACATAAGGCTTCCTACACCTGAAGCATATGAAATGTTCTTCATATGTTCCCGCTCAAAGTCATTCTTTGGGCATTGATTCAAATTGAATCTATCGCCCTTGACTATGGGTGCTACACTTAGTGCATAATCTTTCATCCGAAATCTCTCTAAAATTTTGTTGATCTAGGTCTCTTGAGATAAACCTAAAATGCCTCGAGATCTTTCTCTAAGGATCTTAATGCCAATGACATAAGATGCCTCACCCATATCCTTCATGTCAAAATTCTTTGAGAGAAATTGTTTCACCTGACATAGCAAACTCTTATCATTAGTCACAAGCAAAATATCATCCACGTATAACACAAAAAAATAAGTCTTACTCCCACTGACCTTCTAATATAAATACTAGTCCATTATATTCTCTTCAAAATTGAATGAAGTGACAACCTCATGAAATTTTAAATACCACTATTGGGAGGCTTGTTTTAACCCATATATGGATTTATTAAGCTTACAGACTAAATGCTCACCATCTTTAGAGGAGAATCCTTTAGGTTATTTCATGTAAACCTCTTCCTCTCGTTCACCATTGAGGAACATCGTTTTCATATCTATTTGATGTAACTCAAGATCAAAATGAGCTACTAATGCCATGATTACACAAAGAGAATCTTTCTTTGATACAGGAGAAAATGTATCCGTGTAATCGATTCATTCCCTCTGAGTGAACCCTTTGGCAATAAGTCTTGCTTTATGTCTGTCAATGTTGCTTCATGAGTCTTTCTTTGTCTTAAATACCCATCTACATCCAATAGTTTTCACGCCATTTGGCAACTCAACGAGATCTTAGACTTGATTAGATGGTATAGAATCCATCTCATCCTTCATAGCATTGTACCACAAGTCCGATTCCTTAGAACTCATGGCTTACCAAAACGTGTCAGGATCATTTTCATCTCCAACGATGTAATCCGACTCTTTTAGATATACTATATAATCACCAGGCATTGCTGACCTTCTAACCTAGTAGATCTCTTTACTGTTGTATTATCATCCTCACGAGGAACTTGTTGCTCAACCTGTTGTTCAATTGGTTTCTCAACAATTTCTGGTTGTTCCTCATTTACAACTTGATCTACTAGATTAGTATTAACAACTTGTGGAACTTCAGTAACTGGTTGTCCTACACCCATTTGAACTTGAGGGATGTTAATGGCAATCAATCTATCACTTGAACCAGAGGGTTGAGCTTCATAATGGCCACTTTCAGAAACTATGTCTGGAAAATGACCACTTCCACTGATCAAGTTATTCTTAAGAAATTTTGTATTTCTTGATTCCACAATTCTAGTGCTGTGAGATGGACAATAGAATCTATACCCCCTAGACCTTTCAGCATATCTAATGAAATACCCACTAATGGTCCTTGGGTCTAACTTCTTCTCCTGTGGATTATAAATTCTCACTTCAGACGAGCATCTCAAAATGCGTAGATGCCTCAAACTCAGCTTTCAACCCTTAAATAACTCAAAAGGTGTTTTTGAGTTAACCTTGTTTGGAACCCGATTTAATATATATATAGCCATCTTTAGAGCTTCTGTCCACATGAATTTAGGAAGTTTTATGTTACTCTTCATACTTCTCACCATGTCCATTAAGATTCAGTTTCTTCTTTCTGCTACACAATTTTGATCCGGAGAACCAGGCATAGTGTACTGGCAACAATCTCATGTTCCTGAAGAAACTTCACAAAAGAACCAGGTGCTTGTCCACTTTCAGTGTATCTACCATAGTACTACCTCTATCTGACCTCACGATTTTCCACATTAATTCTCCACTTCAGCCTTAGATATTTTAAAGACATCCAAAGCTTCGTCTTTAGAAAGAAGTAAGTAGAGATACATATATCGTGAATAGTCATCTATGAAGGTGATAAATTATTTCGAACTATTTGCATCCATATCTGGACAACAAATATCTGTAGGTATAATTCCTAATAGGTTTGTACTCCTCATGTCTCCCCTTTTAGACTTGTTAGTTTGTTTACCCTTAATACAATCCACGCAAGTCTCAAAATCAGCAAAATCTAAAGTACTAAATACCCCTTCATTTATTAATCTCTTAATTCTCTCACTGGAGATATGTCCTAATCTATGGTGACACAACATAGAGGATTCTTCATTCACAATACATCGTTTCAATCCTGCAGTGGCATGCATCGAATTATAGGCATCATTATTTTGTAATTGAAGGGAATAAAGACCATCAGATAATTTACCATAACCAATAATTTACCATAACCAATAACTTTATATCCATTACATAAACTAAAACTAGAATCTGAAAAGTTAAAGGAAAAACCAAATGGTACAAGTCTTGATACAGGATTCAAATTTTTAGAGAATTTTGGAACATAAAAGATCTTTTCCAAACACAAAACCACTGCTCAAAACCAAACTGCAAGTGTCGATGGCTTTCACATGTAAACTCATCTTGCTTCCTGAATAGATGACTTGTTCACTTCACATCGGCCTCCTTAGGTTTTGCATATTCTGTAAAGTATTCGAAACATGGATTGCAGAACCAGAATCAATCCACTATGTGTTATGATTAATGTTAACCATATTAGACTTATAACAAACAAATGAAATTTAAATACCTTTCTTCTTAAGCCAATCCTTAAATTTAGCACAGTCTTTCTTCGTGTGTCTCGTCTTCTTGCAGAAGAAATATTTTAATGGCTTCTTTATATCGGCTTGAGGAGTAACTTTGTCTTTTCCCTTATTTTTGGCACCGTCCTGCCTTTTTTTTCCTAAAATGGTCAAATTGATGCTTTCACCGTCTTCCTTCAACAACCTCTCCTCCTCTTGTACACGCATGGTCAACAGTTCATTAATCGACCACTTGTTCTTATGTGTGTTAGAGGAGATCTTGAAAGGACTGTATTGTTGAGGCAGAGTGCACAGAATGTAATGCACTAGGAAAGATTCTGATATTATAACTTCCAGTGCTTTCAGTTGAGTTGTTATGTCCCTCATACGCATGATATGATCACGTACGCCCTTTATTCTGGTGAGTCTCAAGGATGATAACTGCATAATTAAGGTGTTGGCAAGGGTCTTATCAGATGTAGCAAATTATTCATCAATGGCTTTTAATAGATCTTTAACATTACTATGTTGTTCAACAGAACTACGAATACCAGCAAATATTTTGGTCTTTATGAACGTCATGGAGAGACGACTAGATCTCTCCCACCTTTCATAAAGAGTAATAGCTTCTGGAGTGTTAGTCTCAGTCGTACTCGGTAGTTAGTTCTTCCTAATAACATAATCTATTATCCATCTAGCCCAAATGAGGCAGAATTCTCTCCTTCCGAACCTTATAGTTATCACCTCTCAATTCGAGAATATCACATTTAAGATCAGAAATATTAATTGTTTGAGTAACTGCAAATTGAGAAATAAAAATATATACTCGTTATATATATTTCGAGACTAATAATAATTCATAATTTACCAATGCAAATCATGCATTTAATAGATGAATCTAGTGACATAAGACTTGCCTGTGGGCTAAAGTGTTACTCAATTAGATTCATCCGAAACGTTATGATAAAATTATATAATTATGTTCTTTTTCTTAATTTCTGTGGGTAAATTAAGAAATATAATCCGATATTTTATCCTAATTAATCATACAAATATAATAAAATTCTTGTGGGTAGATTTTATCATATCACGTATGATTAATTATAATGTGATCTTAAAACTAAATATATAATTATAATTAATTTGAGATGTCGTGACTACTTCCAATTAATTAAAATCATATGATCACTAGCATTATTTTAAGCTTTAAATTAAAGCCTAAATATTTGCCTCAAGTCATAAATAATGCAAATAAATCCAATAATAATGCACAAAATATTTAATCTAATTTTGCATGTATAATAATCATGAATTTATAGACACAAAATTTTTAATTAATCACATGTAATTTGTGCAAAATTAAACAATTATCATATGCATGTCATAAACTTAAATTCTAACTATAAGACATACATAATTAAAACTTAATATTTTTCATAAAATATTAAGACCCAAAAATGATTTTATAATTAAAATCATAATATAATAGGTTAGAGCTGAATTAACCCAATTTATCACTAATATTAACAAAATTAATATTAATATTTTTTATTTTTATTTAAAAAAGAAAAACGAAAGTCGAGGTCGTTTTCAACCTCCAGCCAGGTCGGGTGTGACCCGGCTGGAACCAGTCGGAGCCCCGATGCTCCAGACTAGTAGAGATGCCGACGTTTGCATGGAGGTCGGCGTTGGGACGATGTGGACGTCGCGAACCGCATGAGACGTCGAAAAACCGACCATGCAACTCTCCACAAATGACAACGTTCGAAGCTCCACGTACGATCGTCGTCCCTCCTCATCCTTCACGGTCCAAACAACCTCGAGTGCTCCATGGATGACAAAAACACAACTCTAACATCTCAAAGAGGTACAAAATGTCGAAAAATTCAACAACCTCAAACATATATATATTCGACAAAAACTCAACCATAACATAGTAAAACAGAGGCAAAATTTTTGGTGGTTTCTAAGGCAAGACAGAGGTAGTCTACATCTCTGATACCAAATGAAAAATAAACCTAGCAGTAGCATGCATCTTATACAACAACTTTAACGTAAAGATCCATGCGTATAAAACCACACACACACACACACGCACACACACACATATATATATGTACAACAATGGAAGCTTAAACCAAGAACAATATATCTCCAGCCATTGTCTCTCAATCGAAGATTTGGATGTCTATTAGAAGTTTGGAGCTTCTATCCTCTTCTTAGCACAACCGATGGTGTCAACAAGATGCGTGGAGAAGACAGGAACCAAACCAACGTTTTAAACCCACTACTTAGTCTCTAGCCATCATAGAGAAGAAGGGTCGAGTATTATGGGTGATAAACTACGCGTGAGTTAAGGGTTCATGATTAAATAGATCATATAATCATCATACGTGAACAGTATGAGGTAGGTAAGGTTTCGGTAAAATCTTACGCATGACTGTGTATCTTCTTCTTCTTTTTTTCTTTTTGGAGAGGGACATACCCATGTTTTAGGTTATTTATCTTTTCTCCGTAAATATATGAGGTGAGACACAACCATCTCTCATATTGTATATCTCTTTATACTTTTACAGATATAACAAATTTATGTTTTTGTTTGTAATCTTCTCCAATTCTTGACATAACTCATCATAAGGTAACATCTTCTCAATTATCTAGATACATAACATACACTAATTTAACCAACACAATTTAAGCACAAAAAAAACAAAATCCTAGAAAATTTTATGAATGTTTAATGTATATCGAATATTTTCAAACTTAACTTTCCGCTAATTATCTTTAAGAAAATAAATTTCAATCGCTCTCACGTTAAGCAAATTTCAATTTCGAGAAAGTTCAAGAAAAGGTACTCATTAGCTACCTAACTAGATTGTTCATGAATTATTTTTTTGTAAATACTTACATTGATTTATAATTTAATTCAACCTAAATCAATAATCATTCCAAAAGCATGCTAATTCAAATAATTTAACGTTATATATAAAATGAATATACATGAGTAAGAAGCTTTCACTCCCAGGGACTTAATAACCTATATTGAAAACAAATTAAAATACTTACTTTTTACTTTTATGGAACATGAAATGTTTACTTGAAGTGTAATCCGAACCATTTAACGAAAGGTAAATGTTTTGTCAAACCATTTCAAATCACTAGTAGCATCGCACTTAATTCCAAAACTTTAAGTAGGTTATGGTGAATTTATATATGCTTACTTTATTTATATTTTTTCATAAACATAATAGAATACTAAGCTACTTAATAAGTTCAATTCTAATTCTATTTGTATTAAAATCGTATACAAATTCGCATTATGTAAATTAAATATGCATCAATCTCATGTAATTGGTCTGAGACATGTCATTTAAACGTGTCTGGCATAACACGTACACCACCAATAATACACCGGCGGGCAGTTTCTTTAACTCCAGGTATCTGCAATGTTTGAGCCCATAACGAACTATATCGCTTCGGTCCACTCACGGTTTAGAAAAACAGAACAAGAAGCTCACTTGCCTTCTTTCCTGCGCTTATTTTAAACAATTCCTTGAGCGCATGTAGTTTGCAACCTCTAATCTGTAAACCATCCATGTTCTAGTAGGTTTTTGTACTTGTTTTACAATCCTGTGCTCCACCACTTCTCGCTTGTTTTCCGAGCAATTATTCTAGTTTGGTCAAGTAGTCCGCATTCAAATCTCGATTAGTCATAATCCGCCAGCCATTTCCTATGAGATCAAATACAGTAAAATCACTGTTATAAAAGATTAGTAAAATATGACAATATATTATGAAAGTACTGTATAATTAACCATTCATTTTTAAGTTGTTCTAACTTGATTTGTTCAGAATACACTGACTCTGCCCGTTTTCTTGACCCGCGAAACACGAACCAAAAATGGATAAAAACGTGGAAGTGCAGGAACATGAAGCGTAAACAACACAGTATTCAAATCAACAGACGTCTTCACACCTGTTGTCTTAGTTCCATTCCACGTGTCCATAAATACGGAAACGTTACGTGACACATCAGTCAGCGGCAGTTACCTCAATTAACCCTACGAATGGTGACACGTAGAGACCCAGCCTACGTGGCGAACGTTTCAAAAAAGATTTGCACAGAACCCTATAGGTATCGATCGGAAAAAGAGTAAGAACGACAAAATCAACAAGCACCGTGAATCAATTAAGCAATCCAAAAACTCTTCTTTAAGAGGTCTCAAATTTAGTATCATACAATACCTTTGGTTCAATTCTCCCTTCCTTTAGGGTTTCTTTTGGGTATATACTAAAGTCCCCTTGTCAGTTTAACCATGTTTCTATAGGTGTTTGAGGCTATGAGAATTCAGAACTACTACTTGCTTCCTTCTAAAATAGGAAAGACACAGCTTTCTAATATTTTCTTAAAACCCTAACAATTTGGGGGTTTGATCTACTTTCTAGCCGTAATGCCAATTCGCGCAGCAGCGAGGATCACGGCAGATAAGTCTAGGTGAATAGTAGCGTGATGTAACGGCGTCTCTGTAAACGCCAACTCCATATCCAACAGGCGGCGACCGTGTACGAATCCGCTGATAGTTGCCGGCGGCGAAAGATGGGGAGTTACTTAAGTCTACGCTCGACGGAGGAGAGACTGTCTTAAGCGATTTAGGAGGAGAGAGGACGGATTTGATCTTCGAACCAGGACACAACACGTCATACTCCTGCATTAACATCTTCAACTCGTCGTCTGATTTTATCGAAATCAACGTCTCCAAGTCTCCGTCCGGTAACTGACACCTCAGTTCCACGGAATATCCGCAGAATTCTCCAAGCTTCACCATCAACTCTATATAACCCGAAACGACGCGTCAATCAATACCTCTCATACTAACATATGAATCCAACAATGAAGCAACGACAAATATAAAAGGAATCCCAACCTGCAAAAGAAATAGAACGATCGACGGCGAGAACTCTGGTGATTCCGCCGACGTAACGAAGCTTGCCGTCGACGGAACGAGGAAGAATCTGGCCGCCATAACTACAGAGAAATTTGATAGTTCCGGCAGTTGATCCTTTCTCCAAGTGGCTGTGCGTCACCATGATACCGTACTGAAAGACTGAGGAAAGACTAAGCGAAGAACGTTCACCCAAGGAGGAGAAGAGAGGGCGTTGTTGTGTCTCAAACCAAGGAAGACGATGAGAGAGAGGATATATATAGCGGAGCTTGGGAAAGGTGACGTCACAGACAAGAGGGGAGACCTTTTGTTTTTATGAGGAAAAAAAAGAAAAATAGGAAACAGAAAGGAAGCGGCTTGCTTGAAGTCTTGAACAATATTAATGTAATATTCGGATATTCCGAGTTTTAAAATTTAAACTTAAACAAGGAAAAAAAGGAGGTCTAACCAATATCTTTTGGCCACGTGGGTGGAGAATCCCTTCTGCTTTGAAGACCAGTTATAAGAACCTTGGTCTTATTCCTGGAAGCTTACTAACATTAATGTCTTATTCCTAATTTAACATTATAATTAAATAAAATTGATGATTTCGTGTTGAAACCGTATCGGTTAAGAATGTAATCACCAAGAAATTCTTAAAATATCAAAACCATTTGGTGCTAGGCATTCCTAATTTTTGCCGGTACACGTTAAATCCTAATTTAGCTACAGGGAGGACATGACCGTTACCAGCCAAAACTTGTTGCACGCGGAATGATTTAATTAAAAAATCATTGGCAAAAACGTTATTTAACTCCTGAGCTAGAGAAGGATCAACTCATTTTCAGTTAAATCAATTTTCTGAAGATAAAAACAATAATTTAGATAAGAGAAATGACAGCGACAAATGTGAAACGCCCATACCCTGTTTTTCCTCTCTTCCCATAAGTCCGTTTCTTTTCCTTCTTCGGAAGGCTTCCTCGAGGCTAGTCGTGACAGGTGGAGGTTAGATGACACAGAAAGGAACGCGTGTAAGCAATATAGCAAGAGAGAGTTCAGTGTCTGTCCATGTTATGGTTAAAGATTAAAGATTCTATAAACGACAAATATACGAGCCTAAACAAAAGTACGAGGTGGAGATAATGTGGTGTGACTAGACGAGACAAGACACCTACGAGTGAACACTCTGGGCGTGAGGTGAAGTATGGCGTTGGGTTCATAGTGGTTCAGGCGTGGATAATGTTGGGAGACACATGGAGGGAGAAGCTGGTGAGGTTTGACTCTTGCGGGTTTTTCATATATTTACTAATTTTGGATGTGTGGGATAGGAAAAAACTTTCGGGATAGTTCTGTTCTCATTCTGATGTTGATGGGGCTTTGTGATCTGGTCTTTGGTTCTTTTGTTTTAGTATTTACTTCACCGGGAAGCTCCTCTCTCGATGGTCAAACTTGCAACCAATAAAATTTTGTTTATGTTAGATATTTAGTTAATAACTGATAAAAGATTATATCAATTGATATAATCAGCGAATTGTATTAGTTGTTTGTTAAATATGTTTAATAAAATTATTGTTTATGTGTAAAATGATTTATGAGAATATAACTTTAAAAAATATAAGAAAATAAATATTATATATTTTAATATATTAATGAATATTCTTATAAGAATTTAGATTTTATATATTTAATTCCACAAAAATTAAATTTATAATTCTAATAAAAA
>JANSVA010000007.1:29098729-29108786 GCA_025504915.1 Erythroxylum reticulatum | reverse complement strand
TGAAACCAATCTAACATCTCTTATTTTGCATGAAACTTCCTGTTGTACTGCATCTCGTAATTTGAGAATTTGTGTGATTGTCATACCATAATGAAACCAATCTAACATCTCTTATTTTGCATGAAACTTCCTGTTGTACTGCATCTCGTAATTTGAGAATTTGTGTGAGGAAATGTGAGTGTGAGACTTTAGGTTTGATGTCCTATATAATGTTCCCTTTGAGGAAGTAAAAGTTTAACCATTTAATCCACATAAATTTTTTATCCTCCAAAATCCTCCAGAACCTCTTAAGAATCAAGGCATTATTTGTGGCTTTGATGGAGAGAATATTGAGAATGCCCTCTTGTTTCAGATAACTGAGGTCATCCTACTTAACCTTCGCTGCTCTTAGATCGCCATTTAGGAGGCTCCATAAAGACGAGCTAAAAATCCTTTCAATCGCTTTGATGATGCTTTGTGATAAGAAGATATAGGAGCTCCAATAAACATGTAAAGAGTTGAGGATAGACTTTATGAGCTGCAATTTACTTGCATAGGAGAGGAATTTATTCACCCACAATTTGACTCTCCTCAGGATTTTATCTAACAGAGGGTGACATTCAAAATGATTGAGTCTCTTTATAGACACTGGGATACCAAGGTGTAGGAGTGGGGACACTGTTGTTTCATTCCCGTGGTTTCAGCTATAAGGGATTCCAAAGTGTAAGTACTTTTAGAAAGGAGAAAGTGACTTTAGGAGTGGGGGACACTGTTGTTTCATGTTGTGATTGCTACTCCTTCAATTGTCCACTCTGCTTTTAAGTTTGTTGATCCGATCCACATCTCAATCCTCTTTCATTTCATCTTCATTTTCTTGATGGATATGAATACATAAATTACGTATTATTACTCTATCAATCACCAAAATTTTACTAATCTCATTTGCAAATTAATACCAATCTTAAACACTTACAAACTTCAAATTGTTGTATGTTATGAGATTAAACGGGTTAGCAACAAGTATAATTTATCATGAAATAAGGTATCTAAGTAAATTACCTATATGTAATAATTTAAATTGCTATGCAAAGAGTACAATTAATTATTTTTTATTACAGATATATTTTTAAGGGAATAAAGTTTTAGCTTTTTTCTAAATCATTTTTGCTTCCCAAACTTTTATCACTTGAAAAGATTTCAAAATCATCAAAACATACTTCTGTAAGATTCCAATTTCATAAGAAATTAGACTACCTTAAACAAGTGTGATAGTATATTATTTTAACAGATAATAGCATAATATCTGTAGGGAAAAAATGATGTAATGTATTTGTTCAAATTTTGATATATAACATTACTTAGGATTAGATTAGTATATATAAAGTTTTGATCTTTTTCCTTTTGATTGGACATGGTGGCAGTGGGAAAAAATTTTGGGTTTTACGTAGGATGTGATATGATAATCAATAGTTGTTGTTTGAGGATTTGCTTTTTAGGGGTTTAATAAAGTTATTAAATGAACCAATGGCCATGAACTAGTGGCTGCACATGTTAGGGAGTTCGTTGTGCAATTGATAGGCAATACAGTAGATTTGGGGACTGGTTTTGGGGTGCAGAATGTACTGAATTTTTCTCCTAGTCCAGAAAGTATAGAGAGGCTACTTGCCCCTATTTCGGCTCAACAGGTGAAGGAGGCCTTGTTTGGATCCAAAGTGCCTGGTCTGGATGGTTTTTCGGCTATGTTTTTTCAACAAACCTGGAGTATCACTGGACAATTGTTAATGGAAGCAGTACTGGAGTTTTTTACTTAAGGGAAATTGTTACAGGAGATCAACCACTCCTATATATGTTTGAGTCCCAAAAAGGAGAGACCGGAGCGGATCACGGATTATCGTTCGATTTTGTGTTGCAATATGGGGTATAAGGTTATCGCCCCTCTTCTGGCTGAGCATTTAAAGGGAGTTTTGGCCGAAGTAGTTAGCAGTGCACAAGGAGCGTTTCTTCCTTCTAGAAGTATTGGTGATAATATTATGTTATTGCAAGAGTTGTTGGGGGACTATTACACCGTAAAGATAGATTTGTATAAAGCTTATGACACGATTAGGTGGGGATACTTGAGGGAATGCATGCAGGGGATTAGTTTGCCAGCACAGTTCAACCACTGGATTTTGCAATGTGTACAAACTACCTCGTTAAGTGTCCTTATTAATGGGATTCCTATGAAGCCTTTTCGAGTTCGCAGAGGTTTTAAGCAAGGGGATCCTCTATCTCCTTACTTATTCACTCTAGAGATGGAGGGTTTTTCAAGGTTATTGAATAAAAAGGTGCAATGTAATGGGTTATTTCAGTATCATTATCTATGTCGAGAAATGAATTTGACTCATCTTTTGTACGTGAATGATCTGATTTTATTGTGCAAAGCTAACTAACATGTGCTAGAAATTATGATAAATTTTCTAGACACTTTTTCCAGATGGTCGGGCATGAAAATGAATGGACAGAAGAGCAGCATTTATATATCATCTGATGTTCATAATTGATAGTAGCTTAGCACATTGGTGGGGTAGCCACTTCAAGGTCTACCATTCAGATACTTGGGAGTGCTAATCACTTTCGGTAAGCCAAGGTATTCGGAATTCCTCCCTTTGCTAGAAAAATTGGAAAAGCGCATTAATGCATGGTAGAATCGATTTCTATCCTTTGCTGCTAAGGTTAGCTTAATTGTTTCTGTGCTGAATAGTATGCATGTACATTGAGATGCTTAAATAATTCTTCCGAAAAGAGTCATACAAGAAATGGAGGGGATATTAAAGACCGTCTTGTGGACGGGTAAGCATGATAAATGCAAAGGAGCTAAAGTCAAATGGAGCGAGATTGTAAAACCCAAGAAGCAAGGGGGTTTTGGCATAATTTTGATAACTCAGATGCAAAGAGGATTGCTTATGAAATGTATTTGGCAATTATTTGTAGATTGAGAAGCGATATGGGTAAAATGGGTGAAGGTGTATCTACTCAATTGGCAGAGTTTCTAGTAACTTCAAATGAGATCTGAACATTCTTGGATTTTTAAAGGTTTGATACAAGACAGAGATTTGGTGTACCCTGTTATTCAGTGTAGAATAGGGGATGGAGAAGAAGTGAACTTTTTGTTTAATAACTAACATGAATTCAGCCCGCTTTGGTTGAGACATGACTTAGCTGGTTTTAGAAACAGAATTTCCAAGGTGGAATCACTGGCAGGGGTGGTTCAGGAGAGCGAGAGATGGAGTAAGTGCAGATTTGGCCATGCTCTTAAGTCGAATTTGAATGGGGTGTGGCTTGGTAAAGATTAGGACAAGTGGATTTGGACTGCCAACCATAATGGGAATTTTACATCAATGTCAACACAAGCAATTGGCAGAGATAGGATGGAAGAGGTTTTATGGGCAGTGCTAGTGTGGCAACGGGTACTTTATCCTAAAGCGACATTTTTTTGTGGTTGGCTATTCAAAATCGGTTGAGAACTAAAGATAGATGGTTTAGTAGTTTTGATCCTATTTGCATTTTGTGTAAATTAGTTAATGAGAGTAGAAATCATCTTTTCTTAATATATTTACACCAAATCGGTGTGGAGTAGAATTATACAATTGTTAGGTAGAATCCCCTCCTCATAAAAATTATACAATTGTTGGGTAGAATCCCCTCCTCATATTAGTGGAGTGAGGTGGTAGCAGAGGTTATATAGGACACTCGTTCAAGACGGATAAATGGTCTTATTTTCAGGACCTCATTTCAAATGGTGATTTATCACTTATGGAGGGAGAGGAATCGACGTTTATATAAACATGAAGAGCGAAACAAGTATGAGCTAGCGGATTGCATTGTCAACTTGATAAGGGAGGTCCAAATGGCACATGGGAAGCACAAAGAAGTAAGTACGGCAATGAGAGGACGCTGGAACCTTTAGATGTTGTGAGCTTGCCGGTTGAGCTATTATTAGTGGATGTAATTATTTTAGTTTTCCAGTTATGGGATTGTAAATTGTAGCTTTTGGCTTTTGGTAATATATCTTCTAAATTTTCAAAAAAAATTATTGAAAGAAGCCATTTGAAGAATTTGATTTGGGGATTATTTGCACAAATTCATCGTGTGAGTGAGAAAAAGGATGGGCTTTGTGACCTAGTGGATATGTCGATCTCTACTACACTTGCGGGTATGATATCTTGCTCTTCTGCTATTTTTAGCATTCGTATTCTCTTTCTTTGCTTTCTAGTCCTTGTTTTTCTTCTAATCAATTCAAACCCAACCCCACATGGACAATTCTGGGATATATGTTTATTAGTATTAATTTATGCTTTTAAATTTCTCAAATATTCTGCAATTTTTGGTGTTGATTGTAGAATTCTGTTATGCATTGCGAAAGAATAATGTATACGTATGTAACTTTTAGTATGGTAGCCTAATGGAGGCTATTGATATGATAAAGTGGAATACATTTGATGTTTTATACGTATCTTCGTATAATGGAATCCATGATGTTATGTACGTATATTTGCATAATGGAATCCATGTTGGACCTGACGACATGGAATCACTATGGATTTGTGGGTAAACTTATGAATTGATATTGGTTGAGTAGAGAATATGTCACAATTGCTATCATTGCTAAGGATGGTTTTTTTTAATTAAAAAATATATTATTATAGTCAAGACTAAAATAGTATTATAGTTAAGACTAAATCAACGTTACAACAAATTCAAGGCTTTAAGCCTACCATTGCATTGCAATATGAACCAAGAATAAGAACTCCCTAAGGGAGATAGTATGACTATCTGCATAATAGACAACAACAACAAGAAACAATTATAGGCACCATTAAAGTTTCATCTTCATGGGAAAGCTCATTCACCATTTCTGGTATTTGATATTTTACTTTCTCTTCCTAGTTGATTTCTTTTTTGCATATTTAGGTTACATACAAAAATCGCCAGGGATGTCTAGGACATGGGCTATAGCTAATGGGGTATCACAATCTTCTGTTTGTTCTATATTACCTGTCCCCTGATTCTCAGTTTTCCCAACAGTTGCAGATAGAGTCAATATGTTGGCCCACTCGATCCGACAATGCTCCAAATATTTGGAAGTGAACTCATCCGCGCTATTGTCTAGATTCTCCCCATTTTTTGTAATGAAATTGTCCAGAATTGTCTTTTCTTGGGAAATATGTGTGACAACTTGCTTAGTCCTCACGAAAACTAGTTAAGTAACTACATCACCAGCACCAATATGCACACCCGCAATAACACTTGTAGTTTCATCCTCTACAAGAAGACTATCTGAAACAACTTCAAATGTCCCGATATGCAATAGCATACGTGATTACTCACAACCCAAAGAATAACTATGTTAATCAAACACCTCATGGTTTGAAGGTTCCTGTATAACATTACATTTTCCTAATAGAGAGGGGACTTGACAAGAGACATCTTAAAGCAATCAACCATCTTAAAATTCCCAACCCCAATTACATAATTAGATCCTCACAAGACATGGAGTTCTTGCCATCAACAGGATTAAATGTCCCATCCTTTTGCAATGGTTCCAGTAAATTGTTACTTACTATCTACCCATCCTAGATAAACAGTGAAAAACCAAGAGCAATCTCCACACATGTCGACTCTTCTCCTTTTCCAACTATAACATGTTTTCTCTTGGAATTAATCAGCGAACTACCCTCCTTCTGTGAGAGACTATAACGAGAAACATCAGTGACTCCCACGGACTTTTTTTCATATCTAACTTCCTTGCTAAGGTCCTCATGCCATCCTGGGTGAAGAACCTACCTGTGGGAACCCATTTCCTTACAGTGTTTTTAGGATTCCAGGGATAGCTTATAGGAATTACCACTTTCTCCATCTCCCCATTCTGACCTAGCCTAAGAATTGGGATGCTATCAGGTAGAACCGCATACTTAAGAATTTCTATACATAACTTCATAAAACCTATCCTCTCCATAGAGGTAGTTTACGAATCCATACTGAAAAATCGAAGGGGGTAATAATTTCGCAAACTTTCCAATTTTATCATGGTCGTCTTTAGCACAAACAAAAAAAAAACAAAAGCAATCAAAAATGAAATAATAGAAACATCAAATTTTTGATAACGCAGTTTGGCAAACCTTGTTTATGTCCACAAGGCCCTCACTCAAATTAATACTTTCAAGAAAATGCAATAGATTTACACAAAGTCATACTGAAGCAATACCACTCAATCCTTATAACTATCTCTCAACCTCACTTCTCATGAAAGATTTTCATACCCAATAATACGACCGACTTGCGTTAACCTCGTTAGAGTATTTTCTAAAATACTTTTAATTAAACAATAATTAATAAAAATAACTCAAGTAATCAATCAACTAAGAATATAACAATGATATACTTAAGGTAAAAGAAGGACTTTCCTATAGTTTCAATTTCCCTAAATACATCTGAATAACTATCCACTAGTTGAACTGATTCAGCTCAGCTTCAGTACCAAACCTCCGAGCAGTATGTTAATCCAACAAAGCAAGAATTTCAATATTCTTCATTCACGCACATTATCTAGCTTCATCAACTTTAATTAAACCATATGGGACACTACACACACCATGTATATTTCATATATAATCCCAGAAGAACAACCCTCTTAGAAATTAGAAGTTAACCCACAGTATATATGAAACCAGAAAATATATACCACATAAGAACAACTCCCAGAATTTTGAAGTTTACCCACGGTATTTTTCACATAAGGAGCACATGCACAACACCAAATATATCTTTTCCAAAATTCAATTAACTCCACCCTACAAATTGATGCAACACACACGGATACACTGATGGAGATGTGCATGATGCTCATAATCAAAAGCCCTTGACAAACACGCAACAACTTCCTTTTTTCTTCTATCCACAAAATCCAGTAGTGCACAATTCAATTACCAACATGATAATGAACTTCAATATAGTGTAAGATTCTTTCACATCTACAACTGTAACAACCAGAACTTTTTGAATCCCACTCCGATCAATATCTTATATGTCTAATTAATAAATGAGAAGGCAAAAAAAAATAAAAAGATATATATAATATATCTTAACAATCTCCCCCTTTTTGGTATATTTGTCACAACTCTTAAATTTCCCCTAAACAACATAATTGGATATAAAAATATTGAATCCACAATGCTCGCCCTTAATTTAAGATTCAATTAAAGATTCAAAAATGGAAGCATAAGTCAAGTATAAGCAACAAAACATAGAGGAGAAAAAATACACAACTTCAGTCAAGTAGTCAAGTTTTATGTCAATTCTCCCCCTTTGAGACAACATATGCCAAAAAGATGAATTCATGAAGCATCAGGAAAGAGTAGAACTCGTTGCTTTAAGTTGCGAAGAGCATCAGCAACTACTTGAATGATACCTTCAATCCTCTCAATTTCAGTAAAGAGAGTTGTATGAGGATTAACAAAAGTCATCCTCGTGGCATCCGAGGGACCCGATATGGCATATAAAAAATTCACTACCCATGGTTGCCGAAAAATCCTTAAAGAAATATTCATTAACGCCACCAATTTAGGTATACTCGACTCTATCCTGAGAACTTCATTGGCATACAAAAATTATGAGATTAAGCATGGAAAGTATAACAAAGAATGTGGCTTACTCTCAATAACCAACATAGCTTCAACGATGAGATGTCCAAGATTGAATCGCACCCCAGTACTAATTGAATAAATCAATTTGGCCTATGCCAAGTAGATAGAAACAACGTGTGTGCTCAGCATCCAGTTGGCTATAACCAATTTAAAGAGTACGAAATATTTTTGAGTAAGCATAATAGAACGAAGTATAGAGCTAGATGGCCATGCAGTCAATTTTCCACCAGTTAGTACCGTAGCAATTAAGTCATTGTACACATTCCAATCATCATCATAAAGAAGATCACCAATCAAATTATCAAATCCCATAAACAGATTTAAATAAGCAGCATCACAACGGACTATCCAACCCCGCACATATACTACTCCATAACATTCGGAATATCACAAGATAAATTACAGTAAAATTCTTTTACCAAATCAGAATCACAGTGCTTCAGAAGCAATGAAGCTTGCAATAAAGATCTCTTTGATAATCAAATGTTCAGACCATATTGTTGAAACTCCTCTAAGTTGATTAGATGATCGAAAGCAAGTCCAACAGTATTGAGAGTAGTCCATTTTTGTTCAGCTATAGAAGAGTAAAACTTGAAGGAAATTGCACCATCCACTGTCATGCGGATAGAAGAAGGTGGTCGGGATGGGTGAATTATTTTCCGACATCGCATCTTTATACATTTTTTAGAAGCTGTAGGAGGCCTAGTTGGTAGAATAGATGTTGTAGGAGTCTTGTCAGAATCTGAAGCAGAATCTTCAACCATGGATAATATGAATTGAGTAACATCATAATCTGAATATGGTACTGTGTCTTGACCAGAGGTAGTTTCAGAAATGTCAATAGGAGCTGCAGAAGATGACCCATCCCCAGTGAAACTCCTACTGAGTGTCGAATTCAACATTAATTGACTTGAATGTCATGTTAGAGCTGTTGCCTTTTTATCAGACCCTGAAGATAATATCTTCTCTTTATTCTTTCCCATATTTATCGAAAAGCAATAAAATTCCAACCACAATCAATCAAATTGAATCAAATTTGAGGTGAAAGGAAATAATACCGATATGGATCTTAGTTCACGGTGGAAGAAACTTGAACCTATTTTTGGGTCAGCCTTGAGATCTTAAGAAACAATCCAAATGAGTAGAAGACAATGCTGCAGTGGTGATGGTTCTTGAAATCCACCATAAAACCGAGGCCCACAAAAAGAATGCCTCTAGCGCAACTATAGGAGTGTCATGGTAGAGGAAACCAGAGATGGAGAAGTCTGGATTGTCACCGAACTCTAGGGAGCCTTTAACGAGGTCTTCTTATTGGAGCAACTGCAGAGACTAAATGGTGGGCTGAAGAACTAGAAGCAGGTGCTTTAGTTGCTGACGACGACAGTTTGTTTAGAGAGGTGTTGGTAAACCATTTAGGGATTTTTAATTCCTCAGATAAAAACCCTTTTTAAATGATAATTTTTTAATAAATAAAATACATCAACAATGTAGAGCACAAAGTCTCAAAGCCCCTCTAAGAAGTTCAAACCTTATTGCATTAAGAGGTTTCGTAAAGATATCTTGCACACATTAAAATAATTGTACATACATTCATTGACATTTTTCAGGTATAATTGATATATAAATGTGATTATATTTGGAATTGTGAATTACATGTGTTAAAAATTGATTTGGAGAGTATATTAATTGACTCAAAAGTTTTGGTGAAATTTTGATAATTTTTTGAAATTATGGATATTTTTGGACTAGGAAAAATGCCAAGTGGTAGAGCAATTAATGAATAGTAGTAGTAGAAATAAGGGTCAAATGGAAATGGAAATTTTTATAAATGAATTTGGGATTTGATGACATATATCATTGAAAATTTGGGAGACAATTGGAGTAGAAATTGGAGACAAAATGTACTAGTTATTAAAGTGGACCAAATGGAACCATAAGGAGGTGACATGTGTCACTTGCTTAGCCACATCTCACCCACGATTTTTTTTTCATCCTGCAAAACTATCCCTAATTTTGTCTTTCATTTGGACAAAACACGTTTTCTCCTTCTCTCTACATTTGTTCATCATCTTCTCCATTCTTCTTCTCCATCTACAACACTTCCCTCTCCCAAGCATGAGTGTTGAACTTTGCTCCTATCCTTCACTTGCTACTTCCATTTTTGGTTATCTTCATCATCTTACCATTAGAAAACTTAACCTACTCTACCTCCATTTGTGATGATCATATATGTTGGAGAGCTAGGGTTTCATGGGTTGGAATTATGCTCATGACCCAATCGTTATGTAATAGATTGAACACTTTAATTTTATGATTATTAATTTTGATTAATAACATGGCAAATGATTTTATTATCATATTACGTTTATTGTTTTTATTCTAATATAATAAGTCCT
>JANSVA010000007.1:29069859-29089720 GCA_025504915.1 Erythroxylum reticulatum | reverse complement strand
CCTGTTGTGGAAAAGGAATGGTTAGTATACAATATTTCCCACTCTCTGTATAATTGGGTTTGCACGTATAGTTTTATGACACTCATTCATAGATAAACTATCTAAAGTATTGCTTTAAATCCTGTAATAATGTGGTTTACTGTAGTGGATATCGCAAATCAGGAATTGTTAGTGCAGGCTTACAAGGGGTGGCACATGATGATGTGACAAAGTCAACAGAATTGCAACAAGAACAAGAAGTTTGGGGTTTCTGGTTTAAATGCCACAGCTCGATCTTAAGAGAATCACAGACCCGAAAATAACTAGTTAAAGGTCAATTTGAAGTATTTTCTGTAAGTTTATATAAAATTTCACCTCTACTTTGCAATATGAAATTGTGATACCTACATCTTCGTGATCCAGATTGAAATAGTCATGACTATGATGTTCTTAGGTTGAATTTGTTTCACGCGAGATGGGGGATTTTTTCAGCAGAAAATTGACCATTGTGGCCTAGGTGCACACCCCAAGTTCTCAAAGACCTGTTTTAAAATGCACAAAGACCCCAGATTCCTTTAGCTTGTCTGCATATGCCACCTGGGAACTTTTCCTGCCTTTACACCAGATTCGGCGGATACTTAAAATATGCTGAGATCTGGCTATCTGCAAGTAAACCAACTCCCTTGAAATGAAATTTCCAAGAAATCAAAATTCCTACCATGAGAATTATTAGACAAACGCCAAATGTTTGAAGTAAATAGGATCCAGACCAATTACGTTACAATATGCCTTTTTATAGAGAAGCAGTTTTTATTGAATATTTTATGTACCGTGAAAAACACTTATCCTGAATATCTGAATAGGTCCATTGTCAGCTTTTAGACATTACACAACAAGAAAATTGTTGATAGTCACAAATGGAAATGTCCAAAAGGATAAGGAAAAGTAATCTGTTTATCTGTTTTCACTCGCAATTTTCTTAAGGAAATGCAAAACCGTTTGTAGTTTGAGTTTACATTTGATCCGGCCCCAATTCTTATTCAATCAATTTAAAACTTTTGGGCTGTCATCTTAAGGATTTATATGCATAAAACATACATATAAAAGATGAAGAAGTGTCGTGAACATTCTCTATTCTATGGACTGGAAAAAACCTCGACCCAAATATCAGAATCATACACACAAGATGCTTTCTTTTTAGATAAATACTAACGAAGAAAAAGATAATGCAAAGAATTAGATGGAAAATTTTCACTTGTGCACCATAAAGACACATAAAGGAAAGATCCCGGGTCATACTTGCCAGCCTTTAAACCTTGACAAAAGAGAATTTCCCTGCCCTTTTTGCATTTGATTTTTTACGGTACTGAGAGAATCAACTGATAACGAAATATCTTCTCACCTTCAATCTCAACATCCTCTATCATCTATATTCTTCTAATTTTGTTGTTCAAACCATTTTTATGTGTGTTCCAGAACAAAGGAAAAGAGATGGCGGAACAGAAGGATGTGCCTGCAAGCCCCTTTCAGTACTGTACTGCCAGGATGATGTCACCAGAAATTGTGGAGTTGGGAGAGGATAGCAGGAGTTTCAATAATAGCAGAGACAGGAGTATCCATGATGTTTATGTTGCTGTGGGTAAAGATGACTTGGAAGTCCTGAAATGGACTCTACATCACGCTGTTACTCCTGGAGCTAGAGTTTTCCTCATTCATGTTTTCCCACCTCTAACCTCGATTCGTACACCAGGTGGTATCACCATTTCTTCTTTTCTCTACGGTTGAATCACTTTAAGTACGTTACTTTTTTTCTTTTCTACGTCATTTTTCCTTATTGTTCTTACCTGATAGTCGCTAGCATTCTATGAAGTTGCAAAATTTGCAGGTTTCAGGGTTTTAAAGAATCCATTCTTGTTCCCTCTCTGATTACAGTTGGAAGAATATCTAGGAGCAAACTGAGCAAAGAACAACTCCGAGGCTACGTAAATGAAGACAACAATAAAAGAAGGAGCCTCCTGCAGAAATACATCCGTTTATGTAACGATTCCAAGGTCTTGACAACACTCAAAACCACTCGATACCCATCAAAAAGCGTTTCCAGAGTCATCTACTTGATTTTCTGTCTCTCAGGTTGCGGTGGATACAGTGCTTCTTGAGAGCAAGGACACAGCTCAAGCTATTCTAGGTCTGATTCCTGTTCTTAACATTACTAGCCTCGTCATGGGAACTAAGAGACAACCTCATGCAAGGTAAACTTACTGACTTCAAAACATGTGATTATACCTAGTAGTTGCAGGAAACCTGGAATTTTAAGATGGGGTTTCATTTGGTTATGCGTCAGGATTTTAGGGAAAAGAGCAGCAAAAGGTAAAATCGTACGGAGAAAGGCTCCGGATTACTGTGAAGTTATTATTGTGCATAATGGGAAGAAGGTTATTGTTGAACCATCAAAAAAGAAATCTCGAGGACAAAGACCAGGCCTGTTGATATGTCCATGTATTCCAGGCAAGTCTATTCTGATTAATATCATGGCATATACATAGCCATACATGGCCTATGATAAGAGCAAGATTAGGGAACAACTATGCATTTCATGCAAACCAAGATGCTACTTTCTATTGAAATTCTGAACTCGTTTTCATTAATCTGTCCTGGTATCTGTGAGGCTGTATTGTCCCAAGTTCTAATGCCGGATTATCTATGTTCAATCGAAAAGTAAGGGTGAGTAGACATGACAAACCAGTTCCTCATTCGGTCCAATATAAAGTCAACATGTCAAATTTAGGATTAATAATGATTTGGTTTAGGTTTTATCTGATTAGATTTTAGAGCAAATGATTAATTATAAAAATACCAACAATAATGCCCTCATCTGTACTTATCCAGGTTGTGGGAATAACACCGTGGATTCTTAAAGCATAGTAACAGCCAACACAGGTTAGGACAATTAGAGATGCAACAAGGAATGGAACGTGGACAAGAGCATATCCAAAAAGTTGTACCTTGAGGACATTGTGTTTGTGTACACCTCCTTTTGTTTTTCCTTTCATTCTTTGCTTTTATGGGATCCTTATTAATTTGTTGCATCTTAATATTTGTACACAATTATTTTAGGTTGTTTGTAAACAAGTTTATTAATTTTTTTAAAAATGAAAACATATATCAAAATTATTGAAATTCAAATAAAAACAAGAAATGATTTGACTAATACCAACTATCCATTAGCATTTTCTATCGTTCATCAAATTTAATTATAATTATTAATGATTAAAAATTAAATTGATTTAATTAGTTAAATTATAAAAATTTTTGAATGGTTGAATATTTTAGTTCTGAGTTAATTTAATAAGCTTTATTATTCAGTTTTTATAAACTAACCAATTGTTATAATTACTCTTCATCTAATATTCTATTTTTTCAATTAAACTTCAATCTTTTTAATAAATAAGAATATTATTTTTTATATTTTTTAATTTATTTAATTTTTACAGTATAACATTTTTATTACTGTAAAATTTGCTCCAATGATTCTTTTTTAATTAGCCAAAATTTCGGGAAGATTATTTTTCGAGAATAAATGACTAGGATGCTAAGTCAACCCATGACACTAAACGACGACGTCTGTTACAACAAAGAAGCAGGGGCAAAATCGTAAAGTAATGGATTAGCCATTTGCCTATATATTCCGAAAACCCTAAATCTCACCTTTCTCATTGGACTGTCAGAGCGGCCGAGAAGATGACGACGAGATTCAAGAAGAACCGTAAGAAGAGGGGCCATGTCAGCGCTGGCCACGGCCGTATCGGGAAGCACAGGAAACATCCGGGAGGGCGGGGTAACGCCGGAGGTATGCACCACCACCGTATCCTCTTCGACAAGTACCATCCTGGTTACTTCGGCAAAGTGGGTATGCGATACTTCCACAAGCTTCGCAACAAGTTCTATTGCCCTATCGTCAACATCGACAAGCTCTGGTCTTTGGTTCCTAATGAAGTGAAAGACAAAGCCACCAAGGATAACGTGCCGTTGATTGATGTTACCCAGTTTGGATACGTTAAGGTTCTTGGAAAGGGGTTCTTGCCGGAGAATAAGCCCATCGTTGTCAAGGCCAAGCTTGTTTCCAAGATAGCGGAGCAGAAGATTAAAGAGAATGGAGGCGCTGTGGTCCTCACTGCTTAAGTTGGGTTTGTTATTTTTTATATTCTATGTTGTTGATTTTGACGTGTTCCTTTTATAATTGTTACAAGTACTATGTAGCGATACTGCTTGATGGTTTAAAGTTGCGTTGGAGCTATAATTTTCCAGGTCTTTTTAATGCTCGTTCTATTGAACTAGTTGGATGTGGGGATCAATGGCTTAATCCTTTTCCTTAGTTTCAAGAGTAATTAGCAGTCAATGTCTGGCTTATCATTTGGTTCTAGCTGTATTAGGGCTAGTGATTGTTGTTGGGATGAATTGTTTGAGAGTCATCTGACAGGATTAGGAGTGTCCTGAGCCTTTGAGAAGATCAAATTAGGTGTTCTGTTTGGTGAGCTAGATATGTGACAGATCATCAGTTTGATGTTAATGTGGGTATATGCTTGTTGTTTAGTGGAACAAGCTTACGCCAAATAAGCCTTTTGTTTAATTCTTGAAATGGATCAGTAATAGATGGCAGGGAAGTTGAAAGTTTAAGCTTATTTTGCTGTTCCTAGAGCTTAGGATTAGTCAATCTCATCAGTAGAAATGAAGTCCATTGATTTTTTTTCATTTGATAATACTTTAGATAGTTGAGAGAGCTTCCTCGAATTGAATTATTATGTTAGTTCTTACGTAGTTGAACCCAATTCACTCTAAATGTTGGACTTGAATGATCTAAATTGTGAATTGCGAGGTATGGAATTGCGGTGACTGCAAGATGCCATTGCAAAATATGGTGTCTAACCCAACTACGATAATAGTATTGTGGATGTGATTGCCTTTTAGTTTTGAAGATGCTCTTATTTCTGCTATCAATGTCATTAAGCAAGTTCAATCATCTAACTCGATTATGAGTAGTCTCAAATATTTTGAGGATTGTATTGTCGGAAAAGAGGGTATGCAAGTACTCTTAACTTGGCATGAGCCTCTTATATTTGTTATAGAAGATGATTTATCCAAATAATCAAACGCCATTGATGTCGACTCATCGGAGATCGCTAAGATCATGATAGTTTTGATATCTTATTTTTACACACCTATCCTTTTCGCCTTGGAAAAGGTCCAAGTTTTGATGATTCCAACGTACACAAGATTCCTAAGTTGCGAAACCAGGATTTCTTTTTTTTTTTAATGAAAAGGTAAATAATATATTGAACAAAATCATATATACACTTAATCTTTGGGCATATCCCGATCAAGACAGTGATTAAAAAAAATATACAAACCATACTCCAATATATCTAAAAAGAGGCTATATTTAAAATTCCATCAAACTCTCTAATAGATACCATACTCCAATACATCTAAAAAGAGGCTATATCTAAAATTCCATCAAACTCTCTAATACATCATGTAATAAGATTTATGGGATACAAGTTATATAAGATTTTATATATAACTGTTTTAATTTTGAGAACTGCATCTAAGTTCGTGATAGAAGCAGAATCTAGTTGTATAGCATTCCTGGTCTTCCATATGAAGTATATGGTACACATAAATGCACATCTAGCATCTTTGCTTTTAAGATGTGATCCATTGTAGTCTTCTCAGATCTATCTGATGGCACTAGCTATAGTGGACATAGATCGAGTCATTCCTAGCCATACCCTGATTGTATGCCAAATTTCACCTATAAAAGAGCATTAAAAAAATAGATGCTCGACAGTTTCTAATTCAACATTACACAAGACACATTTTCGGTCTATCTCTAAGAAGAGTAGGTTGTCTTTTGTAAGAAGTCTATTCCGGAGGTTGGGCC
Source organism: Erythroxylum reticulatum (assembly GCA_025504915.1). NCBI lineage: Eukaryota > Viridiplantae > Streptophyta > Magnoliopsida > Malpighiales > Erythroxylaceae > Erythroxylum > Erythroxylum reticulatum. Next base: position 29,083,803 of record JANSVA010000007.1, on the reverse strand, counting down.
ATGCTATAAAGGAGAATTTTAGAGGAATGTATTTCTTCCATATGAATGTCATCCACGACCTTTTGTTTTGCTTTACTCTCAATAGCTCATAAATTTTCTGTGATGAAAGGAGTCTTTTTACACACATCTTGTGCATGTCATTTTCCACTCCCCTACGGCCTCCCAGTTTTTCCACCAATGTATCCCGAATTGAGGCCAGTCTTTTCAATAATGGTGAGTCATGGCTACGTGGTTTTCAAACCTAAATTGATATATTCTTCAAATACACCTCATGAATCCATCTTACCTATAGCGAGTTTGCCTTAGCATTAATGTTTCATAGCACTTTGGCTAGTGGTGTCGAATTCCATAGCTTGCAATTTTTCAGCCCTAGTCCCCCTTCCTCAATTGGAACACAAATGTTTTCCTATGCAACTCTATAATGTCTACCACCCCATAAAAACACTCTACAGATGGAGGTTATCCTCTCCAAGATCGCGTAGTTGGAATATGGAAAGCTTGAAGCCAAAAAGAAAGGAGCTCTTGAATAACAGTCTTGATAAGCTCAATTTTGCCCACATAAGATAACAAATGACCAGTCTATGTGTTAATGTAAGCCTCAACAGATTCAATAAGCACAGAATATTGAGCCACCGAAACTTATTAGTGCCAAAGGGACACCCAAAAATCTAATAAGAAAGTCACCTATTGGGTACTCCACCATTTATGAGATACTATCCCTCTCATATCCGTGTACCCCTGTTAGGTATATGCTTGATTTTGACACATTTACTTTCAACCCTACCACCTGATTCAATTTCTCCAACACTTCTACTAGAATGCCTATGGACGTTTGATCTCTTCTTGAAAATAGCATAAGGTCATTTGCAAAAGCAAAGTGTGTGATTCCAAGCAGTTTACACTTCTGGTGGAAGTGAAACTAAAGGCTCCATGTTCTAATTTTCATTAGCCGGGAGAGGTACTCCATACCAAGTAAGAATAAAGTGGGTGACATTAGGTTGCCTTGTCTCAAATCCGTTCTACCTTTGAACTTCCTGTGCAATGATCCATTTATTGAAATCGAGTAGGAAAGCATTTGAACACATTCCATAATCCACCGAATAAACATTGTTAAAAACCCCAAACCTTTCATCATATCCTTTAGGAACTCCCATGCATTTGTGTTATAGGCTTTTGTAATATCAAGTTTGATCATACATCTCGGTGAGATCCTCTTCCTAATATATCCCCTTCCTAGTTCCTGTACTAGAAGGACATTGTCAAGCATGTTTCTCCCTGGCACAAAAGCTACTTGAGTTGGATCAACGAGTTTCCCCATAACCTTCACCATTATCTCATTTAAAATCTTTGTGATCACCTTGTAACTGACATTTAGGTAAGCTATAGGTTTAAAGTCAGTTACCCTTGGTGTTGTTTTGTTTTCAGAATCAACGTGATAATTGTATGGTTAATTTGTTTCAGCATTTGACCATTTGCAAAGAATTCCTTCACGACTGTAATTAAATTTGATCCCACTTGATCCCATTGTTTTTTAAAGAAAGCAACTGTTATCCGTCTAGCCCTAGGGCTTTGTCATCTCCTATGTCAAACAATGCTCGCTTGATCTCATCATCCATGATCGGGGCAGTCAATGATTCTTGATTTTCCAAGCCCAATACCACACCATTTCTAACCACTTCAATGTCTAATCTTTCCCGGGTGGATGAAGTCCTAAGGAGTCTTTGATAACAGCTTACACCACACTCGGCTACTTCTTCTATTGATGTTGTTTCTGCTCTATCCTCCTTGATGAGATGGGAAGTTGCATTTTGCCTATCTATCTTCCGAACCACTGCATGAAAATATCTAGTGCTTTTATCATCTTCCATCAAGTGCTTGCATGTTTCCTTTTGCTAGTAAAACTACCTCTCTATATGTTGCATGAACCCCACCTGCTTCCTTCTAATATTCACCTCATGTTGCAACTCTTCATCATCGAGTCTACTTAGTGCAGCCTTATATGCAACTTGGAAATCCTCTTCAACCTTTTTGACTTTGCTTGAATGTGGCCATAAACTTCGAACTTCAAAACTTTCAGGGGGGTCTTTAGAGCCTTCAATTTCACACAAAAAATGTATTGTACTGACCCCTTTACTTCTATGTCCTAAGTATTGGCAATTATGTCTTGAAAGCCAGGATGATTGAGCCACACGTTGAAGAATTTGAAAGGTTTGTTACCTTAAAATTCCTGCTGTTTGAAGTCCACTATAACATGGCAATGATCTGAGTCTACCATTATATGTTGGAAGTAAGCTGAACAATTCAAACCTAAGGCTCCCCATGTAGGATTTATAAGAACCCTATCCAATTTTACCCATAGATTGTTTTTATTCCATGTGAAGAACACCCCTCTATATGGAGCATCTTCTAATCCCAAAGTCATTCGAAAATCTTGTATGTCTTTTAAGCAAGTGGGCAGAGGGTGGTTGATAACTTAATCTTTCACTAGCATCATAGACACAATTGAAATCTCCCATTAGTATCCATGACATCAATGGATCCTAAGCCTACGCTATTAGATGCTACCATAACTCCCTTCTTTTAGTCACACTATACAACCCATACATAAATGTCACCAGAAATTGCATTTGAGATGTTTGTCACTTCATACTGTAGTGAACAAATTGTTCTCCTTGCACCAACACATGGCATTGATAAAAGAAAGGATTCCAAGCAATAGCAATTCATCCTCCTATAATAGAACCAAAATTATGACTATATTCGCATCCTGGAACTTATTTATCATCATGATACCCAAATCTTCTAGAGATAATTTTGTTTCAAGAAAGCAAGCAAATTTGCAGTTGTGTTATCTTATAAAGTTGACAACATTATATTGTCTCGAAGCCTTGTTTAGGCCTCGGATGTTCCAGCACAACACCTTCATTTTCTAATTTAGGAGGGTCTATCTCCTCCTGGTCTCTTTGTTCCTTCTGCGGTACACTTTTCCTTCACTACGCTATTTACACCCACATTGGCTTGCACATTATCTCCGTTAATCATTCCTTTATTGGATGTCATCACATCCTTACCTGTGTTGTTGTTTTTATAGTTTTACACCTTTCTGCCATTCACTTCCACTGATTGGTCTTGGCTCCGTTCGGTTCTGTATAGGTTTAGGTCGCTTTGTACCATTTTCTGCCTCACTATTCAGAGTAGTTACCTTCTCCCTTCTGTCTATGTTTGTTGTCCACTTTCTTGTTCTAGGTTTGTCACATTATTTGGTCCCAAGTGGCCTCTCATTTGTTCAGGAATCTTTGCTTCTATCCCCTACTTGGTCTGATTCTTAGAGCCTCCATCCTCATTGACTTCACCTTTGTCTAGTGAGTTTCCATATGTTATGCCTCCCACTATTGTAGTTTCTTTTGGCTGCATCTTATTGATTTTTCTAATGGTTTTACATTAAAAAAGTTTATACCCGAATTGCTGGTAATGGCAGCAGTAGCTTGGGAAAGTCTAAAAGATCACCATTTGACTATATCTACCACCCCTCAGCATCTTAACATTGAAACTAATCATTGGCTTTTTTTATACATCCACTTCGACCAAAATTCTTACATACCCGATTCTTGATTTCTTACTTGATATCTTGTCCATGCAAATTGGTTTTCCAACTCGGGATCCTAACTTGGAAATCCTTTTTCATTCCACAACTCCAAAGGGACATTCGAAAATTGCAACCAAATTGGAACTTCTATGAAATCTTTGTAATTAAAAGCAAATCCTTGAGTAAGTTTTTTCAGCAGCAAGGTCTTCCCATATACGACATATGGTCCCCCTGCCACACATTCAACTGGTCTTCTTCTGTATCAAATTGGAAAACTATCCAACCTTGGTCATGCAACAGTATTTGACATTGCATTCCCCATTTTGCAATCAGCCCTTCCAATGCTTTCATTCTCAGGAATCTCCCCGTAAAGCATCCTACAAGGCACCAGTACTCATATGTTTTTCATTATTCAGTATCTTACCTTCCCAATTCTGGAAACCCGACTGCTCTTGTTCTCGAACCCTCCCCTGTTGTATATTGTTCTTATTGCCCCAACTCTGTTTACTCCCAAAGCCATGTTCGCTACTCTTGCCTCTACATTACCTAAAGGCTTACCTTGCTGTGTTTCTTTTGTCGCGCCCTCCCTGTTTACTCCCGAGGCCAGGTGCAATCTATCCCCTACATTGTTTTCACATTAGCTATTTTCATCGAAGGGAGGTTTGATGCACTAACCTCTTGCACTTCCTCCTCGTCGTTGCCTTGATTTCCCATAGATTGCCTTCCAGGACTCACTGCCTGTAAACCCATTACACAGTCGGCTGTAATGTCTCTCCCTTTATGCTTCCCATGCCTCAGAACCGAGGATCCTGGTAGGGTTTAACCCTGAACTAGATCTTGAATGGTATCTCTTTCTGTTGCAACACACTAAATCGATGCAAAATCAAGCCAAGGAGAAGAGTGTTGCTTGCCGTAAAGTGTGCAGTACCTTGGAGAAAAATCATCAAGGGTGAGAGCACTCACATTCGAACACTACTGATACTGATGGCTCTTTCTTTTTTTTTATAAAATGTAAATAGTATATTTTATCAAATGGTATATATACATCAGTTTGTGAGGCATTCCTAGAATAGAAATCAACAACCAAGTCCCCTACTACCCCAATACACCCAAAAGGGGGTTAGGTGACCTCATTTACCCCAGTACGTCCAAAAAGAAACAAGACAAGACAATACAACAAAATTAAATAAGTAACCGAAGATGAAGCATATATGCTGGGTTAAAGACAAGGTCTGCTCGACCCATCTAGCATAACCCTCACAAGGAGGCTAGTAGGAAATGTGCAACATAGACTAATGCCCGTCCCACTACACCCATACACACCTAAGCCAGCTATCACATGAAGAGCACAAATCAAAGCCATCCACAATAGAAGAAGAGGATGAAAAGCTAGAGCCCATCCACCCTTCCTTAACTGTGGGGACTGGCATGTTTGAAGGAGCAGCCCAAAGCCCATCCGACTTAATCCTACACATGCATATAGACACCTACAACCCATGAGCCCAATCAGTAGTACATTAAAGTTACAGACATTTGATACAAAGTCACAGTAATGACCCCTGTCCAATAGCCCAATACAACCCTTCAACAGTACATCTAAGTTACAAATAGTTGATACAAATCCACAACAGTAACCCCCGTCTAATACCCCAATACAACCCATATGAAGTAAGTTATATGTCTCCCTAGTGTAGTCGAAAGAAGCCTTATTCATAACCAGATCTCAAGATAAAACCACAACCAGTTCAGTATGTGGCCACCAACCTGGGCTAAAGCCTAGTCCCCATTACACCCGAATCCTACCCTATGTTAACAAGCTAAGCAATATCACATTACTCCTCCTGTACATATAGGTAATGTAACTATATTCCCCATTGCCCAAATAACCAATACAACATACAGTTAAAATAACCGAAGCTTTAAACAAATAAGCTCTGACAAGCTATACACGACATAAGCAGTATTGCTCCTAAATGGAGGCTAGTAGCAAAATTGAGCATGTTGCCACTCAAAACCGAAGTGAAGACCGTGCAATCCACCACCTGCTCCTCAGACAAGCAACGACAAAAGCCCAGTTCATTCAAATGCTCCACAGGATGACAAGTATCATACCCCTAATGCATACACGTCCACCTAGCTCCCTTGAGATTTCGTAGACATCCGAAGACGTAGTACTGCATGCTTCCGAAAACTCAAAAGGGCACACCATGGGCAGACCAGGTTGAAGCCTTCAAACCTGCCATAAACAACTTAAAGAAACATAAGAATTGTCCCTAACCATCCGAAGCAGAGCACCAGAATAGCATCACATGACAACATAACCGAAGGTCAGAAATCAATTAAATTCATTGGATAAAGTCAATACAAGATCTTGTAAACTATAATTTTTATCTTTGAGACTACATCAGATCGAGTAAAGGAGGTTGCATCCATCTGAATTGCATTCCGGGTCTTCCATATCATATATAGGGTGCAAAGGAAAGCTAGCTTTGCGGCTTTACATTGAAGTAGGGCTCCTCCGTAATTAATTCGAATCCACTTAATGGTGCTCAACAATATGGTCATAGCCCAAGTCATCCCCAACCAACTTCAAATGGCATTCCAAACATCCCCCGTAAAGGAGCATTTAAAAAATAAGTGGTCCACAGATTCCATTTCAGAGTCACACAATTTACACATTCGGTCCAAATCCAAGAACAAAAAATTATCTTTGGTAGGTAGCCGATTTCACAAACTGAGCCAATTAATAAAAGAATATTTTGGCGAGATATAGCGTTTCCATATAAAGGACATCTAGGGCCGCCTTACATGCTTGAAGTGCAGCATCTCATAAACCTTGTGTGATGATAGGACACCATCCACACAAAGGCACTATAATCCGAAGACCACTGCACTTCTTCCTCCCATTCTGTCCACCAAGGAGTCCCGTATTAGTGCTAACTTCTTTAGAAGGGGAGAGTCCCTGTTGTGTGGCACCCAGTCCCAAATTGGTACCCCCATTAAGTAATACTCATGGACCCATCTAACCCACAAAGAATTCGCCTCGACATGTATATTCCATAACATTTTAGCTAGTAATGCATTATTCCAATATTTACAATTTTTAAGTCCTAAGCCTCCCTCTTCTTTTGGGAAACAAATGTTGTCCCATGCAACCTTGAAATGTTTCCCTCCCCACAGGAAGAGTCAACAAAGAGAGATTATTTTTCCCAAGATAATCACAGGAATAGGAAAAGCTTGAAGCCAGAAAGCCAAGACACCCTAAATGACTGAATTCACAAGTTCAACCCTCCCTACATAAGACAGGCTTTTTCCATTCCAAGCATTAATATAGGTTTCTATAGATACAAGTAAAACTGAGAATTGAGCAACCGAGATTTTCATGGGAGCCAACGGAACCCCCAAATAATGGATTGGGAATTGTCCCAAAGGGTAGTCAACCATTTGCAAAATGGCTTCTCTCTCGCACCCCCACACACCACCAAAGTATATGTTAGACTTTGAAGGATTAACACTCAGGCACGCTACCTCCCGAAGTGCCCTCAACCCATCTACCAAAACTTAAATTGAGGTGGAGTTACCTCTAGAAAGTAACATAAGATCATTGGCAAAGGCTAGGTGGGTGATACCAAGTTTCTGACACTTCATGTGGAAGTTAAAGTTTGGGCTAACCATTCTCAATTTTAAAACTCTTGAAAGGTATTCCAAGTACAGGAGAAAGAGAGTAGGGGACATAGGTTTGCCGTAACCCTCTTCTCCCCTAGAACAGACCATGCAAGGTATCGTTAATCGAGACCAAATATGATGCAGTTGTAACACATTCCATAACCCAACTGACAAACTTGACTGGGAAGCCCAACCCTAGCATCATCTCCTTCAAAAAATCCCAGGACACTGTGTCATATACTTTGAAAATATCAATTTTGATTACACACCGTGGTGATATACGTTTTCTGCTATAACCCCTTACAAGCTCTTGCGTGAGGAATATATTATCCAACATATTTCTTCTCGATACAAAAGCTGATTAAGCCAGATCTATTAATCTCTTCAAAATTGTGGTCATACGAGCCACTAATATCTTCATGATCACTTTATACATCACATTCAAACAGGAAATGGGGCGAAAATCTATTACCCTCGGTGCGGAGCTCTTTTTGGGGATAAGGGTGATGATTGTATGATTAAGTTGTTTGAGCAATCTACCATTGCCAAAAATCTGTGCACTATGACCCTAACACTATATCCAACCCTGTCCCATTGCTGTTTGAAGAAGGCAGAGGTGTAGCTATCTGACCCTGGTGCTTTATCATTAACAATGTCAAATAAGGCTCGATGTATCTCAGCATCAGTGATGGAGGCAATTAGATTACGCTGCAACTCTGAATCTAGTAGCGCACCATTGCTGATCAACTGTGAATCAGCACAAGTCTGAGGGGGAGAGGAACCAAGAACTTCCTGATAATAGTTGACTACACTCTCAATCACTTCAGTCATTGAAGAAGTTTCAGAACCATCATCCTCAGTAAGGTGGGTTATGGTATTAAGCCGACTCCTCTTCCTAGCCATTGTATGAAAATATCGAGTATTCTTATCTGCCTCTATCAGGTGGGTACACTTATCCTTTTGTTGGTAAGAGATTCGCTCAACATCTTGCAGGAAATTTGCAAACTTCCTTGTGGTATTCACTTGAATTTTCAAGTCAACATCTTCAGGGTTGCATTGGAAGGCTCAGTATACCCTTTGGAACTCCGTCTGTGCTGTTTGAACTCGACAGGTAATATGACCATAAGCTTGTTTATTCAAGCTTCTCAAGGGAGCCTTAAGTGCCTTCAACTTGGCGAAGAGGATACACTGTGCAAATCCTACAGGTTGCTAATTCCATATGTTGGCCCCTATGTCAGGGAAGTTGGGATGACTTATCCATATGTTGAAAAACTTAAAGGGCTCCTAATGACTGAAGTATACTATCATTGGACAGTGATTCGAGTCCACCATCATTGGCAAGAATTTAGCCAAACAATGAATGCCCCGTGTACCCCATGCTTGGTTAACAAGAACTCTATCAAGTTTTGCCCAAAGATGGTTTTTCTTCCAAGTAAAAAACTCCCTACTAGAAGGGGCATCTTCTAAACCAAGGGTCATTCTAAACTCTTGCAAATCTTTCAACAAATAAGTAGTTGGGGGTAGGCATCCATGCCTTTTAGTTGCCACACAGACACAATTAAAATCCCCAAAAATCAACCAAGGAGTCATCTGGTCTGGAGCTAACTCATTCAACGTCCTCCATAATTCCTTCCTCTGACCGACACTATACAGCCCATACACGCAAGTCAACATGAATGCTTCCTTGGTGGTTCGATAGATCAAAAGAAAGTAATGGAATTGGTCACCCTGATCAAGAACCTGACACAAGTAGTAAGAAGAGTCCTAACCAATGGCCATGCGGCCCCCTGGGATGGAGTTAAAATTATGCCTATAGTTCCATCCTAGGAATTTATTAGTCATCAAATTCCCCAAGCCAGCAATGGTAAGTTTTGTCTCCAACAAACAAACAAAATGACAATTGTGTTGCCTAGTCAGGTTAACAACACTCAGCTGTCTTGAAGGCTTATTAAGCCCTCAGACATTCCAGCATAAGAGGTTCATTTCTTCAGTTGACAGGAGCCTTCCCCTCCCACACTTTGGTTCTCAATTGTAACATACGGTGCCCTCTTAATAGTACTCAGCTTCAAAATATTACCTTCTGAACTACTCCTTGGTGCCACTTTGCTACTACCTTCAGCAACCGGCAGGTTCTTGCTCATACTAAGTTCTGTACTCTGGATTACTTCCCTGCTTATAATAATATTCCTGTATTTCTGTATTTTCGGCCAGGCCTCCTTAGTCATCCTTGTGTTATCGAGGGTTGCAAAATCATGGGCACAAACCCACGCACCAAAGCTGGTCCTCATCATCATATTCAATGTATCTGCAATGAACTTAGTTTCCAATAGACACACAAAATATCACTAGTGTTATCGAAGGAACTTGACAACACTAGGTTATCAAAAGGCCCAGTTTAGGCCTCGACATTCCACGAAAACACCATCATTGATTAGATTAAGGAGGGCGACTCCCTCCCTCACCCTGCGGAATCTTAGAACTGAAGCGCACGACCATTCAGTAACTACTGTCTATGCTAGGCTAAGACTTCTTTACAGAATTACTGCCCTGCCAGTTTTAGTATTCCTGTATGATTGAACTTTCTGCCATTCCTCGTTATTCAGCCTTATGTTGTTTGCCCAGTTTGGTTGAGTTAGGCCACTTCTTTTCCCACCTCCTCCGTCGCCTCCCCACCTCCATCACCTGCTGTAAGTTGCATTTGAAGTTCCTGAGCCTTGTCTAGATTCCAATCTTAATCACCCTCTACATGTTTAGCCAAATACTCCCTACTCCTTGTCTCTTTCTCCAAATTGTGTAGAGCTGTATGACCTACTATTGTAACAGAAGTTGTGGCCAGGGTTTCCTTTGGTTTCTTCTTTTGTTAATGCTCTTTGCACTCAAAGGGAGTGTGGCTGAATCTCTTGCATTGCCAATAATAGGTCGGATATGTCTCAAAGATGACCAGTTGAGTGTAGCTATTTCCTGTAGGTCGCTTCACCTCGAAGGTTGTTACAAGGCATTTAGAGACATCTACTTCCACTAGTAAACATGCATAGCCAATTCTAGACTTCATGTTGGTGATTTTATCGGTACACATTGGGCGACCAATTCTTGAACCCAGTTTGGACAGTTGTCGTTCATTCTAGAACTCCAAAGGGACATTAGGTAGCTGGATCCAGATTGGGACAGCCATAAAGTCCTTGTAGTCAAAGGCAAATCCTGGCGTAAGCTTCTTCAAGAGCAAGGTTTTTCCAAACATAACAAACGACCCACCTGATAAAACATTCATTCTGTCTTCTTTGGAATTAAACTGAAAAATCAGCCACCCCTTACTATGAAGGATGAGTTTAAAGTGCACTTTCCATTTAGCTATTTGATCCTTAAGGGCTTTCAACCCTGGAAACTTTCCGGTGAAACACCCAATGAGGCAAAAGCCCCAAGTTTGTTCAATCTCCATTACGTCGTCCATCTCCAAAGTAACCTCATCATCAACTAGTGTAAATTCCAGCTTCATTCCTTAGGTGATTTCTCTGTTATCGCAAAATAAGTTGGCGAATGAAGGTTTGGATGTTTCTCCCTCATTAGCTACAGGTTCTCGATGTGGCTTTTTATGATTCAGCTTGTTAGAAGGCACCTTCTGTATAGACTCACTCTCTTTTGGACTTTCGGACTCACTCTGCGCAGAGTTAGTTGGTTGTTGCATATTATCGAACACCTGACGGGTAGACTCCTCCTCTTCAGACCTGCCAGAATCAGAAGAATCAACACTCCCCAATTCAATCTCATCATCATCAGTCATGGATGCTACATCCTCCCCCGACTTTTCATTCAATTTTACAGTACTCACAAGAGGTTTAGGAGTCAGTGTTTTACCTAGTTTAAGTGTGTTAAGTTGACCTTGCTATACTGTCCTGGTCACTCCTCCACTGTTTCTAACCCCCCAACGTCGACACCACCCTGGGGTTTAGTTCTAGCATTTGGCTTCGTAGTCATATATTCCATAGGCGAACCACTTACTTCAGCTACCGCTTGCGGTGGCGCTCTAGGCTTAGCAGTCTTCGAAGCAGGTGTCGTTAGTGAGTTCTTAGTACGTTGTCCCGTGATGCATTAAGTAGTGATATCATAGCTCCTATTTTTCTACTTCCATATGTCTCACCGGTCGGTTGTTAGAAATCAAGAAGTCCGGTGCCGGCGGGGGGGGGGGAGGGGGTGGAGAATCCCAAGAGCTTTCCCACCTCCCAAATCTACCCAAGAGTTTCAACTTTAAATCTCTAACTCCCAATGATGCCAACAAAAAATCACTACCGTCCAGTAATTCCAACACTGAAACTCAACTGCCCATAAGATAGTGAGGGCAAACCCTAATCTTGCGATGAACAATAGCATCGAACACCTCTGTTAGTCACGCAAGATAATATAATCAAGGGTTAAGGTGGATGAGACTTGCCCAAGGTCAAACCGTTCTTTGAACCAATGGAGCACGATTTGAACACCGAAGCACCACCACCGCTAAGAGAGTAATCGCCCAATAGTGAAACCGTTCTTGTAGCCCACGCAAGCCACTTCCAGATCCGCGCACGACCCCTTTTGGTTCAATACAAGCAGTAACCTAAAACCAATTGATGGCGCAACCACAATATCAAAGGATTGAGTCGAAGAGAGACAATACGGTGAACAAATCCTGGGAGAAATTTTGCCTAGTGAGAGACACTCTCAATCGTTTACACTTTCTTATTGATAACTTTTTATTTTTTTTATGAAAGGTAAAAGGTATTTTTCATCAAAAAATATATACAAAAGTCACTAAGGCATATCTCAGTCAAAAGGACAAAGTCAAAACCTCAGTTATAAAGGCAAAGTCAAAACAGCCCTAAGTCACCAAAAACACATCCAAAGTGTGGTTACTTTACTCCAGTGTCCCTACAACTTTTAAAAGAACCTATAAACAAAAGCGTTGTATCATATTACAAGTTAGGTCCACGTACGCAGGAGTCTAGTGGTAACATGTATGTGGTTTCTACTCTCCATTACGCCCAGCACGTAGGTCCATGGGACAGAAGCCTTGTAGGCCCATAGGTATTAGGCCCATTCACAAGCCACTGGGGTCTTACTGTAGGAAGCATGCAGATGTTGGCCCAGTACACATAAGGCCCTGTGTCTGGTAGTTCCAGTCCTACTCACTCCCCAAAATATTTGGCCCGAAAGCCTGAGGGCCCATTCCCTACTCACGCCCAAAGGTTTAGCCTAGAATTCTGATTAATCTGAGCTCTACTCCCTACCCAAAATATTTAGTCCAAGAGCCTGCTTAACCTAGCCTAGTCCCCTAGTACCCCAGAGTTCGCATCCTCACAGAGAAACCACTTCCCTTATACATCCACCTATTTTATCCTTAGACCCACTACAACTAAAAAATGCTAATGTCATTTACCCCACCCCCTTGTACATCCGAAATTGATCTCTATGATATTCCCAGTTACAGCCTTGTAATAATTTTAGAGTTATCTAACGTTATCCGTAATCTAGTCCACCTAAATGGAGGCTAGTTGACCCACCCCTTGTATATTAAAAAAAAGAGTATTATATGCTCCCTCTTCGTATGACCAAAGTTGCCCTCAGCATATACATTTTCCAGCTTAGTATATCCTAAGTTCCCAAGTGCCCCAGATACACCCAAGCATTATATCTAGAGTGCTGTCATAATCCACTGCAACCCAATATGATAAATTCTGGTTGTTACAGTGCTTCCGCTCCCTGTTTTCCCCAACATTCAAGAAAAGCTATTGGACAAGTTTTTCAAAGGCCCATGTACCCCTTATATTCTGGTCCAGCTGCAGCATAATGTAGGTCCACTTCCTGCCTCGCTGTTAAAGCTTTAAAGTCGAGGACAAGGCGTGTCCTACTAGAATGCCATCAAGATGTTTAGAAAAATGAAAATGCTATCCCATATGCCCCAATACACCTAAGTGAAATTGATTCTGGCAACCATTGATAACACATAAACACGAGAATTTAAAAAAAATCTACATACGATAGCTATCTCCCTACCCCAAAGGAGCCCACGAAGTATATGCAGAGGCAATCAAAAAAATATGCTCTCTTCTTACCACACATCATACCAGTATAACAGACCTCCCAAGAACCATATCAATGGACTAAAAATCAAAAGATCATGAAAGCTCTAGTAAGCCTAGGGAAGACAGGCATTTGGCGTTCCCTGTCTTGCACCTAATGCCATACGACCTTGTCCCCATGTCCTAAAGGGAATGCAAGGTGTTGCACCAGTAGAAAGTATTTAACATCCAGATTATATCCCCATCAGAGGTATCCAAGACCCCTTACCACCATCTGTGAATGTCAGGCCCTCTAGGCATTGAACGCATGCAATTGGTTTCCAGCATAACCAAATACAACATTTTATCCCACCCCTCTCTTGCAAGCCGATATTCACTTGACCAGAATATGGACAAAAAAGAATATTTCCACTACGCCCAACAAGAGTTATCAGTGACCTACTCCTCTGCATCAGGGGTCAATGCAATGAGGACATCAGCTAACCAAGAAGGGGATGTTGGCAGTACCGAACCTAGTCTCCCCATTTATCCCTGACTGTATCAACACTGAATGCCTAGTGAAAGGAACTCCCATCAGCCATGGCATCTGAGTATCTTCCATGCAAACAGACCCCAATACACCCATTTGCAGACATAAATTTC
>JANSVA010000007.1:29047990-29069759 GCA_025504915.1 Erythroxylum reticulatum | reverse complement strand
TACAATACTATGGTTTCGTTACCATTTTTCAACCAGTAATGATCAATATAGTACAAAATACAATATTCTATACCCAACACTAATATGGAAGCAACAACGATGGAGAAGCAATAGGATGGATAGTGGAGCAAAAGAAGATGACAGTAGGAGACGAGAGAGTCGAGACAAAGAAAGAGGTAGATGAGGTTTAAAGAGAGTAATTAAGATACTGAAATGAAAGAGAAATGCTCATGTTATTCATTCTTGTCATGAAGTATTATATACAACGAATTATGTATAGCAGCTAAACTATCGATACATAACAGAGTTTTTCATAGGTTAACCGTAAGTTGTTACAGACCAACAAAATCGTTACAAGAAAATGACATATAGTGACATTATCCCTTAACATGCCCCCGCAAGAGCATGGCTCCATCAAGAACATGCATCTTATGTCGTAAGTCAACATGGCAGCGTGATGACAAAGGTTTGGTAAGAGCATCTGCAAGCTGATGATGAGTGGAGATATGGGCAACATGTAAATTGCCAGCTTGAACAAGTTGACGAACATAATGATAATCCAGAGCAATATGTTTCATGCGAGTATGAAATACTGGATTCTTACATAAGTAAATAGCACCAAGATTGTCACAATATAAAACAGGTGAGCCTTTAAAAGGGAGATGAAGTTCAGATAATAAGCTTTGTAACCACTGAAGTTCAGCCACTGTTGTGGCCAAGGATCGATATTCAACTTCAGTGGATGAGCGGGAAACAGTGCGTTGGCGTTTGGATTGCCAAGAGACTGGACTACCACTGAAGTAGATAAGGTATGTTGAAGTAGATGTTTTTTCATCACTATTACCTGCCCAATCGACATCACTGTAGGCCTTGAAGGGTGACTGTAGAACACTAAAGAGCTGAAGATTAAGCTTGTTCTGTTTATGAAGCTGTAACCCAAAATGAATGGTCCCCTTGATATAACGATAAACTCTTTTAAATTGTTGAAAATGGGTAACAGTGGGAGCTTGCATGAATTGAGCAAGCTTATTGACCGCAAACACTAGGTCTGGTCTGGTATGAGCTAAGTATTGAAGACATGCAACCATCTATTTATAAATGGAGATATCAGTTGGGGTCGTACAATCGTCAAAGGATAATGAGGTGGAGAGACATAGTGGTGTAGACATTGGCTTGGTAGCAGACAAACCAAACTGATCCAAAATATCTCGAATATACTTATGTTGAGAGAGAAATAAGCTATCAGTAGTGGGAACAATTTCAATCCCCAAGAAATAAGACAGGAAATCCAGTTGCTTTAGAGAGAAGTTTGTGGACAGGGCAGTAGTAAATTTGGACAAGAACACTGATGAGTTCCCTGTCAAGAGTAAGACGTCAACATAGACTAGGAAGTACGCTACAACCCCATGGCAATTATAAATGAAAAGAGAGGGATCATTGACACTATTTCGAAAACCATAGGAGAGTATGAAGCGTTTCAGAGACTCATACCAAGCTCGAGGTGCCTGTCTAAGGCCATAAATAGCCTTGCGTAACTTACAAACGTAGGCTGGATGATCTAGATGTATAAAGCCCGGGGGTTGTTTCATATATACAGCTTCGGTTAATGCTCCTTGTAAAAAGGCATTGTTAACATCCATTTGATGGATGGACCAATTATGAGCAATTGCAATTGTGAAAACAATCTTAAGTGTTTAAGGTTTAAGAACTGGCGCAAAGGTTTCATGAGTTTGCGTAAATCCTTTGGCAACCAGGCTAGATTTACCGAGCAACAGAACCATCGGGGTGGCGTTTGATCTTATACAGCCATTTTTTGCCAACAATATTATAGCCTTGAGGTGCAGGCACGAGGTCCCAAGTGTGGTTGTTGAGTAAAGCTTCAAATTTTGTATTCATTGAAGCGTGTCATAATAGATCCTGCATTGCCTGTGAGAGACACGATGGTTCAAGAGTAGCTGGTAAGGGATATTTACTGACCTGATACAGCTTTTTGGTTTTGTAAATGTGGTTCTTGGAACGGGTCTGCATCGGATGGGTATTAGTGAGGGCTGGCGGCGCAGGCAAGGAGTCCGTAGGCACTGGCAACGCTGAGGCAATTTCCACTGGTATAGAATGAGTGATAGTACCTGTGCTGTCCACATTAGCAAATGGTAGGGGAAAGGAAGTAAACTGAACCGGATTAGACGGATTTGAGTGGGGAGGTAGAGACTTGTCCGGACAGGAAACAAAAGGGGACACAGAGAGACTCTTATCAAGGAAAGAGACTACATGAGATGATGTAGAATGAGATGGGGAGGGTGGAGGAGGGGTGGAGGAGCGAAGAGAATCATAAGGAAATATGGTAACATGGAAGATAACATGTCGAGAGATGTAGGTCTTATTAGTGAGAGGATCGTGACATAGATACGCATATTGAGAGGTGGAATATCCGAGAAAGATGCAAGGGGTAGATCGAGCCTGTAATTTTTGATCTGTGTAAGGCCAAAGCCATGGAAAGCAGAGACAACCAAAGGAGTGTAGATGGTGATAGTTAGGAGAAGAATTGTGGAGCATCTCATAAAGAGAGGTCATGCGGAGGACTGGCGTGGGCAACCTATTTATAAGATACACCACAGTTTGAAAAGCATATGTCCAGAAGGTGGAAGGGAGGGTGGATTTATGAAGGAGAGCTCTACTAGTCTCAACAATGTGACGATGATGTCTATTAGTTGTGTCGTTTAGCTCAGGCGTATGAGGAGGAGTAGTGAAATAGGTAATCCCATGTTGTCCCAAGAAAGCTTTAAGTGCATCAAATTCTCCGCCATTGTCACTATACAGAGATATAATTTTGGTGTTAAAAAATGCTTCAACAAGATCTTTAAAACGTATAAAGATGGACAATACGTCAGATTTCTTACGAATGGGATACAACCAAGTATATTTAGAAAAATGATCTACAAATACAACATAATAACGAAACCCATCGACAGATGTAATTAGTGCTGGACCCCAAACATCACTGAACAACAGTTGAAGGGGACGACTACCAGTAAGATGGGTATTGGGAAAAGACAACTTATGGCTTTTAGAACATGCACAGGACACACAGGGACTCTAAGAAGTGTTGCTACTACGAAGAAGAAAACGTGCAGTAAGATGCTAAAGGATAGGTTTAGCTGGATGACCTAAAATGTGATGTCAATCTCGAGTGTAGACTGGAGTAGTGATATAGGCCGTAGGGAGCTTCTTCGGACAGGTAAGGTAATATAAGTCATCAGCACAGGGACCTTGCATCAGTACTGCCTTGGTTCGAACATCCTTGACCTGAAAATGAGTGGAGAAAAATTTAACCGAGACTTTGTTAGTATCGCAGAGCTTAGATACAAAAAGTAAATTATTGGTAAGGTTGGGAGCATGTAAACATCAGGCAAGGACAACGAGGTAGTGGGAGTGGGGAGAGTGGTGATACCAGTATGTGTAATCGGTAATTCATTAATATTGCCGACTACCAGTTGATCGGAACCATCGTATGGGGAGGCAAAAGAAAGATTATTAAGGTCATTGTGAGATAATGGGAGGCGCCAGAATCAACAACCCATTTATCAGACAGAAGTGCGGCAATCTTGTGGGTGTGGTGGGCCACAGGTTGACGGGTGCGAGGACGACCATGAAGTTTAAAATAGCAACGTGCCGTGTGACCTGGTTTCTTACAGTATTGACAAACAACAGAAGAATGGGAATCACAGCTAGTTGAAGCCTGTACAGATGGTTCAGATACATCAACATCAAAGGACATGCTTGAAGGGCGAGATCAATGCCGTTGGTGGTATGGTGAATCCTGTGTTTGGTTGCAATGACGTTATGGTGGCCAGTGGGTGTGATACCCAAGCAACGCTGTAGCAGGTGTAGAATTGGACTTAACTGTTCTTATGAGATAGGCCTCATGATCAAGAAGCTTCTCGTGAAGTTCCTCAAAAGAAATGGAAGATTCTCTTGCCCCAATAGCTGCAACAATCCCCTTAAAGTCGGAGCCAATACCATTGAGTACATGGATAAGAAGGTCGGTATCATCAAGAGGACTGCCAATAATGGCTAATTCATCAGTAATAGATTTAATCTGACGTAAGAAGACAGCCACTGATTGATCACCTTTCTCCATACAAGTGAGTTTCTCCTTCAAAGAAAAAATGCGAGAGTGAGAGCTACTCATATAGGTCTTACCAAGAACGTCCCACACCTGTTTAGAAGTGGTAACTGAGCCGAGTAACATGACAATATTCTCAGCAACCGAGGAAAAAAGGGCTGCAATAAGGAGCTGATCTTGTTGAAGCCAGTGGGTATAACCAGGATCAGTCACTGGCAGACATAGGAAAGAGCCATCCATGTAACCCTGAAGTCCGTAGCCAATCAAAAGTGCAGTCATCTGCACCTGCCAGGCCGGATAGTTTGTACCATTAAGTTTAATGGAGGTAGTGTTCAAAACAAAGAGAGAAGAATTGTTGAAGGGAATCATATTTGCAGGACTGGTGGTGCCAGAGGCATCATCTGCAGTAGTCATGATGAAGAAGAGAGGAAAACTTGGGAAATTAGAGAGAGAGGAAGGGAGATATACTCAACCAGGGTGATGAAAAAAATTTGCCGTTAGGCTTCAAGCAGCTCTGATACCATAAAGATAGTAATTAAGATACTGAAATGAAAGAGAAATGCTCATGTTATTCATTCTTGTCATGAAGTATTATATACAAAGAATTATGTACAGTAGCTAAGCTATCGATACATAACAGAGTTTGTTATAGGTTAACCGTGAATTGTTATAGACCAACAAAATCGTTACAAGAAAATGACATATACTGACATTATCCCTTAACAAGGTTTAGTTGGGCTGTGTAAGGGAGGCGTCGGATACTTTCTCTTTGGATTATATTTTTTATAATTTTAATCCTCCAAAATTTTCATATTTACAAAACTCCTTGATATTTATTGATATTCTTGATACTAGTTGGTATCGATGATCTAATAGCTAAATTGGATGATGAAGTTATCATCATTTAATTGGTTCATTAATACTTTTTACATCATGCCCACTTTAAAGTTACTTTTAACAAAAATATAAGAGAAATTTTTTAATTAAAATTTTCATAATTAGAATTTTCTTTTAAAAAATTAGTTACATTAGAAAATATTTCTATTTCCTTTATCCTACCTTTGAAGTCATAGTATTCATGGTATGAAACTTAAGCACCAAGGAGAGGAAAACGAGAGGAAATTGAAGATAGACATAAGAAGGGAAAAGAGGGTGCCAGCAAAAAGAAGACGAAGTCAGGCCAAATCATTAATCGAGAAAAGCAGATTTTATTGAAAGTGCCTTTAGAAAGCATAAAGAAAGCAACAAGCCTATCACTGTGCAAAATCTGTGTAGAGCTTTTTGAAGTTGGGTTTTCCTTTTGGTATACTTTGCCACTTCTCTCTTTATATCCGTCCTCCCTATTTTGTCATTTTCTTTTCTTTTTTTTCACTTCCTTCTTCTTATAAAGAAATAAATATATCATATATAAGCTTAAAGTCATTGACTTTTCTGAGGTCATGTAGTAGAATGATTCCATCCAACCAAGCCAACTCAACAATGTCTTTAATCCAACAGTTAAAGGGGGAAATGCTAAAACTGGGATTAGATGAGATGATATTGAAAGATGAAAAACACATGTAGCCTTGATAAGCACGTAAAAGATAATGTCTTGGCAAATGTGATCTCATCAAGTATGGACAAGCCAATCGCCCACCTGTGCATGACAGCTAATCTAAACAGTGAAGTAACAGCCCCACCCACACAATCTTCTATCATAGAGCATTGTCATTGTGGCCTATACGTATAGTCTCGCTCTATGCGAGAAAAGCCTGAGTGTTAGGCACCTTAATGGCTGTAACCTGTATGGCTTATTGCTAAAGATGGACCATCTCTGCTTTGGATGCTCGTTACTCCCTCGGGCTTCGTGCTCACACCTCAAACTCGCTATAATGCTTTTTCCTTGTTTGAAAAGCATTTTGATTTTTTTGTGGCAAGAGCCACTCAGAAAGCATTCCATGTTTCCAAAACCATTTCTTTGGCTCCAGCGATGGTTTCTTACTTCTCGGTCAAATAATGAAAAGTAAAAGACAGGAGAAGGTGCTAATTCTTCCATTTTGTGTAGTCATTTAGTAGACAAACCGATAGTTTAAAGAAGAGGAAACATGGGTCTCTGTCTCTAGCAGTTTCCATGACAGTACAATTGCTTTCTTGTCATTTTCTTTTGCTTTTCCCATGAGACTCTTGTCTCTTTCTCATTTCCTTAATTCAAAACATCCCTTCTAGTCTCTTTGGAATATTTTTTAGCAGTTTCTTTATTTTCTCTTGCTGCTTTGTTTGTTTCTGGACGAGCTGGGAGGTCTGTAGCTGGGCTGGAGCACGCTTTTGTCCGGTTGTGCACTTTCCTTTTCTGCTCTTTGACGCCTGTAGACCAGGGACGAAGTTAATGCTTTGTTCAAAATTAGCATTTTACAACAGAAAGTTTTTGCGACATATGTTGGTGGATCCGGCTTATCGTCTTATCGCCGGTGGCGCCAACCTAATCTTGTCGTCCTTCTTGTCAAAATCTGGGCCAACCAATGACGGCAACGACAATTTTAGGACTGAAGGAGAACAAGATGCAGGTGGTGACGATGGAATTAACGCCTCAAATATGAAGTCTCCATTTACGCTGTTTATTTTATCTTTGACAGGAAAGCTGTTGTGTGTGTCCTTTCGTTGAGATATGCAAAGCGCATTCTTAGAGCTGTAGCAGGTATCAAGAACCATGCAGTCAATAGCATGCTAACTTTCACTGAGATAAGTCCGAGACACCTTCTGCAACCACCAGCCTGGCTGTGGAAGATTGCGGTACAATCTGTCATACCAATACATCGGGTAAGAGCTATACATAGATATATATTGTGTACTTTATAGTCCTATTACTGTATCCATGGCATGAGGCAACCGCATCAGCTTACAACAACCAACAGGTGCACATTTATACCTTTTGCTTCCTTAAATTTCTATTAAAGTTTGTTGTCTGTAACTATGGTCTTTTTCACATTAGTATACTGTTTATAGCCATATCCATGAGTGGTAGAACTGGTTTTACTGGTAGTTGCTTGTGTGTGCTTGCCTCCCAGTGATCTCCCTTTTTTCTGGAGTAGTGTTTTGTAAGCTCATGGTTTTACTTCTAGGTTGTTTGTGAGCCACGAGCAAGTTACCCCTTCAACGGTACATAATTTCTACCATATATTTTCGTCGGTTAGCAAGTTAGCTTGGGATCCTATTTGCTTTAATATAGCTCTTGTCAGCTTAACCAAGCAAATGTTTTGGACGGAGAGGTTCGGCGTCATGCACGACTTTTGATAGACTTTAATTTACTGTCTCTGACACACGTCCTTCCTTATCTTCCTTGAGCCTCCTGACAAAGGAACCGTTAGCAAACCTTACAGTCCAAATGTTATAAGACACTTCCTTATTTCTCCCTTTGTTGTTAAAGCCTTATTCATTAAATTCTCTTCTCTCCTCTGCGCATCGCTTCTTCTCTCTGGCAGGCCTCATAGACCCATGTATCTTCATTTTGTTTTCATAAGTCTTTTTTTTTTGCTGGCCCTCCCTTGCAATTACAACTACAGTTCCTACAGTTTCTTCGTGTCTTTCTATTTTCTTATTAGTTTTTATTATTACTATTTTTTTTACTTGTATTTGAGTTTCTTATTATTTTTGGATTTGTCCTTATTATTATTACTGATTATTTATTTATTTATTTATTATTATTATTATTAATTTTTGAATTTTATTTATTTTTATTTAAATTTTAAATTTTAATTTAATTTTCTTTTCGTATTTTTCTTCTCTCTTCTCTCTTCTCTCTTTTCTCTTTTCATTGTTTTTGTATAACACATCATTCTTATATTGTCTCATTTGCATGAGGGTCCACTAGAAACAGCCTCTCTATTATGTAGGGATAAGGCTGCGTACTATCGGACCTCCCCAGACCCTGCTTCATTGCGGGATTTTAGACTGGGTGATGATGATGATGATGACTTTATTAATAAATATTATATAAAAGATTAGAATAAATTTAAATAAAATAATTTATTTTAATTTTTATTTAATGTATAATTATTATTAGTAATAAATATTTATTTTATTTTAAAAATTAAAATTAAAAAATCACAATAAAAGTTTAACTAAATAACTAATTAAAAATTTTGAAAAAAGAAAGGGGCGGTGGGAGAGGCCGGAGAATTTTTAAAAACATTTTGAAAATTTTGCTAATAAGTCTCTATATTTTTCAAAATTTTCGGTACCGGTCGATATTATAAACACCGTGGGTACTGGCCAGTATTAGATGAAACACGCCGATATTGACTGGTATTTACACTCGATATATAAACACCTCTATTTCGTCTGGCTGGTACAGAATGAAATTCAAAACCTTGACTCTGATTGTCACAAGAACCATAAGTACATCTTGCTTTAAGCCAAGTTCAATAATCATATCATGAAGCTAAATTGCTTCCCTAACCCCTTCAATAGGTGAAGTATATTATGCTTCGGTAGTACGTAAGGAAGCGATATGTTGTAAAGAAGAGTACTATCTAATGGTCGAACCACACAAGGTAAAAGTATAAGCTGATAAGGAAGGACCTCCTCTGATCAAGATCACTACCAAATCAGCATCCACATACCCAATCACATTACTAGGATCAGCTCTACTCTTATTGAAAACTAAACCGACAATACTAGACCCTTTCAATTACCTTAGAATCCACTTGACACTTTCTCAATGTTCCTTACCAAGATTGTGCATAAAGCAGCTCATAACATTTACCGTATAAGTCAAGTCAGGTTGAGTACATACCATAGCATACATGAGACTTTTGACTACACCACTATAAGGAATTAAGGATATGTGAGATTTACCTTCATCTGTATCAGGACATTAATAAGATGATAAATGGAAATGAGTAGCTAAAGGAATGGTGACAGGGTTACAATGGTTCATATTGAACCTATCTAACATCTTCATAATATAACTCTTTTGTGACAAGTGTAGTTTCCCTGCCAAATGATCCCTACTTATCTCCATTCTGAGAATCTTCCTTGCTGGACCTAAGTCCTTTATATCAAATTCACTACTCAACTGGGCCTTCAACTTATGGACAAGATCAATGTTTAGTGCAACAATTAACATATCATCAACATATAAAAGTAAATAGATAACTGACCCATCATAAATTTGCTAAAAGTAAACAAAATAGTCATAATTGCTCCTAAAGTAACCTTGCCCAATCATAAAAGCATCAAAGCGTCGATACCATTGCCTAGGTGATTGTTTTGAACTGTAAAGGTACTTCTTCAACCAGCAAACATGATGCTCTTTTCCAGAAACTATGAAATCCTCGAGTTGTTAAATATAAATCTATTTATCAAGATTACCATAGTGAAGTTTTAACATCTAATTATTCCAGCCCAAGGTTACGTAAAGTAACCAAAGACAAGAGAATTCGAATAGATGTGTGACGAAGGACAAGATAGAAAGTGTCATTAAATCAACACCCTCTCTTTGGTCAAAACCATGAACTATAAATCTTACCTTGTACGTTTTATTTTAAATCCCAGGGATAAATTCATTAACCTTGTAAATCCACTTGCAACTAATGACTCGCTTGCCTTTGGGTAGTTTAACTATATCTCATGTCTTATAACACTCAACTTCTTCTTGCATTGTAGCTAGCCACTTATCAAAATCTACATTAGAGATGGCTTCAAAATAACTCTTAAGTTTATAATAATCGTTAGTCACCTATGCAACTATCAATGTACATGCAACCAAATCACAATTGTAATATAAAAAAAAAACTTGGTAGGCATTTGACTGTTTACAAGCATAATCTTTTGATATATATGGTTAAGGTTGAGGTTGATGTTGATGTTGATGTGGTGGACTTATTTGAGTTTTCTCTTCCATTTGATATTTGCTAGAGTGAGAGGTGGAAAATGATGAAGTATCAACATCAAGTGATTGGGCACTAATTTCATACTCCACCTTTTCCCTGATACCTTCCAAATCGCCTATAATAGAAGATAGAATACAAGCATCTTTCCCTGAAGATAATAAGCATTTTCATTAAATGTTACATCTCTACTAAGTATAACCTTACAAACATCAGGGTTAGAACTGTTAGGAACAATTAACACTTGGACAGAGTAAGGTCACATCTAAAACAAAACTAAAAATATTGAAAATAAAATATACACACATATTTTACGTGAAAAACTCCTAAATCAAGGTAAAAACTACAGGCAAGGATAGAAGAATTTTACTACTGAAAAATTAGAGAATTACAAGGAGAAAAAACTAGACCCATAAAAAATATATAATATTTTTTTATCTCTCTTCTTTTTCTCTTTTTTTCCTCACCCCACTTCTCTCTCTCTCTCTTTTGTTCTGACCGTATGGATCTTTCTCTTCTTTATCTGATTGAAGGTATGGATGGCCAAATTGGCCAACCATTATTTGTTTTAGGCATGTTAGGCACTGATCAACTAAGTTTGATAATTCTCCTACTTAAAGATTTGATTAAGAATTAATCATATCTTCACATAATTCTTTCTACCTTACCGCTTCATGATGCTTACATCTCTGTCAGGCCGCACGAGGATTGATACAACATAACCTTGTCAGCATTGATTGCTTTTGTCATAAAATATGTCAGGTTATCCATTATATTAAATTTCTAAATGTCCACCGTTCCTTCTTTCACTTTATCGCAAGCAAATTGTTACTGAACTCAAATATGCTTTGTCTTTGAATGAAATGCTAGATTCTTTGCAAGATGGAAAGCACTCTGACTTTCACAATGAAGAGTAATATTATCTTATTTATACCTAAGTTCTTCCAACAACATCTTCAACCACATTGCTTCTTTACTGGCTTATGTAGTTGATACATATTCTACTTCTGTTTTTGACGTAGCTACAACTGACTGTAGTTTTAAATCCCAGTTCATAGCCCCTCCAGCTAATATGAACACATATCTAGTAGTGGATTTACTTTTTTCAAAATCACCTGTATAATCAACATCAACATATCCTCTAACAGTAAAATCTGATCCTTCATAACATAATGCACCATCGGAGGTTCGCTTGATATATCTAATAATCCTTTAAACTGTATTGTAAAGCTCTTGACCAGGATTTACCATGTATCGACTAGCTACTCCTACTGCATGTGCAATATCTGGTCATGTACAAATCATAGCAAGCATCAAGCTGCCCACTACTGATGTATATGATGCTCGAGACATCTCCATCCTCTCTTCTTCATTGCTAGGACTAATACTTGAGGATAAATTGAAATTAACAGGAAGAGGGGTACAAATTGACTTACAATCTTGCATATTGCATTGCCACAAGATCTTCTTCAAATAATTCTTCTAAGAAAGCCAAATCTTCTTATTATTTCTATCTCGGTGAATTTTCATTCCTAGAATTTTGTTTGTTGGTCCTAAGTCCTTCATTTCAAATTCCCTAGCTAACTATGTCTTCAATTCTTTGATATGATCATTGTTGGGGCTTGCTACTAATATGTCGTCTACACAGAACAACAAGACTATAAAATCATCTTTCTCAAACCTCTTGAAATATACACAAGGGTCTGTATTTAGTCTATTGTATCCAAACTCATGATGAAGGAATCAAATCTCTTATACCAACACCTTGGCACCTGTTTTAAACCATACAGAGATTTGTTCAATCTACAAACCAAGTTATCTTTCCCTTTTTCTTCAAAGCCTTTTGGTTAGAGCATATAAATTTTTTCTTCAAGATCTCCATGAAGAAATGCAGTTTTCAGATCTGACTACTCAAGATGCAAGTCAAATATAGCAC
The DNA here is from genome assembly GCA_025504915.1 of Erythroxylum reticulatum. NCBI lineage: Eukaryota > Viridiplantae > Streptophyta > Magnoliopsida > Malpighiales > Erythroxylaceae > Erythroxylum > Erythroxylum reticulatum. Next base: position 29,057,833 of record JANSVA010000007.1, on the reverse strand, counting down.
ACATTGCTAGAACTACTCGAACTGTAGTGAGTCGAACCATAGGAGAAAATATTTCATTAAAATTAATATCTTCTTTTTTAGCATATCCTTTTACCACCAATCAAGCATGATATCGCTCCACTTGATCATCACCACTTTGCTTGATCTTATAAACCCTTTTATTGCTACTAGGCTCTCTTCTTTGTAGTAATAACACCAACTCTCATGTCTTATTCTTATGAAGTGCTTCAATTTCTTCTTGCGTTGCTATCATCCATTGAGATGCATTTGAACTATTCATTGCTTCTTAAAGAGTTGATGGCTCCCCTTCCTCAGTTAAAAGATAGCATGCAATATTGCCTTCTATAATATAGTCTGAGTGCTAGCTCGATGCTCTTCTTATATGAATTGATCTCTGAGTATCTAGAACATCATATTAAACTAGTTCATATTCCTCGTGCTCTAGTGCAGCTTTAAAAAAATCATTTTGATCAACTTCCTATCCACTTATACTGTTGTAGTTTCTAGATTCTCTTGTACAGTGCCAACATTTTCTACTTGCTCTTGATCCTTATCTTCCATGAAGATAACATCCCTACTGATAACAATCTTGTTGGCAGCAGGACACCACAGACGATACCCCTTCACACCTTCAGCATACCCTAAGAAAATGCATTTTCTAGATTTTAGATCCAACTTTGTAGTTTCTTGGGCATTGAATAGCACATAAGCAGGACTTACAAATATATAGAGGTTGGAACAATCCACTGGTTTTACTAGTCCACATCTCTACCGACGTCTTCAACTCAATTGTAGTTGATAGAGCTCGATTCACCATATAATAGACTGTATTGACTACGTCTACGCATAATTTCTTATCTAAGCTTACAGTTCCAAACATCACTCTTATTCTTTCCAACATAGTTCTATTCATCCTCTCTGCTACTCCATTTTTTTAAAGAGTGTATGGCATCATGAACTGCCTTTTGATGTCTTCTTGCTTGTAAAATTCATCAAATTCTTTATCAATATATTCTCCTCTATTATCTGACTGCAATCACTTGATCTTCTTGCCAAATTCGAGTTTCACTTGCGCTTTGTGAAATTTGAAGGCTGAAAACACATATGCTTTCCTCTTGATGGGAAATACCTAACATTCCCTCAAATAATCATTTATGAATGATACAAAGAAATTTTCTCCTCCAAGGGACATAATTGGTACTTGCCATACATTAGAGTGAATCAATTCTAGAATTTCTTTGCTTCTGAACTTTGATGTGTTGAATTTCAATCAATACTGCTTACTCACAATACAATACTTACAGAAGGCTAGTGAAACCCTTTATAAGACCTGGAAGTAGATTCTTCTCTGCAAGTATCTACATTTCTTGTTCTGACATATGTCCAAGCTTTTTATGCTACGTCATTACATATTTGTCATCTGGAATAGTCACCGCAACGGATGCATCTCCGTTTTGCAAAGTTACTCCCTTCAGTATGTACAGGTTTGCAACAATCTTCTCTACTTTCATAAATATCAATACTCCTTTAATCACTTTCATGATCTTGTTTTGAATCTCAAGTCTGAAACAGAGATCATCCAGTTATACTACAAACAACAATTTTTTCTTCAGGCCCTCCACATTTCACACTTTTTTAATAGTTTGAATTGTACTATCTACAACTTTAACTTGATGGTGCCAATACCAACGATCTTAAGAGCTTGATCATTGCACCTGTACACAAATCCTCTAAAGATAGATTCATACTGATAGAACCATTCTCTTCGAGAGGTCATATGAAAAGTAGATGTTGAATCAAACAGCCAGACATCAACAATATTCTCTTTTCTCCAATAGTCGTTGTTGCTTCACAAACCATTACACTTCCATCATCTGAAGTGCTTGAAACGTTTTCTTGAGGAACATAATCTTTTATATTACAATAATCATTTTTCCGGTGACCTTTCTTGCCACAATTGTAGCATTTATAGTTCTTCTTACTCCTGAATTTTGATCTACCATGAATGTGACTCCCATTTGGACCACGTTCATTGATTTACCTCTCATCATCGCCAAGGCCTTCATTTTTTGCGAACTTGCCAACTTATCTTCCTTGCTCTTGTGTTGGCTCTCTTCTTCCAGATAGCTGCTGTAATGTCATCGAAGACTAAAGTGTCTATATTGGTTGTTAAATTTATGATAAGTTGATCATATGAATTTGGTGGACTTTGAAGTAGAAGTTTCACACGTTCACTTATTGCTATTGTGTCCGCTAATGATGTGAGTTGCAAAAATAGAGTATTCAAAGTATTTAAGTGCTTTGTCACCGAAGTGGATTCTACCATATGTAAAGTGTATAGTTTCCTCTTGAGAAAAGTTTTCTTGTGGAGTGATTTGGCCTCGTATAATTTTGTAAGGTGATCTCATATGTCCTTCGCAATCTTCTTTTCCTCTTTACTGGATAATACTCTATTAGCTAAAGTTAGGTGAAGATTAGCTATAGCATTCTCATCCATCTCATTCCACTTTTTATCTATGATTCTAACTAGTCATTCACTAATAGTAGCCAGACAATTATCTTTCCTCAAGATTGCCTTTATCTTCAACTTCCACTGTGAGAACTTACTCTTGTTGAATTTTTCAATGTCGTACTTTGCCGCCATTATTTATATAATAACTACTTTATAAATAGTGTCTTTAATAGGGTGAATAATATTCTACCTTATCTTTTGATGTAAAGGATCCACTCTTGGTGACAACCACAAAGTATACAATAAGTAGATATATACACCTAAGGCTAGCTCTGATACCACTTGTTAGGAATAATTAGGACTTGGATAGAGTAAAGTCACAGCTAAAACGAAACTAAAAATATTGAAGATAAAATAGACATATAAATTTTACGTGAAAACCCCCTAAATTAGGGTAAAAACCACGGGCAAAGATAGAAAAATTTTACTATTGACAAAATGAAGAATTACAAGGAGAAAAAACTAAACCCATAAAAAATTCAAAATATTCTTTTTATTCTCTCTTCTTTTTCTCTTTTTTTCCTCACCCCACTTCTCTTTTTTTTAATTCTTCCCATATAGATCTTTCTCTTTGTTTATCTTATTGAAGGTATGGTTAGCCAAATTAGCCAACGATTATTTGTTTTGTTAGGCATGTTTTTGACAAGAACACCATAAGCGATAACCTTTAACACCAATCTATAGCCCATGAAGATGCACTTTTAGCACGAGGAAGTTGCTTTCCTTTATTGATATGGACATAAGCAGGACATCAAAAAAATTTTAAGTTAAAATAATCATTAGAATTACCAGTCTGAACTTCCTCTGGAATTTTTCAATCAAGTGATCTATAAGGCGAACGATTCACTAAATAAATTGTAGTAGAAATAACTTCAGCCCATAGATTATATTGGTGCCACACCTTAGTAATGGAGAGCATACATTGAGCTTTTTCTATTAGTGTATGATTCATCCTTTTTGTAACGACATTCTTCTGGGGCCTACCAACTAGATTCTTATATCTAGCAATGTCCTCTTACTTGTAAAAAACTTCAAACTTATGTTCACAAAATTCAAGACCATTATCAGTGCAAAACCTTTTCACCTTTTTACCAGTTTGGTTCTCTATTAAGATCTTCCACTCCTTAAAAGTGATGAAAGCTTCATTCTTATGTTTTAAGAAACAAACTAAAACTTTGTGCAAAAAATCATCAATTATGGTCATGTGATATTTTTTCCTCCCAAGGAAGGAATCTTGAAACGACCCTAAAGATTGGAATGAATGTAATCAAGTATACCCTTGGTCCTATGAAGACCTATAGAAAAACTAATTTTCTTTGTTTTCCAAAAACACAATGTTCATAAAAATCAATATTAGTAGTGTTTTGACCATCCAATAAACCACGCTTGCTTAAAATTGACATGTCTTTGTCACATATGTTACCCAAATGCATGGGCCAAAGTTTGGTTACATCAAAGTGGAGAGTAGAGGATACAGCTATTATTGAGCCTATAACTGTAAAACCTTAAAAAAATGTATAGACTACCACAACGAGTACCTTTCAGTAACACAAGAGCTCCTTTAATTACCTTTAAAACTCCACCTTAAGCAAAGTACTTACAAACAAGAGATTCTAGTATACTGAGCGAGATGAAATTCCTTTTTAAATCAGAGATGTGTTTGACTTTAGTCAAGGTACGAATGACACCATCATGTGTATTAATCTTGACATACCTTTATCAATAACCATGCATTGAGAATTGACCCATAAAAAAAAAACCACCATCACATGGCTCATAGGTTGAAAACCAATCCTTTTGAGGACTCACCTGAAATGTACAGCTTGAATATATTATCCACTCGTTCTTCAACCTTTGCCCAATGTCAGTAACTAAAAGAACATCGCCCTCAGAAACTATGTCAATAATGCTAGCCTCGATGGATTATTCTTATTGTTTACCTTTGGCCTTCTCTTTTATCTTATTTAAAATCTCATGCCTTTGCTTCTTACAAGAATGAGAGGTTTTACTCGAATTTTTTGCCTCTGAATTTTGACCCGCCTTTCTTCTTATTCTTATCCTTATTTTTCCTCTCATGAGTTCTTCCCTTAAAAATCAAACCTTCACCTTGAGGCATTGATAAAATTTTAGTGTCAAATTTTTCCTTAGACAACAAGTTTGTTTTAACATCCTCAAAGCACAAAGTATCACGATTGTCATCCAACATGATTTCTTTAAAATGCCTATATGAAGGGGGAATTGAGCAAACAAGCAAGACAACTTTATCCTCATCATTAATATTCAATCAAGGTCTTCAAGATCAATCAAGATAGAATTGAACTCAATTGGATAGAGGTGCCTTTTTGCAATCAGATGGTGGAAAAAAGTTCCTTAAGACGGAGCTTATGGGGGAGGCTCTTCGTCATGTAAAGTTATTCAAATTTTAACCACAACCCAGCCATCATAGTTTTGTTAATTACCTCGTGTGGAACTTCTTAAGAAAGGCATTGCTAGATTGTCAAAAGGGCTTTCTCATCGAGGTCCTCCCATTGTTCATCACTCATAGTGTCTAGCTTCTTAGATTTTTGTTCAAGGCTTTCTTCAATCTGTGTTATGTAAGAACAACCTTCATTTGGACATGCCAAATTGCGAAACTAATAATTCCATCAAAATTTTCAATGTGGAATTAGTGACAGTTGACATAGTGGACTATTCCTTGATCGAGATTAATGAGGCTTGATACCAATTCATAGGAACAACTTTGGTAGAGAATAAATGTAGAAACACAATCAAAGGGAGTCACAAATAAGAAAAAGAGAAATCTACGTAAACACTAAAATTACGTGAGAAATACGAGTGCTGGGAGAAAAACCTATGGAGCAAAGAACCAATTTCGCTATGTTCAAAGAAGGGGTTACAAGGTGTTTTAGAAACTCTCACATAATCTCTCAAGAAAGTTGACAAATTCACTCACATGTCTGAAACAAGTCTCATATGAAAATATATATAAACCGAGAGGGACAACAACGTTGAACACAAAATTGTGTCGGCTACACAACAACTTTCTTTTACACAACAAAAAGGACAAATTATGCTAGTTGTATTTTATATTATTCTCTAGATTGTCGGATGAAAAACAAGGGAACAACAGAGAGATACAATTTGTTGTACATTAGAGGGAAAATTGAGTCATACTCCGACATTTATCACTTCATTTATACGAGATGTAGCACTTAACTCTAAAAAGAACGTGTAAAAAGAACTGTGAGGAAGACTCAAAGATACAAATTACAACTTATCACTTGGATTTTAGCAAGAAATCCTGAGATTTCCTCTCATAATAATAGTCATTGGCAGAAGAAGCATCAGCAGAAAAGATCATCACCCCTTTAACAGAAAATCCAGTTTTCTCCAACAATCTTAAAACATCAAAGAATTCATCACCTTGAATACCTCTTCCATTGACCTCATAGCTTGGCAACAACTTATTTCTATCAAACTGGCTCGCGCGCAGCTTGAACACTTCCAAGAACTTTGGAGGAACTCGGATCTTGTCGGTATAGAACTGATAATTAACATAGTCGATAACTAGCCCGAACTTTCGATAGAGGTCTATGTATGGCTTAATAGTGTTATGAAATGGAGCAATGGTGGCCACAGAGATAACCCTTTGCTTCTTCAAGTTGGTGATTAGCTCACCGATACAGGAAGCAAAGCTGGAGTCGTTCTTAGGAAATGTTTCATAGTCGATATCGATACCATCGAGATGGTACTTCTTGACAATGGAGTTTAGGGACTTGAAAACGTTGGATATCCAGAGTTTAGGGTTCTTTGGGGTGTACCATGTCAGGACCTGATCGTTGATGCTCCAACCAGAAAGACTAGCCAAGACCTTGACATTGGCATGACGGCTTTTAATAGTTGCGACGGAGGCTGGCGTTAAACTGTCCGCCCAATATGGAGAGAATATGCCATTTTGAGGGTTGCCGGAGGAGTCTGCGTCAATGGCGAAGCCAAGTATGAAGTAGAAGTCGATCTTGTCTTTCACCGGAACTTCATTGAAGCTTACACGAGCCCCCGTTGCTCCGATGTACTCCATCATCACTTTAGCATCTGCTATTTTTATGGAAAAATTTAAGTATAAAAATTAAAAATGTGATTGGTTTTTACTTCTTTAACTAATATTTGAAACAATATATGAATTGAGATTTAGGCATGGTTTGAAATTATTGTCATAATTGTGGATACTACTCATATAATTATGAAAAATAGATATAATTACCATAAAATGTGATTATAAATTAGATTACAACTAACCACTCACCACTTAAAGAGTTTTCTTAAGTGGAGTACTTGCTCTTAAGACGATTCTTTTATAATGAACAAAATCTCATGTAATTTCTTAAGTTTATAGTAATTTAATAATTATTTTAATTTTAATTTAAAAGAATTATATACTAAAACATAAATAATTAAGAATTGATTACTATTATTCCTTTTAATATTATAAAAAATTATCACTCATCGTTTTTCTTTTTAATCTTATAAAAAACTTTATCACTCATCTTATTTTTGATATAAGATTTAACACTCACTTTCCAAATAAGATTACATAAATGTTTGAATGCTTAACATATCTTCATTTCAAGAAATAATTATCTTTTACAAGGAGCGTTATAAATGGCATTAGGTAAACCCCCGCCACTGCTGTATTGACTTTGGAAGAAAGAAAAAAAAAGGCGGAAAGTGCCCTTTAAGCAATATGCAATTCTTACTAGACTTTCAATTAGGTGAAATATAGAAAAAGATAAAAGATTTTAAATTATAAATTGAGTCTTGAAGATGATATCAAAACCCAACGATTGAGGAAATTGTGATATTATATAGAAGATGAAAGTCAAATATCATATTGAGGAGAAAAGAATATATATATATATTAATCAACCATTAATTATTTATTTTTAGACACATTATTTTATTATTCAATCATAATGATTGGAACAATTAATAACTTAGTATGATACAGAAAAACTGATTTATCACATTCAAAATTTACAAAAGAAGATATTTTTAACTTTTTCTCAACTGAATCAAAAATAAAATTTCTTTATTAAGATTATTTTTGGGTTGGACCAACCTGATTCTAATTTGGCTCGATCTAAAGCTCTTAAGAAACAATTCAATCCTAATCAAGTCATTTAAAATGATGTGGTTCAGATTTTACTTAACTTCTTAAAAAAGATGTCACTTTAGTATTAAATTTATTAACTTTATAGATCAAAACGATAATGTTTTGATAAGTTAAACCAAAATGTTGTCATTAATCCTCATATTTGAATTCGAACTTGAAGTCTAATCAATTTAAGGCTAACTTGTTAATTGTTGATAAAACTAAGGATGACAGAAAAAAAATTTCAGTTCAATCCAATTTGATCCAAATTTAATGAGTTTGATTCAAGTTGATCGAATCTTGGGTCGGATTTGAGTTTTTTTTTTTTTTGAAATTTTCAAATTTTAGGTAGAGCTTAGGCTCAAGTTGTTTGATTAAAAAATCACAATTTTTTTAATATAAAATGTCGTTTTAAACTTTTAAAAATTAAACAATTAATTAAGCCTGATCAGGTTTTCAATCCAATCCTGAAAATGCTAACAGATGGATCAAACAGAATTTGCCTTTGGGAATCATGGTTAATATTCCGAGTAATGTATCAAGCACTTTAACCCTCCATCTATACAAAACTGAAACATGAGTACATACCGCAAAATTCCTTACAGAGGAATGCAGCTCCGACGAGGTAGCGGAGAAAGACATGAATCCTTGTTGTTGATCTCATTGTTTCTGCAAGGTCTGATGATTGAAAAGATAAAACATAGTACAGGTTATATAGAGACTATGGTGAGGTAGGCAACAAGTGGCTGTTCCTGTCAACTTGGAATCTATATGATTCGTGTAAGACAATAGGAATATAGTCGATATAATGTTAGTCTCAGTCATAACCCTTGTCTAGGTTCCTGAAGAAATTACAGAGTCAGAAAGTTGAGGCCTTGTGACTAGTTAGCATAGGCCAATTACTAGAGAAACCAGAATGTTGTTTTAGACCATTATATCAATGTTATTTTGGTTAGAATTTGGATTCAAAGATCAATCAACTTGAATTTGACTTATTGACTTCTTATCCTTCTTCATTTGTATCAAATTTTGTCAACTTTACATATTCAATTATTATATGAATTGAGACCGTAGCTTAATTTTAAATTATTAATTTGTTAAGTAATTTATTTAAATTATATAATTTTGTAAATTATTATATGCACCCGAGGAAAATGCCAACTATAAAATAAGGACTTTAAATTCTACCCATATAAATTGAAAGTTACTTAGTACGTAAATAACTATAGAATAATAAACTTATGTATACATACCTTTCGATTGGTTACAGTTTTAGCCGCAACATAGAATCATTGTGTATAGCTCTATATCGGTTTTGGCTGAAATTCTATGAGAGATTGACCAAATGATCTCTTTAATAAGGAAATTAAAAAAAAGAAAGAAAGCAATTGTGTTTTATTTCTGCGTCTATACGTCTCTTGCTTTCTACCAAAGAGATATCGAATGGTCTGTCTCTATTAGATTGAAACACTAGAATTTAACTATGTATAAGCTTGATTAGTACATATTATGGTATAATTGTTTTGATAGTGTAATGATAATATTAATTGATGAACTAATTTTGAAGAAAATCAGTTATTTGAAAAGAGGTAATATTGAAAATTTTAATCTAATATTACTTAAATTTTGTAAATAAATAACAAAATTAATGGAATACAGTCAAATGAATTTTATGTTAACCAAAGCAAATAACAATCTTCCAAATATAAGAATTGAAATGAAAATAATTAAATAAAATAAAATTCTTATATAATTAATTTTATTAATTATTAGATAGAGGTGACATTTTTAACTAGATTTGAACTTAACAAATAAAATTTGAATTTACTAAACTTAGAAGTAGTTCAAGCAACGTAAAGGAGGTTGGACCCATCTATCCTAATGCCAACCTCACCTCTAGATTCATGAGAATAAGTTAAATTATAATGATACAAGTCCTTTTATAAGAGTGTCATTAAGCTCCCAATATGATGCAACTTATGTAAATCAACAATACATGGCATGCATCTTAAAACACAACAAGATTTACGAGTAAATAAGATACATGCATATTAACCATGTATATAACAACAGAAGCATAATGGATAGACATACCTCCAACCATTGCTCAGCCGATGATCTAGCAACGTCTCTGAGTTTTGAATCTTTTAGCCTTTCTCTTTGCACGATATGATGGTGTACT
>JANSVA010000007.1:28996014-29024938 GCA_025504915.1 Erythroxylum reticulatum | reverse complement strand
AATTTGGCTACTTCTTACATTAATTAACTCATTCTTATCTTCAAGACTTCAAATTCAATTTGATTACTTCTTTGACTTATCCTTATCTACAAGACTTCAAATTCAATTTGGCCACTTCATTGACTCATCCTTATCCACAAGACTTCAAATTCAATTTGGCCACTTCTTTGACTTATCCTTATCTACAAGAATTCAAATTCAGTTTGGCTACTTCTTTGACTCATCCTTATCCATAAGACTTCAAATTTAATTTGGCCACTTCTTTGACTTATCCTTATCTACAAGACTTCAAATTCAATTTAGTCGTTTCTTTGATACATCAAGTAACGCATCCTTATCCATAATGAAGGAGGGTTTGTATTTTCTAACATGTCATTGCTGGTCCAGAGGCCAAGTTCTCCTTTCTGAAGCACAATTTGTGGGTTACTGCTTATGCACCAGATGAGATGTTTCTTGGAGGAGAATTCCCCAATCAGAACGCATGTATTGGTGAAGGATTAGCGACATGGGTTAAGCAGGATCGGTTTTTGGAAGAAAATGACATAGTTCTCTGGTAAGCTATTGCTAATATATATGCTTGAACATCTTTCCATGCGCACAGGAAATAAATTCACTTGATCCCAATGGGCGATTCAATTAGTAAATTATTGAAAAAAAATAATTGTAAGTTCTATCAATGATACATATCACGCTATTATTCTTAACATTTTGTGTACTTTGGTTATCGTATTCTTTATCTGGATGTCTGAATTTCATATACGTATTTGGAATTACACATGTTCCTCGGCTGGAGCATGCTAATGGTAAATTTGCTTACTTTGAAGCTGATATTGTTGGATGATTCATGTTGATTGTGTTCATTTACTTCGATGAATGCAGCCTTATGGCTTTTTCAACTGCTCTCCGGCTGTGGACGTCCCGCCTGGTGCCTCTGAACTGGATACCATACCAAGGACAAGGAGAAAAGTCATTGCTGCTAAGTCCCCTCAAAATGGCTTGGCTGCAAAGCTCTGAACATTACCGTCACAATTGAACGCAGTCAGATACTGTGGTTCTGTCATACAACCTAATCCTAACGCACTATGTCAACTAAATTCCGTGTGGAATGATCAAACAGTGTTTGGACTAGACTTTGTTTTTCACCAATAAACCCTCGGTCCCTATTTTTAAATAAATTGTGCATTAACTAGAAAATTACATGACATATAAAAGTTCAATAAAATTTTCATTTTATTATCATAATAATAATTAATTAATCCAAAAGCATTAGGTTTAGGTAAGCAAAAACGATTTATTATTTTCATAAAATAAAATAAAGAAATTTATTCCGTGTAAACATTGAAGTTGAAGTCTTGGTCAACTAGTGGGCCCAACTCAAGGAAACGTGAGTGTAGCTGGATCCCGCCAACATCAGCCCTTCTTATCGTACTCTTTTATGTGTGTGTGCTAAAGACGGAATAACTTTGACTAAAGAAGAAACAACATAGAAGGTGCATAATACTGTATTAATATGATGATAATCTTGGAGTTGAGCTACGTGCGTTTAAAAGTAACCTTCTCATCACAAATTCTCAATAAAAGTTGCTGTCTATTGATTTTTTTATGTCCAACCAAATAATTTCTTCTGGATTGTTCCAAAACATTTAAAACGACACAAGTTTGAGTCTAACTTCTAAGCTAAGTTCTGAGTTCTGACTTGGCAAGATCAGGTTGAGGTCTCCAGTCTTGACTCTTCTCCTCCAAGAACAAGCTCTTGCCCTTGTATTCTCAACAAGCTCATCGGAACAACACACACAATCCTCAAAAATGAAAATGGAAACGAAGGCGAAAGCCAAAGCAACATTCGCCGCCGTCCCTAACACTCCGATCTCCCCGGGAAGAGTAGTCGTCGCGGCCCGAGAAGCCCTTCAAGATGAGCTCTCTCCTCCAATTCTACTCGCCGACCAAGTCATCAAGCACGTAAACGGCGTCGGCCCCTCCAAGCAAGAGCTCTTCTCCGACCTCGTCAGCCAAGTCGACCGCCTCTCTCACATGCTCCGTGCCGCCGTCCGTCTGGCCATCGCCACTCCCTCCCTCTACGACCGCCCTCTCCGCCGTATAGTCGCTGACATCACCAAAAACCTAGAGCGAACCCTGACCCTCGTACGGAAATGCAAACACACCGGCGTTCTCCGACAAATGTTCTCGATCACCACCAACAACGATTTCCGGAAGGTCTCCAACCTTCTGGAGTCATCCACCGCGGACATGAAGTGGCTGTTATCGATTTTTGAGTCCGACGGAGGTACTTATCTCTCTCTCCCGCCAATTGCTAGTAATGATCCGATTCTGGCTTGGGTTTGGTCTTATATGTCGACTATGCACATGGGTCAGCTTAAGGATCGTGCTGATGCAGCGAATGAGCTTGCTTCTCTAGCTAGGGATAATGATAGGAACAAGAAGATGATTGTTGAGGAAGGTGGTGTTTTGCCGTTGTTGAAGTTGCTTAAAGAGGGTGCTTCTCCGGACGCACAAATTGCGGCTGCAACTGCACTTTATAACATTGCTAATGACCAGGAGAGAGTTAGGTCGATTGTGGATGCTCATGGGGTTCCAATGATTGTTGGGGTTTTGGGGGATTCTCCTATGAAAGTGCAAGTTGAGGTGGCTAAATTGGTGTCAAGAATGGCTGAATTGGATCCGATTGCGCAAGAGGAGTTTGCGAGGGAGAACGTTGTTAGGCCATTGGTGTCATCGTTATGTGCTGATTTAGTTTTTGATGTTGGCAATAGTCATTCTGGTAAAACAAGTATCGATTCGATTGTTGAGTTGAATAAAGAGTTAGCTTATAAGAATTATGGAAGCAACAATAGTCATTCTGATAGTAGTAGTCATGGGAGTTCACATTATAGGAAAGAGAGGGGGATGGAGACTCCTGAGGAGCGCCACAACCTTAATGTTTGTTGTGCGGAGGCATTATGGAAGTTGTCAAAAGGTAATTTGTCGAATAGCCGGAAGATTACCGAGACAAGAGGGTTGCTTTGTTTGGCTAAGATAATTGAGAAGGAAAAGGGGGATTTGCAGTTTAATTGTTTAATGGCTGTTATGGAGATTACCTTGGTGGCAGAGGATAATGTAGATCTTAGACGTGCTGCGTTTAAGACTAATTTACCCGCTGCAAAGGCAGTTCTCGATCAACTTTTGCGACTGGTTCAAGAAGAAAGTCATCCCGCTTTGCAGATTCCTTCTATAGTATCTATTGGATGCTTGGCTCGAACTTTTCCTGCTAGGGAAACTCGGATAATTCTGCCTTTGGTTTCCCAACTTGGTAACAGGAATGTGGATGTGGCAACAGAAGCTGCCACTGCCTTGGGGAAATTTGTCTTTCCAGAGAATTTCAATTGTTCAGAGCATTCGAAAGCAGTTATTGAGTTTGGTGGAGTTAAACATTTGATGAGATTACTTCGAGCTGGTGATCGTTCTCAAATGCAAGGTCTGGTCTTGCTCTGTTACCTTGCCCTGAATGCTGGCAACAGTAAGGCTCTTGAGCAAGCACGGGCTTTGAATGCGCTGGAGGGGGCAGCTCGTCATGTGGTAACTCAACATCCGGAGTTGAAGGATTTGTTCATGAATGCCATACACCATCTCACTCTTTACCAGGCTGGAGCTCATCCTCATAGACAGACATTTTGACCATAGTGAAAGTTCATCATCTTGACTAGTACATAATTTAATCGATGGTGAATGTGCTTGTAATATCTGTAAGATTTGATATAATGGAATTCTTTGCTGATAATGAGATGGTTTCAGCCGCAGACATGTGATACACTTTTGAGTGTTCTTGCTATTGGTTTTAACAGGTTTTGTTCTGCCGACTGATCTGAACCTGGTGGTCGCATGGACAAAACCTTTCGGCATTTATGGACTTGTATAATACCAACAAATGAGCCTATAGAGAGTAGAATGTTGGTTGTTTTATGTGCTGGAATCAGTAGGATGTTTTGTGCTTGTTATGTTCTGTCGTACAAGAATTAAAAAAGAAAGGATGGGAGTTCAATCCCTATCCTAGCACATGTGGCCAGCCTAGCAAGATCCGGAAGAAACCATACTTGGAAAGCGTGAGAATGAGGCCCACCAAACAGCTTGTGGTTGTGCTATGATCACAGTCCACTTCATTTCAGATCAGATCAAATTTGGTGCATTTCATATCCTCAAGTTCCGTAATATAAAAGACAATTCTCATCAACTGGCGTACCAGACATGATCAGAGGCTTCAACCAGATGAATAAGAATAACAAAGATGTGATCAGAAGGAAGGCTTGTATACTGATCTGTCTGTATATTTGTATGAATTTCGCAACTTCTCTGGGAAACTTTACGGCAGAATCTTAAAATGCAGACACACTATGAACCGTGATACATAACTCTAATCACAATAACAGATCAAAAGTACGGACACCCCTTTAGGTTAAAATTAGAGTAAAATATACCAAATATTTTGAATAAAATTTAATCGATTAAAACATACTTAAATGAACTAATCAAGATTTTGTATAACATTCGTCATTAAATGTATGCATTGCTGTAAAAGAAAAATAAACAAATTGAAATGACATATCTTAAATACCAATAGTGGTCAATCAAAGCCTGGTACACATGAAACCACTTGACTAAGCTTAAAATAAATAAGCCCATGAAGCAGGTGGCCTGATTAGGTTCTTGGGATTAGACTAGTGGTGGGGGGAGGGGGAATTATAATGCCAGAATTCTTTTTCATTATTTTTATAAACCAACTGAATAAATAATAATAAACTTTTGTTGTCTGTATGAAGCTTCCATCAATTGTCATCTAATGTGTTTCAATTGCAAGAAGTTGACTGCGTATATAACATACAAATTCTTGTTTCACCTAACTTCATCGATCTAAGTATAGTAAAAGTAGGAATCCCAAGAAAGCCTGAAAGTGATTTCCTGAAGCTGTATGTGGAAGAAACAATCATGAATCGTGGAATTACAAGTTTCTTTCTCATCCAGAATTGCAAACCAGACAACCGTAGAGGCACGAGAACACTTAGCTTAATTAGACCCTTATATTAGTTACTAATTACTTGTCTTTGATGAGAAGCTAAAAGAAAGCTTTGAACTTAAGGAACAAGTTTAGTTTGGGGTTGTTAGCTCTTTCATGCTTAAGGTCATTGCCGCCTTTTGGAACGCCTCCATCTCATATTGAGTAAAGTCAAACATGAAAAGAGAGTTTTAGCAGCCAAAGGCGTGAGATAGTTGTCAATCAGCAGAATACAACTTTGATCAAACTGAAAATCGAAGATGGTAATTATTGCTGATACGCCTAACAGCAAATTTCTGATGGAAAAATGTATGATTTGCAGGCTGGCCTCGGTAGCATTTCCTTTTAAGATATATAGTTTAGATACAATCAGCAAGCCTTCTAGTTAAAAACTATAATTAGTAGCTAACTTCTTCAATTGAAACTCGATTCGTTTTCACTTCACCGAAAAGGACAATAACCACAGATACTTGTCTACAACAATAATTCTTGTCCAAGCAAACTCCCAGAAGCTGTAACCTTAACATTCTCGTGAAGCGCACTATGTCCTTTGACGTTTGTTCCTGAAAGAACTGCATATTATGAGATACAAAATCTTGTGTATCAACAAGATAGAAATGGAAAGGATTGCTTTTATCTGTTAAGAAATGGAGATGGCATTATTGTAGTAATTATTATAATACAATTAATTCCTTAATTACTAAATTTTTTGAGCTAAATGTGACCTGCAATTATTTAATTTTTTTGAAATTAAATTAGATTGAATCTAAGTAAATCACTAAAAATGGATCATATACAATTATTTAACAACTAAAAAATTCAATTGGTTCAGTCAATCCAACTATAAAATTCTTGAACCGTCTTATGACTTTAACTTTTCCGTTTGATTTACTTTTATGACTTTAAATATAATTGATTTATATATAATTACTTTAAATATAAATCAATTAAAATCTCTTTTTTCAATTAAACTTTAAATTCTTCGATGAATAAACACAATCCCTTTCAATTATATTTTAAATGTTTTAATTTTATTCAAACTTTAGTATATTTTATGACATTCTAATACAAGTTGAACCTTTCAAGCATTAAACATCTTTATCTTTTCAGTTTTTAAAATATTGCAAACCACTATTCACGATATTTACAACTACATTTATCGTGCCCGAAATTAGACAGACCAAAACTCAACTCATAGAGCTAATATGAGGAAAGTTTGAAGGTTCCTAGCATGCAGTAGCCCTCTTCATAACCTTCCACGTCTGGAAGTCTGAGGTTGGAATTTCGGTACTGCAAGTCATTTAAAAGATTTTTAAATATGATTAATCAAAAGTGCATGTTGAGTTTATTAATATTGTTTGTCACTTAATTCTAAATTACCGTTGGTCAAATAATATTTTTAAAATACATAATTTATGAATTATTACATATACATGATTCTAATATTTAAAAGATTATATTTACAAATTTGTATTTTAAGATATACTTTGAAATTATTAATATCTAATGATTTAAACTCAAAACTTAATTTTAATTTATTGACTTAATAATTATAAATTACAACTACAAATTCAACCATTACAACAACAAAAAATGATACAAATCGCATGAATTTCAAATCCTCATCACCATTTTACAATGTCAAATGAGATTACCAAAACCATGAGTGCTTGACATCTACTTCCTTCCCTTTACCATAACCTTTCTTTCTTTCTTTTTTTTTCTCTTTTCTTGGTGGCAAAGCCGATCCACCGGCATGCATAATGAATCCAAGTGAGCCAGAACTGAATTTCCACGTAAAAGAATGTGAAGCTAACCCTTTATCTCGTTCGAGATTGTTTCCAATATTTTTATCTCGGGATTTATGCGAAGCTCTAGTCAAACTGAAACCCTTTTTCCCTCTCGGATACTGCTTTCAGGATTTTGCCTCAGGATTTCCATTGATTGCCGACATAAAGCAGATTCTCATCCATTGATTTCATCTTCATCATAACCTTGAGTTATAATTACTAGATTCATGAACGATACTCATGGTGTTGACTTTGACATCCTTGGTTAAATAACACATAATAAAACCTGCCGTCTTGTCGGTAAGGTGCACTGAAATGTTCTTTTGATGGATTTTTCAATGAGCTATCATTGGATGAAGCATACTGTCGGATACCGTTATTTGACCATGAAAAGAAGCACCTATAATTCATCATCAGACACTAGAAAAAGGTCATTTGTTAACTTTGTACTTCTTCGATTTCACTGCCTTCAGCTCTACCTTCTACTGCATCCTTTTCATTTCACTAAAAACGTGTTTTAAATGTTTAGTTTTATATATAATTGTCGGCATTACCTTCCGTGTCTATCTTGCACACGGCCAGAATTTAAAAAAAAGTATAGGCTCAAAGGCCATTAGTTTTTACTAGATTGTTGGAATTTAATTAAGTCAAATTTAATTTATTAGTTTTAAATTAGGCACGACTAGTGAAATGGCACTTGAATTGCCATGTCAACTTTCAATCCATAAGCATAATGTACGGTTAGCTACGTCCAGTACAAGATTGAAAATGGGATATAGAACACAATTAATGGCCAGGTGACTTTCAGACAAAATATGCCTCCTGAACCAATCCTGATAGTGACCTTCAGGTATCGTTCTAGTACCAATCAATTTAGGACCACATCTGTTGAGTTTCAGATGTCTGATCGTTTGAACTTTGAAAAGATTGGCTCCAGTTCTGTTGAAAAAAAAATACCTTACGATCAGTTACAGCACCTAAGTTGGTCCCAAGCTCATTTTTCCTAGCTTTCTGGAGCTAAAGTAGACTTGTTTTTGTGTCAGTATATCTTACAAAAAGGTTTCTCGTTATAAATCTTGACCAACCGAAATTTTCCTCGACGTAAAATATAATTATACCGCTTATTGTGCTTCCTGAATGTTATGCTTTTTTTATTGTTTAGATATCTTCTTTATACCGCTTATTGTGCTTCCTGAATGTTATGCTTTTTTTATTGTTTAGATATCTTCTTTGCACATATACATGTTCTTAACGTACAAAAGATTAACTGCAGTTTCTGATACGTGGAGATATAGGCATAAGAGGCAGGAAATTTTCATGAAGAACAAACTTCTTCTTTTTTTTTTCTATTGTTAATGACAAAATAATGGAGCCTGACTCTGGAGGTGATAGCTGGAGTTCTCTTCATCACATCCACAAAAGCACGAGAACCAAAGATGATTGAACCCTATTGAAGCTTTTACTGTTGGTTGTAGTTGTGGTCCTCTCCCTTGCTCTCGCTCACTCCAATAATGGAGATTCAGCTGGGGACATAACAGCCAGGCAGTCAATTTTAGGCATCTGGGAGGGACTCACTCAATGCATGGGGGTCCTGGAAATAGCAGCTATATGTATCATTTCATCTAGCAGGAAACAAGTATCTTGGATATGACTACTGGTCCTAAGATAATCTTGTTAATTATTCCTACTCTCAATTGTTAATTATTCTTACTCTCAGTCTTGCAACGCAGAATAAAAATTTTAGAAATGAAAACCCTACCCCACTCCCGTCTGTTCAGTTCATTATATTTAAACTAATCATGTTTCTGTATAAAGCATTCTTCTGGGTCTGACTCTTGCAAAATGGTTGAACCAGAAAAGACTGGAATTCTGTGGGTTTTCTGTGTACTTTTTTTCTTTTTCCCTACCAATGAATGGTTCTTCATTAACTTGAGCAAGAAAAGTTGTGTCAGGATATACTTATATGACAGCTAATAAAAATGATACTTAGTTGGAAATTTCTGAGAGATGGTCAATTAGGGCAGCAAGAATTAGTTTAACTCTTGAAACTGTAGTGATTACATCATATCATTATCACAGGAAACAAGTACGAGACAAAAAATAAAAAACAAGAAAATGGAAGTAAAAAGAACAGTGCAATTAAAACTCAAGGAATTAAAGATCAGTACTTCAGCGTCTCTTTTTTCTTTCTGAATCTTGTAGATAGAAAAGGGTAAAAAAGACCGTCAAACATTTCCTACCAGCATCTAGTTTGTGATTGGATAATGACAAAGCTCAAGAGAAAATGGTGAAAGAATGAATGTTACGTTCATATCTGATGGAAGACATTAAGATTTTCTGCTGTTGGATCTCCTGATAGCGATGTCAACTGATAGCTGTTAAAAACTGTTGTATTGTCAATTTGAAGCTGTCCTTCACGCCATGAAGTTGGCTTCCATTCTTCGGTCTTGATCCCATTGACATGAAACGGAAATATCGACTCTAACTTGTTGGCATCCGACGAGAAAACCCCATTCTCCAAGATATTGTTCATCTGATATCCTGTGTAATTGCTGATGTTTGAGCTGTTACTGGAGCTTTCCTTTGCATCATTAAAGAACATAGAACTCATCCTGGAAGCCGAGTTTTTTGAGAAATCTATCCCGCTTATATTCCCATGATGAGAACTTGTTAAGCTTGGCATTGAAGTAAATGCAAAGTTCGAACTTGTTTCAATTTGACTTTGATCAAAAGATGTAAGAGTTGCCTGACTTGAAAAACTCGGATGTAATCCGACAGTGTCTAAACCGGTTGGCAATTCAAAGTAAGACAAAGGATCGCAAGCTTGTCCAGTTATGAATTGGTCTTTTGGTACTTCTGTTAATCCACTCCTATAGCAATTTGTGTCGTTACCAAAATATGCAGGTTCTATCTCCGGGAAACTTGATATGAATGGCAATCCTTTTGATTGTGGTAGTTTCAAAGATTCGTCGTCTGTAGAGTTGTGTTCTTTTTTCACTTCTACTTGGTTCAGGGGCTTGTGGGTTGCTGGGTCGATACCATACTTCATTAGTTTCTTCTTCAAACTTGAGTTCCAGAAGTTCTTAATCTCATTATCTGTTCTTCCTGGCAATTGTGATGCAATTTGAGCCCACCTGCGGTTCAAGTTCAAAAGATGTTTAAGCACCTATTTACATTTTTAGTGCACAAGAATTGTCTGATTGAAATCAAAATTTTACCTGTTACCCAAAACTTGATGAAGACTGATTATATGATCTTCCTCTTGTTGGGAAAACATTCCTCTCTTCAGGTCAGGTCTCAAGTAATTTATCCATCTCAACCTGCAACTCTTTCCACACCTTTGTAAACCTGCAAGAATCAAACAACAGCAACGTGACCAACGCCTTTCAATACTGAAGATTGAAACTTTATCATCCCAAGAAAGAAATTAGAGAATGCCAATTTGCTACTAAAGTAAAACTCTACCAGCTAACTTAGGAACAGCACTCCAGCAACCAACCCCAAATCTAGTTATGTAATTGTAAAGCTTTTCATCTTCTTCAGGGGACCATAGACCTTTCCTTAGTTTCTGCTTCACACAGCATGTGTGTCGTCCCATTTTCTTTCAATTATTACAGTGAGCAGAGACTGCTATGAATTCAAACTTGAACAGCCCACTACGAAGAAGACTGATATGAACTGGGAAAGCTATATAGAAACAACAAGTGTGTACATAGTAGAAACACGATCAAGAGAAGAAGACTAAACCATACTTAGGAATCAAGCTAGAGAGAGAGATGAGAGAGAAGGGGTGAGGAAGGTGAAGCAATCAAGTGGGTTTTACGCAAATCTGGTACCGCTTTTGCATAGGACTGGATTGGTTCTGAAGATATCTCCAACTCTAGAAATTATGTTTGTAAAGTTGTATTAAACGAGAGCAACTTTATAAATCTGTACTTACGAGTAAGAACACAGTTACTTGTTTATGTCTTATAACCATAATACTTCATTATTCCTGAACTGTACTTCCACATTAAATCAAGCCCTGTATGCGTAACCGATACTGCACATACTCATTTTAACCATGTAAACGTTCATCCTCATCTTCTTACCAATATTCTTTAAATTGACAGCTATAAACATTTAAAGAAGACAAAACAATTTAGTTCAAAGAAAGAGACAGAGAGTCTTAATTTTAATTGATGTCTTTACACTTTTAGGAGGGTTTGTTTGCTCTCATTTGTATTTTTAGTTTTATTTTTATTTTAATAAAAATTATTCATTTGAGTTTTAAATTTTGGCAAAATTTAAGAGAATAACAAAAATAAATTTGATTTTCTGTTTTTGTTTTTCTAACTTACTATACTAATTATCAATAAAAATTATGAATAACTTAATTTAATATTACATATTTAATTAATTATAAATTATTTAAAACTAATTCAATAATTTTAAATTAATTTTAAAACTTTCAATTGAATAAACCATTATTTTATTGCATTAGTTGTGACACTATTACCAAGTTTAATTTAAATATAGGTTATTTTATGAATAGATGATTATTTAAATTTTAATGAAAATTGATATATAAAAAATTATGATCAGTCAACATCCTTTAGGAGAAATGAGATGACTAGGAAGATCGTATCTGAGTTGACAACAAGTCTTCAGACATTTCTATTTATCTTCAGTAGGGTAGGTTCTTATAGGAAGCTTCCATCCTTATAGGCCTACTTTTTATTACCCTTTGCTTGAGAGGTACTTTGTAGAAAGGGAAAACCATAAATGGGATATGTGAAATGTATTTTTAACTTAATAATGATTAGAAATAGGAGACAATAACTATAGCCGACAGTATGGTATCATTTAATGTGGGCTCCATCTACTTTGTTCTGTTTTTAAATGTTAAAAGAATTTTTTAACATTTAAAAATAGCAGTCTTTTTTAAATGTTAAAAAAGACTTTAATTTTTCTAAATATTTAATTAATTATCAAAAGAAGCAGTCTCGAGTTTTATTCAAACACACAGGATGAATGATGGGACTGGGACACGAGGTCTTGATGTAATTTGTCATACTTTAGAATGTTGGAAAAAATCAAGCTTGTCTGCAAAAGAATCAAAATGAATTTTCATCCTTACGAGGGTGATAAAAATACTAGAATAGTAGTGTTAGATGAATGTGGTGTTAGATAAGTTCAGAGCTTCTTGTTTTTATTTCAATATTAAATTTATTTAGTTGAGTTTGTGGTTTTTATTTTATTTTTCAAATTTTTTAACATGAAAATCATCAAATTACTAATTATTTTTATGTTTTCATCTACTTTCATAATCTGATCTACCATTAACTTAATATACACTATTTAATTATTTACTTAATAATTATGACTATTATAATTTAATAATACATAAATATTAAATTTATTCTTAAAATTTTAAAAGATTTAATTGTATAATAATTTTAAAATATTAGATTCTTAATTCTAAACAATGAGGATAGTTTCAATGATTAAAATACAACGAAATAAATATTAATCTATTATTTCTTTTACAAATGTTCACTTTTTGCTCCAAAAGAGATTAAAATAAAATTATTTACTTAATTAATTTATCTCTAAATTTTATTTAATATTTAATTATTATTAGTAATAAAAATATAACTATATTAATATTAACAATCTAACATTTTTAGTTTGTATCCTAAAAATTAAAATAAAAAATAAAAAACATAAATGAAATCAAACCAACTTCAATAAAACAAAATTATTGTTTATTTGTTCAACTTGGACTTTGCGTATCAAAAAACATTTATCTTATAATTAATTAAGTTCTGAATAGATCATTTAAACTTTCAATAGTTATTAATTAATTTCTATTATTATCTTTTTTTGAAAAAAGAATACGCAATTATTGTCATTAGACAGAGAATAGATAAACTATGGAGTATGCACAATAACTACATACTTCAAATAAATATATTTAACAAGCCATTAACATAAAATTAAGTGAGAAATTTTATTTAACTAATATTAATAGGTAAAACACATTTTCACTATCATCTTATCACCGTTATAAAGTATATTAGTTAAATCGCGTAGTTACAATTGGAATCCAACCATTAATGCTCAAAACAACATGTAAACCATGTACTTCAAATACAGTAAAACCTCTATAAATTAATATTATTGGGATCATGATATTCATTATTTTATAGAGATAATAATTAACCGATAAATTAATATTTATTAATTTAAAGAGATTTTTTTAATTGATGAAATC
Organism: Erythroxylum reticulatum; assembly: GCA_025504915.1. NCBI lineage: Eukaryota > Viridiplantae > Streptophyta > Magnoliopsida > Malpighiales > Erythroxylaceae > Erythroxylum > Erythroxylum reticulatum. The sequence continues at coordinate 29,011,848 of JANSVA010000007.1, read as the reverse complement.
TAATGAATCTAAGTTCTGAATGAATCTAAAATATAGATTTATTGTACATAATATTAATGAAAACTAATAAATAATGTTCATTATTTTTTAATAATTAAGTATTATTTATTGTATTTTTACTAAAAACATTCAATATGTACGTATGATAGAGATAGAAAATAATTTATAAATAAGATAGAAAATTTCTTGAAACTACACCCAACAATGGCTCCTCATCTAAAAGGTATCACGAAATCAACAATAACGGATCAAATACGCAAAGAATTGTCTGAGTACAAGAGAGATCATTCGACATGCACTTAAAAAGATTTGCAATTGTGAAAATTCGTTCAGGGGATGAAGTCTCAAAGAATTTAGATGAACCCACTTGTGAAAATGACATTCGTGAACTTGAGCTCATGATTAATGATCTTAGCTATCGCAATAAAATGGATGTCAATAGCCTATTGGATTAACCTGGTGAAAATGATACATATTCAGAGGTCCAGAGCTTAGAAGAAATTGTGGCTACTATCCTTGAAAATAATGTTGATGATGAAGTTGAAGACAATACAATATCTTTGAAACTAGTTACACGTAAGGAATCACTTGTCGCGTCTAGAATTCTTCACAATTTCTTGGTGCAGTTTGATAACACAACACCAAAAATTTTGGATGCAATAAAAAAAGTTAGGGATGAGTTCCAACTAAACTTAAATTTTAAGGAAAAACAAACAACACTAGAATCATATTTCACTAAATTGTCTTAGTTATATTTGTGTAAGTCTATATAATTATTAATTTACGATATTAATGGGACCCTATATTTATATAGGGATATTTTGAAAATATATTATCTTATCAAATTTTGTTAAATTTTCAACTGGACCAAGTCGGGACCGGAGAAAAATATTATCTTAGAGAGTTTATTAATTTATCGAGTATCAATTTAAAGAGATTCTACTGTATGTCTGTTTGACAAACTAATTATAAATAACTAATTAAATAGAGGGTAAGAAGCAATTAATGAAACCAATTTTACTAGTATTAATAGACAAAGCATATATTTTACCTTTAAACTAATCGTATATTATCAATTACATTTACAAAGTATATTAATTATGAACAAAGTTAAGTAACGAACCCATTTGCCAAGTATATCAAAATGGATATTTTCACCCTAGTCAATCACAATTACAAAATATATTAATTTTGTCAATGTTTTCTTGTAATTGGATTTTCAATTTTTTGAAATATTCCAAATTTTACTAGAATATTTAAATCTAGATCAATACTAACAAAAAAATCTCTTAATAAGGTTCAAGGTCCGTGCTAAAAGTGTCTAAAGAAGAAGAGCAGAGCAAAAAAGCGTGTCCAAAAGCAAATCAATCCCTTGGACTGCTACGAAAAATACTATTAAACTTTAAAATAGCACGATCTAATTCAAACATTTTATCTAGTTGAACTCGTCTAGTATATTTTTTCATAATAGCAGGATCACTATAGCTGACTCTATTTAATTCACTATAATAGAATTCTGACAACAACACCATGCTTCAATTTTGCTCTTCTAGACTCTGAAAATTTTATCCCCATCTACCGAAATAGCTGAAAATTTTTCCAAAAAATGTATGAACACGACGTACAAGAAGTTGACGCCCTCGTGGGCGTCATGTTTGTATCATTGCAGCTCGAAATTAGTAAAGAGACTAATGCCAAATCCATGGTTTTTTATGGCCAAACATTGAGTTTTGTTGTGCTCTTAAGATGAGAAATTCCGCATTTTCTGTTCTTTTATTAGACGTTACGCAAACACACTTTCTATTTTCAAATGGTTTCAAGACTTTTGTGACGGTATAATAGTCAAAAAAGTAATGAAAAGCAGACTAGACAATACCCAACCATTTTATGTTTTTTCTTTTCAACTTGATTAGTGACTTTCAAACCAACCAAATGCATCTTAACACAAAGATTAGCAAGTTTAAGTTATAGTTTCACACTTTAAACATAACAACCGTGGGTTTGATTATTTGCTTCATTTTTCTTAATTTAAGTTACAAACTAAAATAGAACAAATCGGTCACCTTGAGAAAAAATATATATACCCTGCTCACCTGGACTTCTTACATACATGACATTCATAAATAATAAAGAATGAATTTCAAATATATATATATATAATAATTGGTAAAACAGTTCGTGTTTAAGAAATTGAAAAACGAGCTTGACCATGGCAGCATATATACATGTTATCATATGATTTTAATATATATATGGACATAAGTCGGGACTTGTAATGATTGATTATACTTCTTTATCTTCTTCTTCAAGAATCAGACAGCAAATTAAACCCATATTTGCTGTGTCGGGAATATGGTGCGAACGCAGTAGGATGTGGACGAAAATCTGACGTCGAATGACGCTTAATGGGACCCAACCCTGGGGGATTTTATATTAAGTTTCAGTATCAGTCGAAATCAAAAAGAGCAGAAGTAAGCGAAAGATCGTACTTTGGAAATTTAATGACGTCAAGATGACGATATTAGACTTGAATTTCTGATATCGAAGTAATAATATACAATACTTTTTTCTAGAAAATTTAAGCAAATTAAAAAACGAGGGATTTGAAAATATTAGATGACGTAATTCTTTTTAATGATTTATTTATTTTTTAAATACTTTAACGGAATTAAAATTTTTTCTATTAAATTATTTTAATTAAAAATCATAATATAACTAAAATTTTAAATAGTTGTGAAAATTATATTATGTTATAATAAAAATAATATAAACGTTTTGGGTTAAAGTGGTATTAAATTGTGATTGTTATTTTTACAATGGCATTTTTATGTTATGATTGAAACGGTATTTCTATTAAAAATAAGGATTCAAAACCATCGCGACCTACAACAGGGATGGGTATTTGTTTCTCCACGTGTGATGCGCTCCGCTATCGTCACTACGATTCTATCCCACAGATCATACCACATCTTCCTCAGTGCTCTGTCCTACGTCATTTCTCTCTACGTATGTATCCCACTCACGGAGCAGGTCCTTTGGAATTTTTAAAATACACATTTAAAACTTAAAACTTTGAAATATTTTGCAAAAATGTATGTCTTTTTGTCATTGTTATTCTCTAAAGACTAGAAAACGTACGAGAGGAGTGGCCAAGTGTTTAAAATAAGTAGCCTATAATCTTTTGATTCTAAATTTTAGGAGATTGGGTTATCAGTTACTCGATTTTAGTGTTTATTTGGATGGACTTTTGAGAGGTTAATAAATGTTTTTCTTTATCACAAAAGTTATTTTTAAGAAAAATGAGTGTTTGACTGTAAAATAAACAGACATTTCTTAAATAAATATGACTTTTTTGGCAGTCAAAATATAGCTTTTTAAAATACTCAAATTTAGACCTTCTCAAAAAGTATTTTTTCAGGTAGATTTTTCAAATCAATTAATGAGCCTATTTTTTAGTCTTTTTTGTTCTTATGTTTTACACATAATTCTTACAACATCCATAAACTCATCTTCATTTTTATTTTGAGAGTTATATAATATTATTTGACTTTTTATATGTTTTAATATTTAATTTTAATATTAATTTTACTTATGTTATAATCCATATAAAAGATTTGGGTAGATATATTTTCATTTATGTTTTATATGGTTTAAAATTATATATAATTAATATATTGTGATTTTCATATTGTTTAATATACTTTAAATAATATTTCTATAAATAAATAATTTTTATTACAAAATAAAATAGAGTTAAAATTAAAATTATTTTTTATTTTTATGTTATCAAACATTCTACTATATGAAGTTCTTTTAAAAAAACTCTTTTTTTAATTGACAGTCAAACATTTAACTGGCTTCTTAGAAAAGCGCTTCTAAGAAAAACTCTACTAGCAAAAGCTCTATTGATATAAGCTCATCCAAATAGATAATCAGTCTATTAATTAATATATTTCACCTCTTTATTTGCATTTATGAATTATTGTAATTTCTCAAGGATAGAAAAACACAAATTTCGCTAAAACGTAAAATTATAAGGTCACTAATACGTAACTTTATCATTAATTAATAAATAAACTATTTTCAAATTTTGATTCACACTTACGACCAATTTATAATTTCAAATGATGTTTTAAGAACTTTTTAGGTATAATCAAGTGTTAGAAATTTTTTAATTCAAAATTTGACAAGGATTCATCAAATATTTCTAATTGTTATAAGATAAATTCATATTATTTAAATTTAAATTGTTAATTATTTAAATAATTTATTTAGAATAAGTGATTGTGCATTTAAGAGCTTCTCGGAGACGAAGAAAATATGTACAAGGGGGACCTTCATCTCGAGTTCACTCATGTCGGTAGAGGTAGAGTTGAATTGCCATTAAATTGGAGCCCAGCGTGAGAAGTACAGTGATGGAACGGCCTCTTAAGTCGTATCCGCACAACTAGGCTGTTGTTGGGTAATCAAGAAACATATCTAATCCATCGTCATATCCATAAATGTCCAATGTCCGCTTTAATGAGAGTAAGATGTATACGCCACTGCATGCACATTAATTCGTGTCAATTGGTTAATGCTAAAAGTCAAACTCTTCACATTAAGAAATAATTAAGCCTTAAAATCCAATTAATTTATGTTAGATTAAGTAGTTGTATCTTATGCTTCACTTTGATTTAAAGATCTTACAGTAGAACGAATTGTATCTGTAATAGTTCGTGAAGTGGACTGATATAATACACTCTCCCTTTGACGTGACTCTTCGTAGGCATATGTGTGAAGTGCAACGAAGAATAAATTCACTCAAAAACAGTACCTTAAAATTCTCAAGCTGTAATACTAAAACTACACGTATTGTATATATTTGCCTGTTAAAGGCACAGTGCTTTTCCTGGTTGTCTTAATCATCCAACGAAGAGACTTCCTTTTCAAGAGATGATGATCACAAAATGATAGTTGAAAGCAAAGCATCAGAAGACCATTCATCCTCCCTTCATCCTTCCCCTAAATGATTAGCTCATTCTACTTTGGGTCTCACCTTTTGGGTGTCCCCAGTTCGACCTTGGATAAGGGCAACAAGGATCAGGTCTACTCTTGACTTATCTCAATTTTGTTTCATTTTATTATTTACGAGGATCTACTCTTGAAATTCATAAAAGAACAAAATGTGCCAAAATAAGGTTTTATTTTTTTTACCCTGAGCCTATAAAATATTAGGAAAGGGTCTGGTTGTTCCAATATTTTAAAAAAAAATTTAGTATTTTCTTCCTTACATAATTTCCCTACCAATACCATGTTTTTTTAAACCACAATCTTACCTAAGTTCTTGACCTTGTGCAAATGGGTCTCTAATTTGACTGTCAATTGTCTTTTGTTTTATAATAATAGAAATCACAATCATTATTTTAATGCAATTTTTAGAAAAATAATCTAAAAAAGCTTTCAATATTTGTTTTGAGTATTTCTAATGGTAGAAGAAGATTTTAAATTTATCCTAAGACCTTATATTGCATCAGCCATGGCAATTGACCAAGAACAACCAAAGAAAGAATTTTTGAAGAAGACAAACTCTACTTATAATTTGAATTACAAAGACAATCTTAAGAATGTGATCGTATAAGTATAATTATGAGGGAAGAACTATAAGGAATGGGCTCATGCTGAAAGAACTTTGTTGTGTGTTCGAAGAAAATAGTTTCATAGATGGAACCATTGAACAACCAAAAAAAGAGTTTTCCGAGTTAGAGGATTGGTGGATTGTTTTATCCATATTGGAGTCATGGTTTCTAAACACTATTAAACCTATTTTGCGTTTAAACATATCACGTATGAAGAATGCAAAAGACCTTTGTCAAGTTATCAAAAAACGATTTTCATTATAAATGGACCTTAGACTTAGCAATTAAAATTTGATTTGGTCGAGTGTGAGTAGTGTGGCTTGTCTATAGATGCTTACTATGGTAAGATGAAAGCCCTATAGGAGGAGTTGGTGAATTATAAGCATATATAGATGTACAAGATGTCAGTGTGATATTGGAGCACAATTATGGAAGCACTGGGAAGAGGAAAGAATGCATCAATTTTTTATAGGGTTGGATGATGTGGCCTATGGCACCGTTCGATCCAACTTGCTTACTATGGATCTATTACTTACAATGAACAAGGTGACCTTGGTTCACGAGGAAAGGATATGGATCATTAACCACACTAAAGAAGAATAAGGGAAGCCAATGAGACTTCTTGTTTAAGTTAGCATTAAGATGAAAGGGATGTGGTGAGGAGAAGGACAAAACATTTGTCTGCTCAAATTGCAACTAAGCAGGTCATGATGTCGCAAATTGTACAAATAATAGGGTATCCCGACTGGTGGGAGGACCATACTCGAGGCAAAGGAAGAGTTGAAGATTATGGGAGAGGACAACAACATCAACAACATCCTGGTAATAGTGTAGGTCGAGAAAAAGGTGGTATAGTACATGCAAATGCCTGTATAATGACTAGCGACAAACATTACTTTAGATAATGAACAATTATAAGCCTAGTACTAGCAATATGTTGAAATATAAGTGGAAGTTTCTCCCATATGGAAAGAATATATGGCCTTGAGCATGCATATAAGCCTAGTGAGTTACTCCTCCTATCACCAATTAATTTTAGGATGGAACCTTATTTGAGATTGTATGTGCACAATTTATTTGGGCTCAGACTTACAAAATTTAACATTGTATCAGAGCAGGTTGCTTTTGAGTTAGTCGTCATCACCTTAACATGATAGATTGTGTCACATGTTGGGCCTTAAATTAACGCACATGTGAGGGGGTCATGTTGAAATATAAGTGCGTGTTTGTCCCACATGGAAAGAATATATGACCTTGAGCATGCATATAAGCCCAGTGAGTTACTCCTTTTATCACTAATTAGTTTTAGGATGGAACCTTATTTAGGATTATATGTGCTCAGTTTATTTGGGTCAAATCTTACAAAATTTAACACAAGAGAATAACTAAGAATCATAAAGATATTCTCGAGATCATTGCTATAGAAGTATTTAATCATATGACCCCGGGAGTTTGGAGAGCCTATATGAATTGATGTCTGAATGTCTTATTGGACTACCTGATGAGCAACATACTACTACAATTAAGGAAGGGTAAATGATACTTGAAGGAAACTTGAAGGTTTAAAATATCTTTTATTTGCCTCTATTAAATTATAATTTAATTTCTGCATCATCGTTGACCGATAAATCGAACTGTCTTGTCCAATTCATAATAATTGATATGTTATACATGATCGTATTTTGAAGATGTTGATTGATGCAAATAAACAAAACTTATGAAAGGATGGGTTTTATTATTTGAATAGGTAACCACACTTTTATGAGCATTTGTTGGTATTTGGTTCTTTTATGTTATGCACACAATCAAGGTAAGAAAGGGAATACATTTATAAGTCGAAGCCATAGCTGTGTCTTTGATGGGTATTTTTGTGGGAAAAAAGGTTGGAAATTATATGATCTAAAAAGGGAAGTATTTTGTTTCACAAGATATTGATTTCTTTAAGACTAAATTGTCATTTGCCTAAGATGATCCCAACTATAGTAAGACTCCCATATATAAGAAGTGATTTTACTGGGGGGAATAGATGATCATGATCTTAAGAGAGTTTAGAGTGATATAAGGAATGCACATGTAGATGATATGAGGGAAGAGGTTAGAGATGTTACCGATCACGAAAAGAATAGGACTGCTAAAGTTAGGGAGTGAATGTGATGAAGGTGAAGGGACTCAAGAGGAAGAAATGGCAACCCAGGATATGCAGATTATTGAGGAGTAGCATGACGAGTCTCAACTGGGCAGTGAACATTTAGTTAAATAGTCATCCATTTTCCTACACAATTATATCACTAATACAATCTGTTTGAACCCCTCCACTAGTTCATTTGCTCTTATGCTTCCCTCAATTATGTGAGTTATAAAAAATTTTCTTTGTGACGTCAAAATTTTCTTCCAGCCATTACTTCAGATCATGAGCCCATATTCGTCACTGAGGAAGTTAAAGACACAATGAAACATGAAATTCAAGTGCTTAAAGATGATGGGATGTGGGTGGCGAAACCTTTACCTTTATTGAAGAAAGCACTCAACTATAAGTGGGTGTATAAAACAAAGGGATAACCATACTTAAATTACCAAAAATTTTTAGAAAACTTTCAATTTATGCCTAAATTTGTACATTTTTTAGTTAAGTGATTAATCTTTTAAAACCTTAACAATTCAGTCCAAAACATTTGTTTTTATTAATGTGATCAATAGATGGATATCCATATGACATTTACTAGACATGTCATATCATCAAAAATAATCTTTTAAATTGAATTATTAAAGTTTTAAAAGGTTGGTCACTCAATTGACAATTTTAAAAACTTGGACATTAAATTAGAAAAATTTTAAAAGGTTAAACAATTTTGAATATGTTATCCCTAAAATAAAATATAATTAAGACCATTTTATGAAATGATTTAAAGCTCGTTTGGTGATTTTTGGCAACCATCAAGTTGTGGGAGTTGATAAATACTTAAAACATTTACTCTAGTTATTAAAATGGTTATCTTCCAGATATTTTTGGTTATGGTGGCAACAAAATAACAGGAATTACATCAAATGGATATACATAACACCTTTTTACATGACGATATTAAAGAAGAGGAATATATGAAATTCCCTCAAGATTAGAAGAACAACATTCAAGAATGGTGTGTAGGCTTCTAAAATCCCTTTATGGGATAAAACAGGGCCCAATAAGTCAGTTTGCCAAATTATATATTGCTTTGAAGGGGTATGGTTTTAGACGATCCTATTATGATTTTTCCTTGTTAACTTTACAAAAACATGGTATTAAGATCAATATGTCCTTATTTACATAGATAATTTAGTAATTTCTGGAAATAATTATGCTGCCGTATAATGGTTTAATAGCTATTTACGTGATTGTTTTCCCATGAAGGATTTATAAGTTTTGAAGTATTTTCTGGGTGATAAGATTGCCAGGAGTCCTAAAGGCATTTTTCTATGTAAGCGTAAGCATACTTTGGAATGTCATCTCTAAGGTCCCTTTACTAGATAAGAGGCTTGCAAGTTTTCCTTTGGAGGAAAACTATAGTTTGGCACTAGCTTATGGACATTTGCTTAATAGATTGACTCATATATCTTTGTTTCACTCGACCAAAATTGTCTTATTACGTGCATATTCTTTCAAAGTTTATGCAACACCTGAGGGAAGAACACTGACAAGTTGCATTAAGAATGATTAGATATCTAGAAGGTAATATAAGAAAAGGTATTTTATTGAGTGGTGAATATGACTTGTAACTACATAGGTGAAGTGACTCAGATTGTGTTAGTTTCCCTCTAACTAGGAGGTCTCATATGATATTCTTTTTTATTGGATAATTCTACGATATCTTGGAAAATTAAGCAATAACAGACGATGTCCAAATCGTTGACAGAAGCAGATTTTCAATCCATGGCTACAACGACATATGAGTTGAAGCTGTTGGAAGGTACTTTACCTAGCCTAGGCATGATATACTCTAGACCAATACAATTTTATTGTTAGATGGTAAAGTAACATTACATATAGCAGAATGTCTTTACTCGCCACTAATATCTCTCTTCACACTCTTCCCTCTTATGATTTTGACTATACTGTCTAGATCCTTATACCCCCACTCCTGCTAGCCACCTCTAAAATGCCACTTTCCTATGGAACCTAACAACCCTGAAATACTCTCCCAACCTGAACCTGAAAACACTTCATAAAACTCACGAATGACCTTCTTTTCTTCTCAATGCCACTAACTTCCTTGCGCTCACCCCTAACATAACCACAGACAAAACTCCATAAAAAATACCAACCTAAGAAAGCACTTGAGAGAACAACATGGAGCTTAGTTTTTGGAGACTCAGGGAATTTGGGCAAGCTCAGATACGTGGAATCTGAGGAGGGTAAGCCGATTCAAGCATCTTTGGACATCCTACAACAAGGCGTCAGTAAATGGTGCTCTTCTCTTATGAGTTTCTTTCTGGAAAAATGGTTTGGCATTTCCTCCTGTGCAGCGGTGGGCCAATGCAGTTTGGAAAACTAGGTGTTTGGAGAATATCTTGGTGAACGAAGACGAGCTCTTCATCTTCAAGTTCAACTTAGAGGAGAATGCATAGTAGGTACTCGACATTGGGCCTTGGCATATGATGGGGCACCCAATCCTCGTTAAGAAATGATAGTCGGGAGTCTCTCTAGACAGAAGTAGGTTGGAATCTATCCCTTTGTGGATTAATATACATTAAGTGCCTCTGGAATATTGGTCAGCCGAAGGTTTAAGCTACATTGATAGCAAAGTTGGTAAACCTTTAGGATTTGATGAAAACATAGCTCTGATGAAAAGGATAGGCTTTGCAAAGGTTTTTGTTGATGTTGACATTACGAAAAATCTTCCTGACAAATTTAACATCATGAAACTCATAGCAAATGAAGCACTAGATGAAGACACAATAATGATCTTATACTTATCGAGACCTAAGGCCAAAGAAGAAAAGCAAGTTTGGCGGAAAAAAAGAAGTGCCAATAAGGACTGAGAATATAAAGGAAACTTCAGAAGAAATAGAGAGAAATTCGAATGTACAACCTGGCCCTAACAAAGTGAAGGTGGGCACTCAGGCTGAACAATCTGGTATCAATAATGTACAGGTAGGCTCTCAAGTTGAACAAACTGGGTCTAATAATGACAAAAAAAACTGAACAAATCCGTGGAGGACACTCAGTCAGAGAAAAATCAATGCTCTACAGATTAACAAGAACAAGATAAGTTTGAGGAGGTTACTGGCCAATTAGTCAAAGGGCAGCAGGGAACTGAGGGGCTGGAATAAAGAACAAAACCAGTATTGGAAAGCATTCCAGTGAGGGAAAAGGGTGAAGCATCTGACTCCTAAAAAGACACAGAAATTGCTTCTACTGAAATGAGTTGTAGGACTAGAAGGAAAAGGTCTGGGAAGAAGAATAAAAAATGAAGTTAGTAGCTTGGAATAAGAAAGGGCTAAATAGTTTCAATAAATAGCTAGTTACTAAGGAGTTTATCAAGAGCAACAAGCTAGATTTTGTTGGTTTCTTAGGAACCAAAATAAAGAGGGACAATCTGGAGCAAATCATATGATTCCTTGATAAGGACTGGAAGGTAATTACTAATCATAACAATCACATAAATGGAAAGGTAGTGATCGGATACAACCCTCAGAAGGTGGAGATATGCAGAAAGTTTGAAAATAATCAACTCATCCATTATGTCTTGTTACTCAAAGAAGTTAAACTGGAAATTATAGTCACTACCGCTTATGCAACTAATCATAAATTTCAAAGGCAAGATGTATAGAGGGAACTTGGGAGCCATAGCAAAAGCATAAAGTCCTTTTAGATAGTCTTAGGGGACTTTAACTGTACATTGACAATGAGTGAAACAAACTCGATGATGGCAACCTCAAGATTGTATAGAATTACAAGAAAGGATATCAAACTCTTGACTTTTTGACCTGAAATGGTATGGAGTTGAGTTCCCTTAGAGCAACAAACAATATGGGGATTGGTATCTTTTAAAAAAATTGGATAGATATATAGTGAATGGACAATGGTTAGTAAAATTTCCCCTTAGTTATGCCCAATTTTAAGAACCCTGAGTTTCAAATCATAATCCCCTGGTAGTCGACCTGTAACCCAGTGAGGTGAGGAAGTGTGCACCCTTCAAGATCTTCAATCACCTTATGGATCACCTCAACTTTAGGGTGATACTTCACTGGAGAATAAAGATGATAATTCCAAGCACAAAGGGCTACAAGTTGATAGTAAAGCTAAAAGAATTGAAAAATGATATGAAAAAGCTTAGTAGGGAAATGTTGACGCTAGAATAAAGGGAGTTAGATAAAGTTCTAAATGAACTAAAAACCTGTTAGAATGGTTCGTTATCAAACCCGACAGACATGACTTTTAGGGGGAAGGAGAACGAATTATTAAGTAGATACAACTAGCTCTTGGTAAGTACCAAGACTCTCTTGAGACAAAAATCTAGAATGATATGGCTGAAAGAGGGCGAGCAATGCTCTAAATTCTACATGAGTGTTATCTCAACTCGAAGAAATAAAAATAAAATCAAGTTTTTGGAAGATGCAACATGGCAAAAGCATGACAATCAATAAGCTAAAAAACAATTGGCCCTTGAATACTTTCAATTGGTACAACATATAATGTCAAGGAACTTCTAGAAGAGGTTTTAACATATATGAACAAGCTCTCGGTCCAAGAAAAAGACGAGCTACTACGACCAATCACCAGAGAGGAAATAAAGGATGTCTTTTTTTCTCACAACCTTGACAAATCTCTAGGACCTGATGGTTATAATGGCAAGTTCTTCCAGAAAAATTGGGATATCCTGGCTGAAGAGATAATTGCAGTAGTGTATGAATTTTTCCAATAGAGGTCCCTTCTCATGAAATGGAATAAAGCATATGTGTGCCTTGTCCCCAAACATACCAATGCAACCAAGTTAAAGCATTTTAGGCCAATTTCTTGTTGCAACATTCTCTATAAAACTATCACCAAGAGTCTAGCTAACTGTATCAAAAGGAGTTTGGAGAAGATAATCAGCCCCAAACAAATGCTTTCCTTAATGGAAGATCAGTGGCTACAAACATTCTGCTTTGTTAAGAGCAATTAGAAGGATACCAATCTAAACGAAAAGCGAAGAACTACACTATCAAAATGGACCTGGCTAAGGCATCTGATTCGATCAATTGGAGCTTAATCTTTAAAATACTTAAAGATGTACGATGTCCGAAGAAATTTAAAGGATGGATAACTAATTGTGTTACAACAACTTATTAGCAATTCTGGTTAATGGGAAACCCACCAAACTCATCAAAGCTAAGAGGGGCCTAAAGCAGGGGGATCTATTATCCCTCTATCTCTTTGTTCTATGTATGGAGGCTTTGTCCACTCTTCTTGCCAGGAATGCAAGGACCCACCCAGAGTTTCAGCTTCACCACTAATGTAAGGGTCTAAAAATTACCCACTTGGTTTTTGCTTAAAATATGTTGCTCTTTTGTAGGGTTGAAAGGCTTTCTATAATTCTACTTTTGAATACAATCGAGGAGTTTCAGGAGGCCTCAAGATTGAGATGTAATCCTTAGAAAAGCTATTTTTTGCTTATCAATCAATTCCAGCAGTGGAGTGGCAACTAAGGCTATCGAGATGGGGCTTAAGTCAGGGACCTTAACATTTAAATATCTCGAAGTACCAATACCTCAAAGGAAGCTTTTAGTTGTTAAATGCCAACCTTTGATGGAATCATTGAATGCAAGAATCCATCAATGGACTAATCGGTACTTAAGTTATGACAGGCGGCTTCAACTCATCCAATTGATTCTTATCAACTTATCTACTTATTGGCTCAACCTTCTCTCTTTGCCTAAAAGCATCCTTAAGGAAATCGATCGCAAGCTCCGTCTATTCTTATGGAATGGATTGAGCCTTAATTGTAACAAAACTAAAATAAGTTGGACCAAAATCTACAAACCAAAGCACCATGGTGGGCTAGGATTGAGTTCCTTGAGATTGATCAACAAAGTAAGTATGAAGACAAATTTGTGGTGGTTATTTAGCAAACAAGATGATTTATGGGTGAAGTGGATTCATAATACCTTTATAAAATATGGTAACATCTGGTTACTAAAACATAAGCAAGGCATGTCGCGTACACTCAAGGACATTCTAGAAATAAGAAGTTTGATGCATAATCTAGTTTTCCATAAGATAGGGAATGGTGAAAACACTATTTTCTGGTATGATAATTAGCACAGTAGAGGTCCCCTATCAAGTGGAAGAACTTTAATGCTTACAGCAGTTGGTGAGTGCAGAAACTAAGGTCAATCATTTCATAAGAAATAACCAATGGTTTTGGCCTTTCCATAACAACAGATACTTTAGCTTCATCCTTAATCACATGCCAAACTGCCAATATAATCGAGATGATCAAATCCAATGGGTAGCCAATAGCTCAGGTCACTTCAGCACCAAGAAAGGCAAAGCACTACTACATGTAGATCTAAACACGAGAATTAAATGGAACACACTGATTTAGGATATTGATATTAAACCTGCCCACTCCTTCATACTTTGGCTATGCATGAACGGGGAACTACTGACCAAAGACAGGCTAAAGTTTCACATTAATAATCTCACATGTGAACTTTGCAATACTGAGATGGAGAATCTGAACCATTTAATGATTGAATACCTCTATACTATAGAGATATAGAGCAGAATCCAACCTAAAATGAGCATACAATCTTAGGTACATACCTGGAAGGACAATAGTACTTGGTTATGTAATCTCAAAACCATGAACAAAGTGAATTACAAGGCCTTGAAGATAACTTGGGCGACTATTGTATATTATATTTGGAAGGAGCGAAATAGCCAAATATTCAAACAAGCAAGCAGCTGCTTGGAGACACTATATCTGGAAATCATTCACCAATGTAAGATTGGCTTGGTAGTTAGAGGTATCCACACCAACATGTCAACATGTCTACGACGGCAATGGAATCTTAGTTAAACAACTTTATCTCTCATATCACTAGGAACTTTACTCATCACAATAGAATTGTTGGTTGTATTTCCTTAGTTTTGAGCATCATAGGTTGTACATAAACTCTACTTACGAATGAAAGTTATTATCTTTCAAAAACAATAAATATAGCAAAGAACTTGATATTCCATAAACCAATGAGACATATTGAAATGGACTTATAATTTTGTGCAAGACGAGACACCGAAATGCAACATTCGTCCAACGTATATTCCTTCTCTAGCTCAACTAGTTGACATTTTCATAAAGGACATGGGCAAACATTAGTTTAAATATTTTTCTTTATTTAAACCAAGTATATAATAATAGTAGTCTGTATGTTTTATATATTTTATATTATTATTATTTATGAGTTATTTTAGAGAGGTAGGAGTTTTTTTATGTACATACCAAAGTTTGGATTTTTTTATCACATTGGCAAGTACCAGGTGATACATACTGTATCGGTTGGTAAATGGTACAAAAATTATTGTTCCAGTACTGGCCAGTACCAATATTCAAAATGAATGGTACCGAAAATTTTAAAAATTCAAGGGTATTTTTGCCAACATTTTTTTTATTAAACCCTCTTCTCCCCCCGGACGTTAGCTACCACTACTGCATCTTCTTCATTTTTTTCTCTTATATTTTCTCTCTCACTCTCTCTTTTATTCAAAAAATCACACTCTCTCACTCAACCCCTCCCTCCCACACCACACCCAAACGTTCTCCTTCTTCTCCCTTTAATTAATTTCTCTCTCACACTCTCACACTCTCTCTTCTTCACCGTTGCCACCAGTTACCACCACTCCCTCTCTGATCATCCGGTGACCACCACCGCACCCCAGCATCACCCGATGCCACCACCAACCCAACACCGCCCTTCCGATGCTAGCTATGAAAACTGAAATAGAATTATGATTTTTTGGGTGTATTTTTTGCTATTAAATTTGAAAAACAAATTCATTGTATTTGGTTATTTATGTATGTTTTGTGATGAAAATTGTTGAAATTATTGGTATGTTTTGTGATGAAAATTGTTGGAAATTATTAGAATAAAAATTGCTGAAAATTATTAGAAATGAAAATTGTTTATGTATGTTTTTGTAATTATTGAATTGAAATTGTTGGAAATGAATTTGTGATGGTTGAAATTGTTGGTT
>JANSVA010000007.1:28963410-28987848 GCA_025504915.1 Erythroxylum reticulatum | reverse complement strand
ACATTCTTTCTTCTAAATAAAATGGAAACTTCTGTTTTAATTATGTTTTATTAAATTTTATTTACATATTTATACTTATTATGTTTTATTAATTTATATATATATATATATATATGTAAATAAAAATTAATAAAATATAATTAAAAGAAGATACCGAAACAAAAGATTTGACGTGCCTGTTACTTTTTCAAGTCAAGTGGAGATAACTCAATAAAAATGTCTTGAGAAAAAAATAAAAAGCAAAAAACTTCCATGTCTAATCACAAAGCTAAGAGATGACCCAGGTTACATATTTCATGACCTCAGTTGATTTCAAATCTTTTCTTGATTTGACACAAATAAAACATCTTTCATTGTTATGTTGGGTACAAATTGCTCCTGCTTTGGAATGCAATGCCCCTTTCAAGAGGGAATGGCTGAGACAATGATATGACATAAACAGTAGTAGACAGAGGTAAAAGTCATCCCCGTAATAAAAAGAGGTTAGAAATGTAAGGTTTCTCCTTTCTTCTTTTTCCCGATTTGATTGAAAATTTAACCTTGTGGTTCGACGTAAGACATGATGCCTGATGTCTGACTTTCACGATTTTTTTTTCTTATAACATTACATTTTCAATTTAGAATTTTATAACATTTATTAAAATTACAAATACCATTTAAATATTGAATATTTTAACATTTCTTTGATAAATATAACTAATTTTTAAAATTTAAAATTAATATAGTTTATCATATAAGTAAAATATTTAATAAACTAAAATTTTAAATTATGCAATTAGTTGGTTACGACAAGAGAGGTTAATTATTTTATTTTTAATTAAATATATACTAATTAATATATTAAAAATTTTGTGTGTAAATTGACAAACATGAGTTCAATTTTTGTAATATTTTGATATCATCCAAACTTTTAGTAAGATTTTTATTAAAAAGTTAAATAAAAATTTATATTTAAAATATAATTTCACTTTTTCATTAAAGGGTGACGTATAAAAACTTTATTTTAATACTCTTGTTTAGAAAAGGGTATTAAATTTCTCTAATACTATGTGATATGCAGACAGGGGTGTAACCCTAAATGTAATTAAAGAATAAATACCTTTACCTTAGGACAAAATTTTCTATTCCTAACTTTAATTGATTTGATCAATGGTTTAAAAATATGAACGAAAGTTAAAACAGTAAGATAAGATGTTTAAGGTTTAACTGATGTTAGACTATCATAAATTCAATTAAAGATTGAATAAAATTAAAGAATTTGAAATATGATCAAAAGAAATTGTTCTTATCCATTCAATAATTTGAATTTTAATTGAAAAAGAAATTGTTAAATAAAAATTAACAGATTTATTTTAGTTTATAATTAATTTTTTTAATAACAAGAGTTATTAAACTAATTTAAATCGAAAGTCAAAAATTGAACTAAAAAATAAAACATTTCAAAATTTTTACTCAAATTAATAAAAAATTTTAATTATTAAATTTGATGGACTCTTTTTAAATGAAAAAAAAAAAGGAACCCAACCTCTCATTATTATTTAGGCTCAAGCCCTCGACTCTCCTCTGGGCTTAGAAGAAAGCTCTTGTAACATGAGAGGCTCTATTAAGAGCCAGAACGTTAATGTGTACATTTTGGAGGCCCTTTTCTCTTAAAACTCTCAATATTCAGGCCCCTGTTGGTTATTATTAAAGGGTCTAAAACTGTGATTTAGCCATTCTCAGAGCTCAAGTTCTGACTTACCGTTCGCTCACTTCGATTTTTGAGAAAAGGGAGAGACATGGGCGACACGCACGAAGGCGCGTCTCTCCCGTCGACGGGAACAGACGCCACCAAGCGACGAGTCACTTACTTCTACGAACCGTCGATCGGCGACTACTACTACGGACAAGGCCATCCAATGAAGCCCCACCGAATCCGTATGGCCCACAACTTGATCGTCCACTACGGCCTCCATCGTCGGATGGAGATCAACCGGCCCTTCCCTGCCGACGCCACAGACATCCGCAGGTTTCACTCCGAGGACTACGTTCAGTTCCTGTCCTCTGTCACTCCTACCTCTGTCTTGGACCCGTCCTTCAATAGGAATCTAAGAAAGTTCAACGTCGGTGAGGATTGTCCGGTTTTTGATGGACTTTTTGGGTTTTGTCAGGCCTCTGCTGGTGGCTCTATTGGTGCTGCCGTTAAACTCAATCTGGGTTATGCTGATATTGCTTTGAACTGGGCTGGTGGATTGCACCATGCTAAGAAGAGCGAGGCTTCTGGGTTTTGTTATGTTAATGATATTGTTCTTGGCATTTTGGAGTTGCTCAAGGTTCACAAGGTAATGCCGTTTTAACTATTTTTGCTTATATTGGTGCTTATTGAAGCTAGTGTTTCGCATGATTGGCATTTACTTTATTCTTGTTGGGCAGAGAGTACTGTATGTAGACATTGATGTTCACCATGGAGATGGGGTTGAAGAGGCTTTCTACACAACTGACAGAGTTATGACCGTGTCTTTTCATAAGTATGGAGAATTCTTTCCAGGGTCAGGCCACATTAAAGACATTGGGGCTGGTCCTGGGAAGAACTATGCTTTGAATATTCCGTTGAATGATGGACTGGATGATGAAACTTTCCGTGGTCTGTTTCGACCAATCATCCAAAAAGTTATGGAGGTCTACCAACCTGATGCAGTAGTTCTTCAATGTGGGGCAGATTCGTTGTCTGGTGATAGGTTAGGGTGCTTCAACTTGTCTGTGAAGGGCCATGCAGACTGTCTTCGTTTTCTAAGATCTTTCAATGTTCCTTTGATGGTCTTGGGTGGTGGTGGCTATACCATCCGGAATGTTGCGCGTTGTTGGTGCTACGAGGTCTCTTTCTTCCTTCTCATTGTATATTGTCAACCTAACCTCTCTTATAGCTGGTTACGAGTACTTATGTTACTGTGTCACAGGCAGCAGTTGCAGTTGGAGTAGAACCTGATAATAAACTGCCTTACAATGAGTACTATGAGTACTTTGGTCCCGATTACACTCTTCATGTTGACCCAGGCTACATGGAGAACCTAAATGCACAAAAGGATATGGAGAAAATTAGGTGATTTTCAGTATTTTGTTTCTTATTTATAGCTGAAGTTGATGTTCATGCAGGATTAGTAATTGTTGAGTTGCATATGAGGACTCAAAATTTTGAATGGAGATCTATTAAAGAAAAGTCTTATGAAGTATATATGATTGATATAGAGAGAAAGCTCACATGTTTTAACTGCTCATTGAATACTAGTTTGTCAATCTAATTTCTATGGAAGTTAGAATAAAATTCATGCATGCGTATAGCTGGCTACTTGGAAACTTTCACAGTTATTGATCATAGTTAAAGTAGTCGTGTGAGTTTGAGGAATTATGTCATGTATTTGCTACTTTACAATCCCCTTAATGTCTGTGAAACTCAGAGAAATCTATTATTCATATTTTCTCTAAGTTGAAAATACATGTTTATATAGTTGATGTCTAACCCTAGAATAGGAAATACAATCAACAGTAGTAAACACCTTCCTATTTTATCACTATACAACTATATACAACTCAACACTCTCCCTCAAGCTTGGGCATATAAATCATATGCACCAAGCTTGTTACATATAAATTCAATATGAGAACCTTTGAGAAATTTGGTCAAGATATCTGCTAGTTGATTTGTTGAACTGACATGACTAGTAGTGATACAACCAGACAAAACTTTCTCTCGGATAAAGTGACAACCAACTTTTATGTGTTTGGTCCTTTCATGAAATACTGGTTTAGAAGCAATATGGAGAGCAACTTGATTATCACACAATAACTTCATTTGTGATACTTCTGCAAATTTTGACTTTGGAATTAATTGCTTCAACCAAATAAGCTCACAAGTTGCTAGAGCTATTGCACGATATTTTGCTTCTGCACTCGACCTAGCAACATCTTGCTTCTTACTTTTCCAAGATACAAGATTCCCTCCAACAAGAACACACAACCCTGAAGTACAACGCCTATCAGATGGAGAACCTGCCCAATCAGCATTAGAGTAGCCAATAATTTGTGAATGACCCCGGTTTTTGTATAATAATCCTTTTCTTGGTGCACCCTTAATATACCTCAAAATTCGAATAATTGCATCCCAATGACTATCACATGGAGCTTGTAGGAATTGACTAACAACACTAACCGAGAAAGAAATATCAGGTCATGCGATGGTGAGATAATTAAGTTTTCCTACCAATCTTCGATAGCGGCTAAGATCAGCAAGTGGCTCCCCTTGATCAAGTAAAAGCTTTGAATTAGGATCCATAGGAGAGTCTATTGGTCTATAGTCTGACATCCTTGTTTCTTTTAGAATATCCAATGCATACTTTCTTTGAGAGAGTACAATACTAGATTTGGATTGAGCAACTTCTATGCCAAGAAAATATCAGAGTAAACCCAAATCTTTTGTTTGAAAATGAAGAAACAGATGTGTCTTTAATTGTTCAATCCCACCTTGATCACTTCCAATAATGGTGTAACATCCCACTCCCATCTGACGCATGCATGTGCCCTCTTTTGATAACACGTGCACATGTCCGACAGAAATGTCATGTTAACTATCTCATTTTCACTTTATGACATAGCATCGTAACTAAGATTATGAATCACATTTACTAAAACCTAAAATTTCCTCATTTTATATCAAAAACCATAGTTACATTGTAGCATTTAGTTTAACATCATCAAAGAGCATAAACAACTCGTTTTATACAGTATGCTACATATTTGAGGAATAATAAAAGATAATAACTACAGTATCTTCAATCCCAGATGACAGACCTTTGAGCCATCTCTGATATTAAAGTGCACAAAATCTGCTTCAATGAAGTCTTAGAAGCTAGGTTGTCTTGCTCTCGGATCTGTAAAAGTCAACGGTGCAATTTTGATTAGTTTTGCGAACTTATTAGAGTAACCATCCTCGATGGTTCACTTATGTAGCAAAACACAGACATCATAAAATCACTCAGATCATACAGTCACACAGTTCATTCAGTTAAACAGTTCATATCAATCTATTATTTCATTACAGCTTTGCAAATCATTCAATGAATTCCAGTCATATATGGATGCAATATGTATGAGACACACATTCGTTTTTATAATGTTATGACTGTGTGCCTTTTCAGCCACCCGTATCCGTTACGGGCACTGGGCTTAGTATATAATGGGAGCATAGGCTCTACCACAGATCTTTAAGCTCTCTTAGTAACAGTATTAGTTAGTCAGTAGCAACATCAGTCACAATGATCTTTATATTACATGCATTGAAATGATATGCATGTTACAATTTAGTCATCAATTCAATCACCTTCATTTGCATATATTATCACAGTATAACAGTCACAGTATCAGTTGTTATTGGACTAGGTTTGGCATTCAACTTTTCAGTTGAGAATCAGAATTTTCAATTAGGCAATCTCATTCACATACAAGTAGCACTTCCAATATTGTTTGCATGCATCAAATGCCTTGGGACATATATTGTCCGGAATTCAGTACACAATCAAGCAATGCAGTTCAGTAATATATTAATACCGTGCAATAATATACAGAATAGAACAAATAAATTGAGACCATCTTAGGCTAGTCACAGCTGCCCCCTTATGCCTATTGCCTTGGTGTTTCGGCAATATCTGGAAGAGGTCGCTCTAGTTGCTCGTCTATATACAATAAAAACATTTCATATTACCAGAGCGCTTGTGAAACAAAATAAACACATGTATCAATGTTTCATGTATCATGCATGTTCAATGACAAATTCTCAGATATGTTTTCGTCATACGTTGCTGTACATATCATTTGTATTCCAATTGTGACAAAATTCAATCGCTCACTTTCTATTTCATCTCTTTCTAAAAACATTCCATTCTGGTCAACTGTATATGATCAATAAGATCTAGAAAATGATGGATTTAAACAACACTTCCTGCTAACTTAGGTTTTTAATGACACTAAGATCATTCAATTTGAGCCTATATACAAGAAGTTATACTCCAAATGTGTCAGTCTGTTCTTAAACTATAACAGAACTCTTACTTCAACTTTAAAACATATTTTGCAATTCTTAAAACCAGAATTACAATTTGTTTTCTTCAGGATAATTGTAGCTTTATGTCTCTAGTTTCATTTGGATAAAAAATCACTTCATTTGGAACTCTACAGGTCAAGATTTAATAAAAATACCGAAGTATATTCAGTAAAATATTCCAGTTCATTTTATTCCAACAGATTCTCACACTTTCATTCAATTAATCTTTTCCAAATCAATTCAAAAGGCTACCAATTTTTATGGAGAGGTAAAGCAATGTGTTAGGAATCTATTGGTTCAAGAATCAGGTCATTTGAATGTCGGGAGAAGAAGTTATAACAAAAATACCAAAAGATGTTCAGAAACAAACTTTCTTTAAAAACGTTGAAATCGCAATCGTGCTTCTGCACGACTGCGATATTCTTCCTACGCCTGCGAAATCGCGATCTTCAACAGTGAAGCAGGATCGCGCTTCCTTCTCTTCTTCATCATATATCTTCTTCTTCTCCTTCCATTTTTTTTCGTTCTTTTCTAGATTACTCACTTCTAAATCATCTATATTGCATTTCTAACTCCAATATAATTTCTAAACAAATCAAATTCAAGTTTATCTTTCAGCTATAACAAATCTGAAACTTCACTTCCTCTCTCTATCTACTGTATTTTTCCAGCTTATTTAATCTTCAATTAACACTTAAGAAACTTAAAACATCAAAATTCGATTCTCATTCCTACGAATTCCATTTTTTGCATTTTATTTCTCTTTTTACTTTCATCAACTCTATATCACTACCTTACCAAAACTTCATTTCATATATCAACTTTCTAGCACTTTTACGTATCCATTTCAATATAACAACAGAACCTATTTCATACTTTCCTGGACAATTCCTATTTCACAAATCTTTTATTTATCATCTCATTCATTAATCACCGAAACTGCACTTCTTTAACAGCTCATGATAAGTTCATATGCATAATTGACAACAATAAAACATCATCAAAATCACTTGCTTGATTTAACAAAGTTTCCAACAATAAGAGGGAATCAAGTGTACAAAATAAACAACTGGTATTTCGGTGTTGGTAAATAAGCTGAAGATTTTTCATCAATGTTTTCGGTGCAGAGGCAATCAACAGAGAAAGAGCTATACAGAATCTTACACTACGTGGTTATCTTGCATGTATTACTTGTGGCATTGTTCACTAATACCACATGTCACAATTTAATTGATCTACTATTCAATATTTTTCCCTAGTCCAAAAATACTCTAAATTTCAGAAATTCCTAAAATTCATCAATAATTTTGAAATTATACTAACAGTCTCCAAATCTATTTTTACTATCAATATGTCACAATTTACATTTTAAATTGCATTATTTAGTCAATTATACCCAAAAAAATGTTAATGAATGCATGAACAATTATTTTAAATATGTTAACAATAAATATTCACGTGTGTGTGAAAATAATGATGCATGAGCATGCACTGCACTCTAATTGCTCTTAGTACGCTCAGTTCACAATTATGGGGTCTAGTCCCGAACATGAAATGTAACAATTCTCTCCTCTTTAAGAAATTTCTTCTTCAAAATTCTTACATGATTGAGAAAACGGGTGGGGATATTGCTTTTTCATATGTTCCTCAGTTTTTCACATTGCTTCTTTACTCGAATGATTATGGCACATGACTTTTACCATCGGAATTTTTCGATTTCTCATTCGTTTTATCTGATACCTAACTATCTGAACTGGCTTCTCAGCGTAGCTCAGGTTATTAGTAACTTCAATATCTTGAGTCGATAACACATATGCTGGATCAGACCTATATTTCTTAAGCATACTCATATGGAATACGTCATGTATCTGTGACATCAAAGTAGGTAAGGCTAAGCGATATGTCAAAGGTCCAATTCTCTCAAGAATTTCATAAGGACTAATATATCTCGGGCTTAATTTGTCCATTTTGTCAAACCTCAATATGCCTCGCCAAGGCGACACTCTCAAAAATACGTTGTCCCTGACATTGTACTTTATATCCCGTTGATGCTGATCCACATAACTTTTCTGTCTATCTTGAGCTACTTTTATTCGGCTCCAGATCAGTTTCACCGTATCTACAATATCTTGGATCAATTCGGGACCCTTAATTATTCGCAAACCTTCTTCATCCTAGTATAGCAGCGATCGACATTTTCTACCATACAACACCTCATACGGAGCCATCCTGATCCTGTTATGATAATGATTATTGTATGCGAATTCAATTAATGCTATGTATTGATCCCAAGCTCCCTGAAACTTCAATACGCATGCTCAAAGTATATCCTGAATAGTCTTGATAGTTCTCTCTGTCTATCTGTTTGAGGATAGAATGCAATATTGAAATTCAGCTTTGTGCCCATAGCTGATTATAAACTCTTCCAGAATCTTGAGGTAAATTTGAGATCTCTGTTGATACAATGGACACCAGAATCCCATGCAGTCTCACAATCTCAGTCACATATCTCCGAGCTAACTGATCTAATGAATTGTTCTTCTGAACTGGTATGAAATGGGCCGATTTAGTTAATTGGTCCACCACAACTTATATCGCATCATTTTGTCTTGAAGTCTTAGGCAATCTCATTATAAAATTCATTGTAATTCGTTCTCATTTACACTCTGGAATAGGCAATGAATGAAGTTTTCCGACTGGAGCCTGATATTCAGCTTTAACCTACTGGAATGTTATACATTTAGAAACAAACTCCGCTATTTGCTTTTTCATTTCAAGCCATCAGAAATGTTGTTTTAGTGTGTTATACATCTTGGTTGTGCCAGGATGCATAGCATAGGTAGCCATATGAGCTTCTTCTAGGATTTTTCTTTTGAGATCATCGACATCAGGCACATACAGTCTCTGCTTTAACTACAATGTTTTATCTCTCAATTCAAAGTTAGAATCTGCATTCACCTTAACTTTCTCAATCAGTTTCATCATTTCTGGATCTTCACTCTGAACTCTTCTAATTCTGCCATGCAATATTAGTCTCAGTTTTAACGTGGCTGTCAATGCTTAATTATGCTCGAGATTTAACTCTACATTCAAGGCTCTTAATTAAATCAGGCTTGTTGGCCTCGATAACTGAATCTGAGCTACAATGCTATGTGACTTTCTATTCAAAGCATTAGCCACAATATTTGCTTTACCTGGATGATACTCAATTGTTCAGTCATAATCCTTTAACAACTCGATCCACCTTTTCTATCTCATGTTTAGTTCTTTTTGGTTCAGCAGATATCTCAGATTTTTGTGATTAGTGTATTTTTGAAATGTCTCTCCGTATAAATAATGTCTTAAAATTTCTAGAGCAAAGACTACTGCTGCAAGTTCTAAATCATGTACTGGATAATTCATCTCATGAGACCTCAACTGTCTCGATGCATATGCTATTACTTTATCGTGCTGTATCAGTATACATCCTAAGTCTTGGTGTGAAGCATCACTCTACACAACATAACCTCCAGAATCAAATGGAATAGCTAACACTAGTGCTGCAGTCAACCGATGTTTCAACTCCACAAAATTTCTCTGACAGTCATCATTTCATTTGAATACTACAATCTTCCTCAGAAGTTTACTCAAAGGGGTTGAAATCAAAGAGATCTTTCGACAAACCTCCAGTAATATTCAGCTAATCCAAGAAAACTTAAGATTTTTGATACATTCTTCGGAGTCTCTCATTTTATTACTGCCTCTATCTTTTTTGGGTCCACTTGAATACTATGCGCAGTTACTATGTGATCCAAAAACACCACTTGATTAAGCTAAAATTCACATTTATTGAATTTGACATATAATTGTTTCTTTCTCATAATTTGCAGTATCATTCTTAAATGCTTTGCATGTTCTTCACTGCTTTTTGAATACATCAAAATATCATCAATGAATACAATTACAAACCGATACTGGTAGGGCTGAAATACCTTATTCTTCAATGCCATAAATGCAATTGGGGCATTTGTCAACTCAAATGACATTACTAAGAACTCGAAATGTCCATACCTACTCCTGAAGGTGCTCTTTGGTACATCAGTCTCTGCTATCTTTAGTTGATAGTACCCAGATCTCAAGTCAAGTTTAGTAAACACGTGAGCTCCCTGCAATTGATCAAATAAGTCATTGATTTTAGGTAACGGGTATTTGTTCTTCACTATAACCCAAGTTCTTTATAGTTGATGCACAACCTCAAAGTGTCATCTTTTTTCTTTACAAATAACACTGGAGCTCCCTAGGGTGAAACACTGGGCCTAATGAATCCTTTCTCAAGCAGCTTTTGTAATTGAGCCTTCAACTTTTTTAGTTCCACAGTTGCTATCTATGGAGGAATGGATATAGGAGCAATACCGAGAACTAAGTCAATCGTGAACTTTGTTTCCCGATCTGGGGGCAAACCAGATAATTAAGCGGAAAACACGTCCAAGAATTCCTTCACTACAGGAATATCCTGTACACTCTGTTCAGCTCTAGTATCAATCACGTGGGCCAGATTAACTTTAAAGCACTCGTAAATGAGATCAGTTTGGATGACACTGCTTGGCTAATACCTTCAAACACTGCTCTCGGTTGATCAGGAGACTCTAAAATTATTTCCTTAGTGTAGTAGTTTATGATGGTCCTATTAGCAGTGAGCCAATCCATGCCTAAAATAACATTAATTTCCTTTAACTGTAATACAATCAAGTCTGCTTCTAACTCCGCTTGATCATTGCGAATCAAACACTTCTTGCTAACTTCCCCAAGAACGGTGATATTACCTATCGATGTACTCACCTGTAATCTACATCTCAGTAACTCTTTATCACAGTGCAATTTAGATGCCATATGTGGTGTGATAAACAAATGCATAGATTCAGAATCTAGCAATGCATAAACCTCAAAAGTAAATAGTAATAACACACCTGCAGCGATGTCTGGAGACTCTTGAGGCTCTTGCCTCGTGATGACATACTCTGGCCTGAGACTGCGGCTGATTACTCTGCACCTCAGTCCTCCCAGTTGTATTCTCTGAACTCATCCTGCCTCTGCCATGACCTCTCTGTCCAGTCCCACTGACTCGGCTCTGCTGCATAGCAGGTTCTGTCGTCACACTTCCTCTCCTACTAGACTACGCTCTAGACACCAAAGCACAATCTCTAACTTGATGATTAAGTTAGTCGCATCGAAGATAGGCTCCAGTCAACCTCCAACATTCACCACTGTGCCTGTTCTCACAATAGTCACAAGTTGGCAACTGATCCGATGTTACTCATCTGTTGTTCCCAAAATGTGCAAAACTACCTGTTTGTTTGAATCCTGATTATCTGGATCCAGTCGGTGGCCTGAAAGTTCGGTCCTGATGCTTTTTGAATCTTCTGCCAGAAACTCCCTGAGAATTACTGTGCCTCTTCTGTCTCAACTTTGCTCTGTGCTTAGTTTGTCTATCTTTTATCAATTGTTCAACACAGATTAAGGCAGCTCATAGCTCTGGGAAACTACCTAGATTAGAAATAGCTAACCTCATCCAGATTTTCATATTCAGGCCGTCTTCAAATCTTCTGCAGTTGTCTTCCTCCTTAGGAACCAAGGCAGTGGCATAACTCATTAGTTCATTAAACTTCAATTCATACTTTGCTAGAGTCATGTTGCCCTCCTTCAGATCTAGGAACTTTTTCATCTTTCGATCCAGGTAGATCTTAGGCATACAATTTTTTCTGAATACTCTCAAAAAGTCTTCCCATCTTAGTTTACAAGGCCTGATGGTATTGCCTGGAATGATTTTCCACCACTGTAATCTGGACCTTGCAGTAAGGATATAGCATAGTCGAATCTCTTGTCCGACACACAGTTCATCTGGTCAAAGACTTTTTCAGTTCTTTCTAGCCAACACTCGGCCTCAACAGGGTCTGTACTTTCGTAGAAGTCCACAGCTTCCTACTTTCGCAGTTTATTATACGTCCTTTTCCTTCACTCGGAAATTCTTGGAGGCACTCTCTCAGGTTGAGACGTTGACGACTCTCTACTGGCTCTTTTAGATCTTTGGTCAGTTGAGTATTCCACTTGTTCACCAATAGCGGATGACATATAATACGCCATAACTCTAATTATCATTCGGAATTTTCACAATATTTCATGCCTATCATTCTTACATATTCCTATGGATCCAACCATACTCTGATATCAAAATGTAACATCTCACTCTAATCTGACACATGCACGTGCCTCCTTTTGGTAACACGTGCACATGCCCGACAGAAATGGCATGTGAACTATCTCACTTTTACTTTATGACATAGCATCGTAACTAAAACTATGAATCACATTTACTAAACCCTAAAATTTCCTCATTTTATATCAAAACCATAGTTACATTGTAGCATTCAGTTTAACATCATCAAGGAGCATAAATAGCTCGTTTTATATAGTATGCTACATATTTGAGGAATAATAAAAGATAATAACTGCAGTATCTTCAATCCCAGATGACAGATCTTTGAGCCATTTCTGATATTAAAGTGCACAAAATCTGCTTCAATGAAGTCTTAAAAGTTAGGTCGTCTTGCTCTCGGACCTGTAAAAGTCAACGGTGCAATTTTGATTAGTTTTGCGAACTTATTAGAGTAACCATCCTCGATGGTTTACTTATGTAACAAAACACAGTCATCATTAAATCACTCAGATCATACAGTCACACAGTTCATATCAATCTATTATTTCATTATAGCTTTGCAAATCATTCAATGAATTCCAGTCATATATGGATGCAATATGTATGAGACTCACGTTCGTTTTTATAATATTATAACTGTGTGCCTTTTCAGTCACTTGTATCCGTTACGAGCATCGGGCTCAGTATATAGTGGGAGCATAGGCTCTACCACAGATCTTTAAGCTCTCTTAGTAACAATATCAGTCAGTCAGTAGCAACATTAGTCACAATGACCTTTATATTACATGCATTGAAATGATATACATGTTACAATTTAGTCATCAATTCACCTTCATTTGCATATATTATCACAGTATAACAGTCACAGTACCAGTAGTTATTGGACTAGGTCTAACATTCAACTTTTCAGTTGAGAATCAGAAGTTTCAATTAGGCAGTCTCATTCACATACAAGTAGCACTTCCAATATTGTTTGTATGCATCAAACGCCTCGGACATAACTTGTCCGGAATTCAGTACACAATCAATCAATGCAGTTCAGTAATATGTTAATACCGTGCAATAATATACAGAATAGAACAAATAAAGTGAGACCATCTTAGGCTAGTCACAGCTGCCCCTTTACGCCTATTGCCTTGACGTTCTGGCAATATCTGGAAGTGGTCGTTCTAGTTGCTCGTCTATATACAATAAAAACAATTTCATATTATTAAAGCGCTTATGAAACAGAATAAACACATGTATCAATGTTTCATGTATCATGCATGTTCAATGACAAACATTGATACATATGTAGAATTAACAACAGTCAAAATCATCAAAATCACTTGATTCAACAAAGTTTCCAGTAGTAAGAGGAAATCAAGTGTACAAATTAAACAACTGGTGTTTCGGTGTTGGTAAACAAGCTGAAGTTTTTTAATCAATGTTTTCGGTGCAGAGGCAATCAACAGAGAAAGAGCTATACTGAATCTGACACTATGTAACTATCTTGTATGTATAACATGTGGCATTGTTCACTACTGCCACATGTCACATTCAACAGAGAAAGTTTCATAATAATCCAACGCATAAGTCTGTGTATACACTTTAGCCACCAAAATTGCCTTTAGTCGATCATCCGGACCACAACAGGTTAGGAATCCAGAGCAGGAGTTGAATCAACAGGAGCCTCTATAGGGGTCTCAGCATTAGGATGAAGATCATTGGTATGATGTGGAAGAGTACCATTCTCAGGAGAAAAGGATTCAGTAAGAGGTGAACATTGGACAGACTTTAAAAGAGGATTAGAAAGAGGGGCAACATAAGGAACAGATGTAATGGAAGGAGTTAGAAGGACCTCGCTGAGAAATGTGATATTTGTTGGAGATGATTCGTAAAATGGAGAAGATTCAAATAATGTAACATCAGCAGAAACAAAACATCGATGCGTTGATGGATAATAACACTTATACCCTTTTTGAAGACGTGAGTAACCTAGAAAAATACATTTGGTGGATTTAGCTAACAGTTTATCTTGACTAGGGGAAGAGATATGGATGATCCAAAGACTTGTGGTGGAAGTGAGAATAATGGTTGATCAGGAAATATGATGAAATGGGATACCTGATTTTGTAGACTAGATGAAGGCTTGCGATTAATTAAGAAGCATGCAGTTAAGACAACATCTACCCAATATTGTGATGGAACCCAATTGTGTAAAAGCAAGGTATGAGCAGTTTCAATAAGATGTCTATTCTTACGTTTAGCAATCCCATTTTGTTGTGGAGTATAAGCACATGAG
Source organism: Erythroxylum reticulatum (assembly GCA_025504915.1). Taxonomy (NCBI): domain Eukaryota; kingdom Viridiplantae; phylum Streptophyta; class Magnoliopsida; order Malpighiales; family Erythroxylaceae; genus Erythroxylum; species Erythroxylum reticulatum. Next base: position 28,973,298 of record JANSVA010000007.1, on the reverse strand, counting down.
GTTTGATGAAGAATTCCTTGGGAAGACATGAATTGGGTGAAAGGAATGGACAAATATTCACGAGCATTATCACTTCTCAACACATGAATATTAGTGTCAAATTGTGTCTTGATTTTTGCACAGAAAGATTTAAAAATGGAAAATAATTCTGAACGAGCTTTCATTAAAAATAACAAAGTGCAATGAGAATTATCGTCAATAAATGTAACAAAATATTGAAATCTCAAAATAGAAGAGACACGACAAGGACCCCAAATGTCTGCATGAACTAACTCAAAAGGGGATGTAGCCCATTTATTGACACGTTTTGGAAATGAACTTCGAGAATGTTTTCCAAGCTGACAAGATTCACAATCTAAGGAAGATAAGGTAGGTAAATTAGGTACCATCTTCTGGAGCTTCAACAAATCTAAGATGACCTGAACGATTATGAATTAGAAGTGGAGATTCTGAAATAATGCACACTGTAGGTGAAGGAGGTAGATTTAAATGATAAAGGTCCTGCGACTCATGTCTTGCCCCAATCATCCATCTTGTACTACGATCTTGTTAACAACAGAATTTTTATTAAGAGTGATAGAACAATTTAAAGATCATGTAAGTTTACTGACGGATACAAGATTAAAGGGGCAATTAGGAATACAAAGGACAAATTCTAAATGCAAGGATGGAAGTGGTTGAGCAGAACCTACAACTTTAATAATTGTTTGAGTCCCATTAGCTAAAGTAATAGGAGGAAAAGATGTAGTGTTAGTAAAGTGCAAGAGCAAATGTGGGTTACCAGTGATATGATCAGAAGCACTAGAATCAATTATCCAAGGGAAAGACTTAGTGAGGCATGCTACGAAATTACCTAGATGAGCTATCGAAGCAACGGAGGAGGAAGACTGCTTAGCTGCCTGATACTTAAGATACTCTTCATAATCAGTACCAGTCAGAGTCACCGATGGCTGAGTAGAGGACTCAGACTAAAAGTCAAACTGATTAGTATGAACAACATTAGCAGCTCGAGGTCGACCATGCAATTTATAACATTTATCCTTAGTATGTCCCCATTGAAGGCAATAACGTCATCTGGGTTGACCACCACGATCCCCTTGCTCTACTCTATTAGTACTTTGAGATTGAGAGGCCAAAGCGGAAGAATTAACTGAGGGAGATCCTATCATGATGCTAGGTGACGAAACATGCAATAATCGAGCAAATACTCCATCTAGAGAAGGTACTGTAGGACTTGCGAAATCTGATCTTGTACTGAAGTAAGTTTAGGACTGATAGCAGTAAGAGTAAGAACGATAAAAAATTACTCTCTGTGCAAGATCTTCTGCTGCAGACTTACCAGTAGGTAGTGATAGGTTGAATTCTGTTTTCAAGGAGGCCATTCTACCAAGAAATTCAGACATGTTCATGTCTTGTTGTTTGAGATTAACCAAGTTTGAGACTATAGAATACAATCTTTGAATCGTTAGTATAAAGTAATTTCGCCTGAGTCCATATCTCAACACAAATTCTGTATGCCTTATAAATGGGGTGGAGTTGAGGATCAATTGTTTGCCATAACATACTACATAATAATGTATCAATTTGAGCCTAAGCAGATTTATTTGTTTCAATATCCTCAACCCTAGTAGTTAAGTGATCTAGTAAGCCTTGACCTATACACCACAATTCAACAAAGGCAGCGATGAGGGATAATTAGAACTATCTACTAGTTTCTCTGTCGTAATTGAGGGAAGAGAAATAAAGGGAAAAGCACCTTATAGAGACCTGAAATTTGTAGGAGCCATGAACGGAAAAACCTCTGAAAAATTTTCCGATGATTGTTTGACCAATTTTCTGATGATGTGATGGTGAACAGAGGGAAAACTCAAGAAAGGAAATCAACTCACCAATGACTGTTGAGGTAGTTGGCACCAGTGGTGACAAGTCACGCTCGCCGAAGAGAGAGCTCGGTAAGAGGGCTGCTTCTTGTCAACTTCCGGCGGCGAAATCAATCGTGGGCTACGGGAAACGACTGGTTGGCATTGTCTAAATAGGTGAGCGGTGGTGGTGAGATGAGACACATGTTGGAGAGGGAGATCTGAAAACCAACCACCAAGGCAATGAGCGGTGCGTGACAGTGCGTGGAGCAGCTATTGACGACACGATTCTAGGGTTTTGCCGGCGAGTAAGAGAGGAAAAGACTGGTGATGTTAGATCTTTGATCTAACACCAGATTAACGAAGTGTGAACTTCGCTGGAGATTGATCGGAAAGCAATCGGAAAATCCTAAAACTCTAGCTCTGATACCATGTGAAACTCAAAGAAATCTATTATTAATATTTTCTATACGGTGAAAATTCATGTATATATAGTTGATGTCTAACCCTAGAATCGGAAATACAATCAACAGTAGTAAGCACCTTCCTATTTTATCACTATATAGCTATATACAACTCAGGTAAAAAAAGTTGCTCTTGAGAATTTAGACTGTGAAGTGGGTTGAAATGAAAAGCGGGAAATTACACACTTGATTGTTCATGTAACATGACTAGAACATCCAGTTGGAGATTTTTGTTCTCGTAAGGCCATAAAGAACCTTAATAATTCAGAGTCAAAGCAGTTTGTCTTTATGTGAATTAATGATCAGTTGGACGATTGAAATATGGTTGAGATCAAGAACGGGAGCCTTTAGGTTCATGTTTGGTTTAGAAATCTGATTAGCTATGCCATGGATTGTTGTGATCGTGGCACAACCTCTTATTAAGGAATCTGCAATGTTGCCTTGATATGCAATACCTTGATGACCCTACTTTTGGCTTATTCACTCGCAAGTGCCGACTATCCCCATGCATAATTTATAATCTTGTATTCATTTCTTAGTTGCTTGTTGCATTCCACTTATTTTTCATTACTGTGATCAGGAGATTAACTTTTCCATATTCAAATGGTTATTGATTTATTTCAAATATTAGGAAGTAGTGTTATTTGCACTTGTTATGAATCTCTCTATCTCTCTGGGGGATAGAAATTTGCTGCAAAATGCAAGTGCACTTGTGAATTACTCCCCAGTGTGCTGTCCATTATATTCAGTGCTTCAATGCCTTTCAAATTGTTTACATGCATATTGTCTCGTGTCCTTTTCAACGACAATATTCTTACATAAAACTTGTTCAGGAACATACTGCTAGAGCAACTTTCTAGACTACCTCATGCACCCAGTGTACCTTTTCAACAGACACCACCCATTGTTGAAGTTCCTGAAGAGGTTGGTGAAAATTTTTACTTTCGTTAAACTAAATCATGTCATTTCCATTTCTAAACTTTTTAAATAATAAACTCAATATAGGCTGAAGAGGACATGGAGCGGAAACCAAAACGTCGAATATGGAATGGTGATTATGACTCAGATGGTGAGAAGGAAGAAAAGCCCAATGGTAGATCTTTGATTAATGATTCTCATCTTGTGGCAAAAGATGAGATGAGGTAAAATTAATTTGTTTCTTAAATTTCTCAAATGATTACACCTTAGGATGATGATTTTGCTGTGCTGCTCATTATATGTCTGGATCCTACTTTGCAAGGACATTGAAGTTCATCTTTAGTTCTTCTATTCAAGCTTCTCTTTCCTTCTCACCGCAGTTGGTTGTAGTACTGCTGTTTGGTGACTGCAAACTTGATAGGAAATTTGATAATTAACATCCTCTGTTTCTTTTTAATTTAGTTGTGCACGTACTCTTTAGTTGTGAATCAAATGCACATACCAAAGCCTCAAGATCAATTCGGCCATATCATACTCTAAACCTTCACCAAATTTAACATTACTGACTTTGATCCAGGGAAGATGCTGATTGATGTCAAAGTTAAAGACTGAAGATCACCTATATACCTGATAGACAGAACTAGGTATCTTCTACTTCGAGTTCCTATGTATATCATGGCCTATAACATGACGGCCAGGCTTTGGACTATACAATTGCAAAGGCATTTCGACCACTGTTGCGGAAGCATTAAAATAGTAACTCAAGATTGCAGTCTTGCTTTGCCGCCAGTTATTAGAAAGTTTTGAATAGAATCACCTTATTTATGATGTTTAAACAGAAGCAAATACAAGAGAACGAACAATTTTGTGCATAAGAACTTCAGTTTGCTCCAAATATAACTTGTTTCATTTCTGTTATTCATTGCATAGACTTTATCCATTAGTAAGTCTATTTGATATATGAGCATAATGAACACAGCAGTCGAAATTCGTCTGAGTTACGCATCAGTATTCAGTAACTCGCAGAGGGTCGTCCATATCTAAGATAAATTGTCAAAACAACATCACATGTTTTACGATGATGCTTGTCAGGAAACTACCAAAGCCACTTTGAGACTATTCCATAATATTATGCCCATGAAATAATAAAATATACTCCTCGGATTCTCCAAGTTTTGAAGAGACGCTGAGAAAGAGATTCCAATGCCATTGCTACATCATCTCTCTTCTCTCCGAATCCAATCTTTTGCACCTTATCCTTCCCGGATTCCACAAAGAACCTGCATAAGAACCGTCAAATTTTCTACCATAATTTTACTAAACCATCACTGGAATCATCCAGTTATCGTCAAATGCCAACAAGCCAACCCCTCCAATGCCAAACCCAAGAGTCATGAAGATGGCATTCCGGTAGAAGACGTCAAGATCCTCTCCAAGTTCAAATCTCGCCACAATTACATTCGCGTCCTTGAGGTCTCTCGCAAAGCCGACCACCCTTTTGCCGGTTCTAGACTCCTCCTTCTTGATGGACCTGGAAACATCCACAGCATTTCTTTTCTCTTCAAGTCCCTGACCCATACTTACTTCGACGTTTTCGCAACTTTGCCTCCGATTTTACCCCCCGGACCCGTTGCCGTTCTCGGGTTCGGAGCGGGTTCAACTGCTCGGCTGATCCTCGAGTTGTACCCAGATGTTGTGGTTCATGGTTGGGAGTTTGACCCATCGGTGATTGCCGTTGGGAGAGAGTTTTTCGGGCTTGAAAAGCTCGAAAAGCAATACCCAGATAGGCTTTTTATCTACATTGGCAACGCCTTGACAGCCAGTATAGAAGGTGGGTTCTCGGGAATCATAGTCGATTTGTTTTGTAGAGGAAGTTTAATACCTGAGCTTCAAGATCCCAACACTTGGGATATGCTCACAAAGTGTTTGAAAAAAGGCGGCAGGATTATAGTTAATGTTGGGGGCAGTTGTGTGGAGTCTGAAAACAAGAGAAGAAATGGCAAAGTGGTTATGGAGGATACTTTGAAGGCTATGCATCGTGTTTTCCGTGACAAGCTTTTTGTTTTAAATCTTGGTAACCGGAAAGATGATAGCACGGTTGCTCTTACCGGTAAAACCCCCGATCTCGAAGCTTGGAAATCGAAGCTTCGAGGACCTTTGAGGTCTTATGTTGATATGTGGGAACCTTGTAGCTTTTAAGGAGTGGGACTGTCAATATTGGTTACGGAGGCTGTATCGATGTTGCTCTTCCGTTTGTTATTATTCCTCTGTTAGTAAACAATTTGATATGTGCTTGATCATGAAACTCCATTCCTTCTGTTTCTTCATTTAGCTATGAAGACTTTCTGTTACTGTTCTAATCAAGCAAATTTGTTTATAAAAGATTGGCATATAGTAATTGTCTTGCATTGCCAATAGAATGAAGGCTCTTGAACTAGCTTGAGAGCTTGAGACTGACAATGTTGGATATTAATTCCCTGGTTTCTCTCTTAACTTTTGGGCTCCTTATTTGGTCCAAGTTAATCTTTGCTAGGACTCAAAACATTGCGACAACATGTATCCCTAACAGCGTCATTTTTGGAAGATGTTGAACTTGTCTTGTAGGAGATGAACAATGTCTGCCTGGAGGTAAGATAAAAGATTTCGGTCTATTATTTTAGAAATAATCACCAATTTAGGGTGAGGTTTTGTCTGATCATGGATTTGGGTAGGATTAGCAATAAGGTGGGGCTTAAGGCCCAAGTTTAAGCCTTAAAAAAAGTTATTAAAGTTCGAACTTGAGCAAGTTAGAATATTTGAATTTGAGTTAGATCTCAAGTTGAACTTACTTGGCGATTGATATGATTTCAGTTTTACAAATCAGTCCAAAAATCAAACTAGCAAGATAGGGGATTTATAGATTAAAGGTTCAATTAATATTAGCCGGTAATGGATTGGTATATAGTAAATGAGAAATAAAAATGATAAAATAAGTAAAATATAATAAGAATGAAATATTTTATTAAAATACCAAATTTTGTTAATGTATAGTTAATTAATAATAATTCTAACAATTTAATCTAAAATTGAATTAATAGGATATTATAAGGAAAGAAAACAAAACCTGCAAATAGTTTTCATTGACTTTAAAAAAAACTTATGACAGAATACTTAGAGAAATCATGTGAAGATGCTTAGAAGTTAAGAGAATTTATATAACCTATATACGAGTTATTACGGATATCTATAAAGGTGTTAAGATTAGAGTAAGAATGACAGGAGGAGATACAAAATATTTCTTTATCAATATCGGGCTATAGTAAGTGTAACATCTCGTTCTTATATTAAGGGTTATAACCTTAGATTTTTGTCATTAAGAAATAACATTGAGAGATTAAAAAAATGCATTTCATGCTCATGCATAGTGTCAGCATACACATGTGTGAGTTTGATTATTGGATACATTAAAATAGTTGTACATGCATTCATGAATATTTTTTGGGTATAGTTGATCTATAAATGTGATTATATTTAGAATTGTGAATCATATGGGTAAAAAATTGATGTGGAGAGTATATTAATTGACTCAAAAGTTTTGGTGAAAATTTGATAATTTTCTAAAATTGTGGGTATTTTTAAACTAGGAAAGATGCCAAGTGGTAGAACAATTGATGAATAGTAGTAGAAATAAGGGTCAAATGGCAATGGAAATTTTTATAAATGACTTTGAGATTTAATGACACATGTCATTGAAAATTGAGAGACAATTAGAGTAGAAATTAGAAACAAAATGGACTAGTTATTAAAGTGGATCAAATGGAACCATGGGGAGGTGACAAGTGGCAAATGATGTGTCACTTACCTTACCACATCCCACCCTGAAGTCAGTCACTTGTTAATAGAAAAATTTGACATGATATGTAAACTACATAAGAAGGGGGATTGAATTGTGTAATCTTTTCGAAAATATTAATCTTTTGAGACTTCTTGAATTTCTTTACGAAAATTCAAATGATTACTAAAACACTTTGCTAAAGTTGATAAGTAATGCAATCGCAGGTAATATTAGCTACTCGTCTAACAACAAGAAAATTAAAAGATAAGTAGATAATAGACACTGCGATTTTATACTGGTTCATCCCAAACCTTGGGATTCGTCCAGTCCTCAGAGTTAACATATTATTTCACTATACTCTTCTAACTTTACAAGTATTCTTTCTACTCGTAGAGCCTCTTCAGGTCTCTCTCATAAAGTATTCTTTATCTGCTATATTAGCCTCTCCAGGCTCTAGCCTTCCTTTCTCTCTCTAAGAAAAGTGTTTTTGAGCTTTAGGTTACAGATGTATTTGCTCACTTCTTTCGCTCTCTGAATATAGAATTTTTGCTAATGTTTTAATCTTCGACTAGAACTAGTATTTATAGCCTAAGTCTCCAGTTGTCTTCTTGAAAACTACTTTTTGAATCTTATAGAAATGGTTATTAGTTGAGTCCTGTAACTAACTCCAATTAACTAACTGCCTGACGTTCTAGAATATCTTCCTTTTGTATCATCTGGAATAATGCTTCTTTTTTTACTACGTTTCGTCTGTTATTTCGCTTCATCTATTATATCGCATCGTCTGGTGTTGCGCTTCGTTTGGTGTACCGCTTCGTCTGTTGATGCGTTTCGTTTGTTGTTGTGCTTCGTCTGGTGATGCGCTTCTTCTGGTGTTGTGCTTCCTCTGTTGTAGTGCTTCGTTCATTGTTGCGCTTCGTCTGGTGTTGACTAAGTGTTACTTACATTTTTTTGCACACTTAACATATTTATCAAAACATTTCATACATTTGTAAGATTATTATTATTTGATTGTCATCAAAATTAATAGAAATGAAGTCTTCTTGACTTAACAATCTCCTCCTTTTTGATGATAACAAATAATTATAATTGTAGAAGATAAAATGATATTTATAGACGAATAGTATTCCGACGAATAATAAAGCAAAAACATAAGAAAAGAATTGCATACTAGATGTATACAATGCTTTCTATCTACTTTCTATCTTCTCTTCTCGTTCTCCTCTTTTTCTCCTTCTCCCCCCATTTGTTATTAATAAAAAAGATTGCTCATCGTAGACGCTTCAGAACTTCAGAAAACAAACGTTGCATGTCAGTGTGGATTGTCTTGAGGTCTTGTTCAATAGTAACCCGTAGTAGTGCTACTTTCTCATGAAGATCGCCCATTGAGTCAGCGAGTTCATTAAGCTTAGTATGAACTTCCTCAATTTCTTTTGCTAATGCTTCCTGAACTTCCTTTTGACTGTGATTTGCTTCCGTCTAATATATGAAATGCTTCAAGAATTGCGGATTATCAGTAGGATCTTGCTGTATTTCACTAAGTGGATGAAGGTTTTCCACAGCAGATGGTTCTGAAGGTAAAACGTCTAACTCTATAATTTTGATAGAGGGTAGACTGAAGGTTTGTTTTCCTTCTTGGAGATTAAGATGATCAGGTCTAGATAGTTTTAGAATTAGTTGCCCAAGAAGGTGTAACACATCTTTGACTGAAGGTATGAAACCTAAAGGTCTGAAATGCATGACCAAATGTACAAAGGTTTCTAAGTTGAAATTATTACCTTCAATCATGATACTTCCGTACTGTCCTTCTTTCACTTGGCCAACTATCTTGAAGTTTTCATCGGTGGTTGAAATTCTAAATTTACTTCCTGATGCTTTTGAATTGTGGTGTGAAACATAGATACCTCCAGGTTGAGCTGCATTGCAAGCATCATCTATGTTCTTCACAGCTACTTGAATCTGCTCTTCTGTAAGATCATCTTTATTTCCCTTAGGAAACATTTTCTTTTTCCCTTTTTCTTCATTTCTCACAAAGGTTGAGCATCTTGGTTGTATGTCTGGCATAATTTTTGTTAAAGTTCTGCTCGTAATCAGATAGATTGTATACTGATCCTTTGAAATCTTCAATGGATATGGTTCTGCTTTCTTATCTCACAGAATATCATATAATCTTCGTTTTTCATGACTTAAAAGATGTATTGTCTGATCATTAATTGGTATCGGTTTGACTAGTACCTTGATTGACTTTTTCGAAGGTTCTCTAATAATAATTGAGCTTCTACTTCGAACAGGTACTGATTCTTCTATAATCTTCATTCTCAAATCCTTTTTGTTGAATGGTTGAGAAGGATTGTAAGGTTCCAATTGGTATCCACTTGTTTTTGCCTTCCGTTGAACATCAGATGAAGAAACCTTCTTCTGACTGGGCTTCACCTTCTTTTGTTGTTCTGCTGGTTTAGAAGAAAGTTGCTGTTGAGGCTTCTTCCTCTCAAATACTAACTTCCTTTTAATTTCTGCCTCTTTAGATGATTTTGCTTATTCATTGATTAGAATTCCGTACCGTACCAGCCAGTACGTACCGTTTCGGCTGAAAACGGGTACTGAGACAGGTGTAAGTGGTACCGGTGAAAAACACCGATCGGCACCGGCCAATTTCGACTGTACCGGTCGGTATTCAAAATACCGGCCGGTACCGGAAATTTTAAAAAATTGGGGGACTTTTTTGCAAAAATTTCAAAAATTTCAAAAATTTCTGTCCCTCCCTCCCTTTAAAAATTTCAAAAATTTTCAAAATTTCTGTCCCTCCCTCTTCAAAATTTTCAAAATTTCCCTC
>JANSVA010000007.1:28943960-28958668 GCA_025504915.1 Erythroxylum reticulatum | reverse complement strand
CCTTCATCATCTGTTGGTGTATATGGACCAATCTCGATGATATCCCAAAGATCAATATGTGTGGATTCTATGAAGAGTCGCATCCTGTCCTTCCAGTAATGATAATCCTTACCATTGAATGCAGGAGGTCTTGTGATCGAGGTACCTTCAGCTATAAAAGCATGTGATTCAGTCATGGATCTTTGTCCTCACTTTGTGACAGTGTTTCTTGGAAACCTTTATCTGATACCAACTGAAGTAAATCACTTATTATTAGAGAAATCCGATATGATATGTAAACTACACAAGAAGGGGGGTTGAATTGTGTAATCTTTTCAAAAATATTAATCTTTTAAGACTTCTTGAATTTCTTTACAAAAATTCAAATGATTACTAAAACACTTTGCTAAAATTGATAAGCAGTGCAATCGCAAGAAATATTATCTACTCGTCTAACAACAATAAAATTAAAAGATAAGGGTTAGAAAATAGATGTTGCGATTTTATACTAGTTCACCCCAAATCTTGGGCTACATCTAGTCCTCAGGGTTAGTATGAGATTTTACTATACTCTTCTAACTTTACAAGTATTCTTTCTACTCGTAGAGCCTCTTCAGGTCTCTCTCATAAAGTATTCTTTATCTGCTGTATTAGCCTCTTTAAGCTGTAGCCTTCCTTCCTCTCTCTAAGAAAAGTATTTTTGAGCTTTAGGTTACAGATGTATTCGCTCACTTCTTTCGCACTTTGAATACAGAATTTTCGCTAATGTAAAAACATTCGTTACTTTAGTCTTTGACTAGAACTAGTATTTATAGACTAAATCTCCAACTTTTTTCTTGAATCTTCTAAAAACAATTATTAGTTGAGTCCTTTAACTAACTCCAACTAATTAAATGTTTGATGTTCTAGAATATCTTCCTTTTGTATCTTCTGGAATAATGCTTCTTCTTTTACCACGTTTCGTCTATTATTACACTTCGTATATTATATCACTTTGTCTGTTGTTGAACTTCATCTGGTGTTGCGCTTCGTCTGGTGTTGCACTTCATCTGGTGTAAGGCTTCGTTTGTTATTGCGCTTCGTCTGGTGTCGCACTTCGCCTGTTGTTGCGCTTCGTTTGGTGTCACGCTTTGTCTGGTGTTGCGATTCGTCTGTTGTTGCACTTTGTCTGGTGTTGACTAAGTGTTACTTACATTTTTCTGCACACTTAACAAATTTATCAAAAAAGTTCATACATTTCTAAGATTATTATTATTTGATTGTCATCAAAATTAATAGAAGTGAAATCCTCTTGACTTAACACACCCACAATTTGTTTACATCTTGCAAGACTATCTTTAATTTTGTCTTTCATTTGGATAAAACATGTTTTCTCCTTCTCTTTACATTTGTTCTTTATCTTCTTCATTTCTTCTTCATCTCCACGACACTCACTTTCACCCACCTTCTTCAATGTTAAACCTTGCTCTCACTTTTTGCTGCTACTTACATTTTCTTTGTCTTTTGCACCTTGCTACTAAAAGAACCAGCCCATTCCTCCATAAAAGTTGATGATCGTGGAGAGGAAAGAGTTAGGGTTTAGTGGTGATTTTGAAGATCTTAAAGCTAACTCAAGTAAGTAGCATATTGTTCCTTATGATTTATTGAATGAGATATGTATGATGATGGGTTAAATGGTCACAAAATAATGCTTTATATATGATAGAATGTGGTTGATGAAATAACCACATAATTGTCTTGCCTTTACATACATGATGATTGATGTTCATAAGATGTTGTATTGATGATTTAGCGATAAAAAGATCGTCAAAATGATGTAGAAATTGTGCAGAAAATTTGACTGATACATGGAGTTTTCATGTTTTGTTTTTGATGGATAAAATCATAGATCATTGATTGCGTTAGATATGGATTGGATTGTGAGTTGAAGTTAGAGAAAATACAAGTGTAGTGTCTTAAAAAGGGAAGAACTAAGATGAAAGTTTAGAGACAAAGTGATAATTGTGTTGAAAATGTGCTGGAATATGTAAGCTGTAACATTTCCATTATATATGTATTGGTATTTTAGCCATGAATTGATCTGTAGTTATCCAAATATAACGATTTTTGATTTGGATTAAATTAGAGACATAAGGCTACATTTTTTATGGAGACATAGAATTCAAATTATGTCTTTAAGAGTTTCAAAATTTGACTAGAACTTATGTACTGGGTGCTGAAAGTTGACGATAAATGTATATGTATATATATGTTCTGTTATTAGTGTTCATGATCAATCATGAACTATAAATTTTTTATGGATGATATTTAGTTTAATTGGAGTTATAATAATGGGGAAATGATGAGAAATTAAATTAGAAATGATATAACAAGCATAAGGTACTGAATGTAGTAAGTAAAGAGTCAGAAATCTAGAAATAAAAATACAATTGGATATGCTTTGAGGCATAACCTTTTCTGTAGAACTCTGATTGAGGTCATTTAAGTATTCTTAGAAAGAGTACTTCAAGATCTACAACTTCTATGAAGACCCCAAGAAGAGATTTTGACATCTAAAGGGTCCAAATTTAAGATTTCTGTAAGTGACCCATAAAGGTACGTTTAACGGACATGAATGTCCGCCTAACGGACATTCACGGGTCAATTGATCATAATTAAGGCTTAAATGGGTCTTAAACGGAACCTAGACTGATCCTTGGATTATGTGACTAATGTATGATATGTTTGAAGCCAAAATGGAGGTTAAAACTTAGTGAATGAAGGGATAATATCAAAGTATCAAAGACATGAGTGTAATGTGAATGAAGATGTTCATATGATTGTAATCCTTATGGTTCAAAGGGGTTGAGTAATGTGTATTAAGTGAATGTTGGGTACTATAAGATCATATATGAATTATGAAATGAGAATGTGCATAAGATGTGAATTTAGATAATATAACCGGGATTGTTGTTGAGCATGCATTATATACAACACATATACATATGTGTGTTTGTTCATATGATTATGCAATTAATAATGTGTGTAAATATGTATTGTATGATGTCGATACATAAGATAGAACATCCGTATCCAGACATTTCCGAATTATGGAAGCTAATGCTAATCTGGAGCGTATTGTGAGTCGACCTGGATGGTCTTACTTACTGATTGTTCTGTTTGTATTATGTATTAAATGATTTTGCAATGTGAATGTGATTGTTTTGATTTTCGGACATTAAATGTCCAAAGAGTTTGATAAATATGAGAACATTAAAGTGCTCCTTGTATTTGAATTTGATGAAATATGTGATACATGACTTGATTGTTAAATGCTAGACCTAGTTCTGAAGAAAAATGTGAATATGCATATGAATGAAAAAGTGATTCTCAACTTAAATGTTGAATGTCGGACTAAGGTCCAATGATATGTGAAAGCGACTGATTGATCATGTGATTGATTGCGAATATGAAAATGTGAAGCATTCCATTACATGAATGCATAAAAGATAAAGGTAGTTGTGACCGGAGTTGCCAGTATAAAGAGCTTAAAGCTCAGACTGTGATCAGAGCCTTAGGCTCAGTTATGAATGTACCCAGTATCCACTAAGGGATACGGGACATTATCTGATACAGCTCGATATCCACAAGGAATATGGGCTAACTCTGTATCCATAAGGGATATAGGCCAGTAAAAAGGCACTCAGTCATAACAATAATAATTGAAAATAAGTCTTATGTGCATTGCATATAAAGTCGATATGTATGTTTTAATAGTTTGAATGCTTTCTGAATGTGATTTATGCTTAAGTGAATGTGCAATGTATGTGATTCAATATGATGAATTGATGAACCGTATATGTTATGTGATTGAGTGAGTCATCAAAGATGGTCACTCACTGAGTTTGCAAAAATTCACCCAAAATTTGCAATATCTTTTTAGACTCAGAAGAATTACCCTGTTAGGCAAACGGGAGTATACCCACTGCATTCAAGTGAGAGATAGAAGTCGGAATCTATTCGCGTCTGCATATGTAATTCATTGTTATATATACAAATATGTAGTCAGAAGTATTATAACATGTGTATTTAAATATTTCTATTTTATAATAACTTTCCAAATGAGAAATGTTTGTAAATGATTTTGTAATGTAATAACAATTATGAATTTAAGTGTTTTGTATCTGTAATAGGCCTGACTAAAAAAATTCGGATGATTTGTGAAATGATTGTAACCCTTGTGATTGAAAAAGTTTATGAATATAATGGGCCTAATTGATTATTGATTTCCACATACATGTTTGATAAATTTGAAAAATTTGTACTGAGTTTCAAGTGTTTGACTGTTCTAGCATGCCACCCTTGTGGGATACACACTCAGACATCGCTCAAGATGTTGAGTACGTGTCTTACAAGAGTGAGATGCTATAGCAAGGCTTCTTTTTGAGACATTTCCTATTACAGTGGTGATGGATGGGCTCATAAAAAATATCTAAAAGGATGTGTCTTAGTGTATGTTGTTTGCTGATGATAATGTTTTAGTGAATGAGCTAAAAGATGATGTCAATGTTAAGTTAGAATTTGGAGGGATATGTTAGATAAAAAGAACTTTAAATTGAGCAGGATTAAGACTAAGTACGTAGAGTGTAATTTTTTAGGCCATAAGGTGGCATCCGATGTAGAGATAAGATTGATTTAAAAGTTATGTCATATAAAAAGTGTTTTAAGTACCTGAGATCTATCATCTAAAGCAATGACAAGATCGATAAAGAGATAGTTTACAGTATCAAATTAGAGTGACTTAAATAAGGGGTGTATCACAAGTTTTATGTGACAAGAAGATATCAATCAAGCTAAAAGATAATCTACTGTTTAGCAATTAGTTCAATCATGCTCTATGAGGTGGAATGTTTGTCCATAAAATAGGTGCATAGTTAAAAGTTAATAGTGACTTAGATGAGGATGCTCCATTGGATGTGTAACTTTACTAGAAGAGATAAGGTCAGAAATATAGTGATAAGAGGCAAATGAAAGGTGACTAATATTGATGAAAAATTAAGGAAAAAAAAGACGTAAGTGTTTCAGACATGTTAAGAGGAGATATCATAATGCTCCAGTGAGAAGATTCAAAAAGATTGTACTTAAAAACTGTAAGGGGAAAGAAGAAGACCTAAAAAGAAATGGGAGAAAGTAATCAGGAATGATATGACTCTGCTAGAGCTTATTGAGAAGTTGTCTTTAATGAAAAGCTTTGGTGAACCATATGAGTAAGTGATCTCACATAAAGATATCTTTCTCTTTCTCATAGGTCAATTAAACCTTTTACTTCGAGTTTTTTTTGTCTTGTATTTGGCCTAAACATTTTAGTTTTAGTGTTTTCTCTTAGTTATTTAGCCTAACTCTTCCTTACTTAGCTTAAACTTTTTTTTTCTTTTTTTCTTCCTTTCCAATTTCTTGTTTGTTTATTTATTTATTTGTCTTATCTTTTGTTTATTTATTTATCTTGTATTTTTATTCTTTATTGTATTATTTTATTACTTATTGTATTATTTTATATTTATTTTAATGTATTTATTTTTATCTATTATTATTATTATCATTTTTATTTATTTATTATTTATTTCTTTATCTTTAATTTTTTATTTTGATTTTCTTTATTCTTATTCTTATTCTATTGTTATTTTTACATTTATTTGTTTACATTTATTTTTTTATTACAAAACTTTTTTTATTTTTATTTATCTTTCCTTTTTCTCTTTCTGTGAGTTTATCGAAAACAATCTCTATATTAATTAGGGATTATATTGCATATTTCTGGGCCTTTTTAGATCCACATCTCAATAAGATTTCTACGAAGATATTATCATTTTTGTTATTTTTGATGTAAAATTGAATACTATTTTCTTTTAATAATTCTTGTGTTTTAACCAATAAGTGAAATTTTGCATCATACCAGCCAAAAAATAGTACGAAATGTGCTGGTATTGTACTAATTTGAGGTACTAGCTGACACCAATCATTTTAGATAGTATTAGTGAAATTGTAGGGTCAAACTTCAAAATTGTAAAAATTGAGGACTTAATTCAAAAAATCCTAAATTTCTAGTCCCCATCTCGATTCTTTTAAGCTCTTTTCACTCTCACTCGTATGCTCTCCCTCTTTTTTGCTCTGCCCAACTTTGCTTTCCTCGCCACCGACTTGTCATCACCATCTGCTCTCTATCACAATCTCACATCTGCTCTAGAATGCTACTTGGCTATCACAAATCTACTCCTTTAGTTCTTGGTTCTTGTTGTTGCCCAAATAAGTTCTAAAAATACCGAAGCTATCCTACTCGTAAGTATAAGAGGTAGTTGTAGTAATTACCCATGATCGTTTCACATGGAGGTGAAACTGGTCCACTTAAATTAACCTTGAACAAAAGCAGAAATAAAACAAATGCAATCCTAAACATTCTATCCGATTTGTAAAGTGAAGACTTTAAAGAAAATCACAAAATATATTGAAAAGTAAACGGAATCAACTAGAAGTAAAGACGAATAGATTAATCAAAATAGAAGACTCTTGAGAATTAATTTCACTAATTTAATCTCCTATGCATGACTAAGGAAAAATGATTAGGTTGTTATCTTACTAAAATTAACAGTTAGGTTCTAATATCATCTTGAATAATAAACTAAGTTTAACTTTCGTATTCAACAAGTTATCATCCGAATTAATTATGGAAACCCGATAATTAATTACCACTTAAGTTAATATATTTCTAATTCTTAACCTAAGCGTCCATAGTTTCTCGTTCCATATTAAACTTCTTTTCTCAATCCTTCGTTTAGTACCAAAATGATGCAAAGTTTGATCATGTTCTTACATCCATTCAGTTCAGAAACTATAGCAACATCAGACAACAATACAATCCCTCATTCATGCATATTTGACTAAAATAACTACATTAATCCTCAAGAAAAAGAGATCAGCCCATCTAAAAAATAACATGATTTATTATATTCAAATACTTCAATCCTATCTTTATCAGTATAAGAGAAGTATCTAGTAGTAAACCAAGTAAATAACCGAATGAACTATAAAAAGATAACAAATAACAGTTGGCTAACCTATGAAAGTAATCAGAAGAAACAGAGCAACAAATGAACAAAATAAGCAAACAAGGGTCGGGTGAGTGTGAAGGCGATGGTCTCCTGCCCCTCTCAAGCTTCCCGCATTAGCTCTCGCCTTCTGCTTTAACTTGTTCTCACCCAGATGCTTGCATTGCCTTCCCCTCTCTGCTATGTTTATCTCTTCTCTCCTCAATTGATTGATCTCTACTTCCTTTCTCTTTTCTCTGACTTCTTTCTCTCCGTTTGCCTAAGATGTCTATTGAGTGAAGAATGAAGAATGGAATGAAAGATGTTGTCACCACCATCCTATCCTTTCTATTTGTAACCTCGTGTAGGTTTAGGTTTTCGTGCTATCCCTCTTGCATTTGACACATAACAAGTTGATAAATTAAAGAAAAATGGTTACCGGAGTGCATGAGGTGGTCACAAGTGTGATTGTGTGACCACCTTTTTCACCTGTGTCATGTGAGCCCCGTGACCATGGTTGCACACCCGTGACTCACATGGTCACGGATGTGACCATGGCTACACACCTATGACTTACATGGTCACGAGTGTGACCTTAATTTGTGATTGTAATTAACTTGTCACACTTATTTTCATGCAAAATTCGTCTGATTTCCAACGAAACATTCACAATATAATCCAATTAACATCCATGCAATATTCATGCCATTCTCACTCAATTCACCACAAATTTGGATTAAAAACTAACCAAAATCAAGTTATGAATGTAAGCAAAATTTAACAGAAATTAGACACAATGATTCCCCACACTTAAATTATGCTTGTATTTAAGTAAAATAAAGAACACTGGACTATACAATAACAAACAATGGAAAGAACAATTTCCTAAATAATAGTCAAAGATATCAATGATCATTTTAATAAACACAACCTAAGAACTTGAAAATCATAATACTTCATGAATAAGCTATTCTTCGCATATTTAGTCAAAATTAATAAGTACTTCAATTCAAAGAACCATCAACAAGTGTGATAGGCACTCACTCCACTCTCCATACTCTCAAGCATTCAAAGGTAGGATAATATATTCACTCATTGTTCATTTCATGTAAGGCTTCTACCATAAGCTTGCTTACCAATCTATTCTCCACCACTCATATCAAACACAAACATCAATCCGAAGGTCTTTATTTTTGTTGTAATAAGGTCAAGCTAAGGGTAAGGAAAAAAGGAATATCATAGTTTAAAACCCTAAAACAAATTCAACATTTAAAGTAATATAAACAATGAAATAGAAAACACTCAATTCTTTCCTTTCAAGTTAACAAGATTAGCACTTCCTTTTTATGTCTCTCCTCTTTCCTTTTATTCTTTTTCTTCTCTTCCTTCCTTTACTTTTCTGTTTCTTTTTCTTTTATTTTTCCTCTTTTATTTTTATTTATCTCTTTTTTTATTTATTTGTTTAAAACAAGGAAATCAAAAAAAGGAAAATATAGAGGAGAGATGATTACTACAACCATACTCATTCCTAATGCAATAACCAACTATATCCTATGATTCCCCCACACTTATTCAAACAATTATTCTCTAAACCCAATCATACACATTCAAATGCTCAACTTACCTTATGGTAGGTACAATGAAGAGGATAAATAGTTAAGGTCAAGACTCATATTTGGGGTTTAAAGAAAGAAAATGTTTCATGTTAAGCTTAAAAGGGGAGTTCATTAAAGGTAACATCATGGTGACTTTTTTGGAAAAAGGGGTAAATCTTAATTGCCTTCATCATTTCAATGTTTGCATAAGATTATATGATCTCAACTAGTATTTGCAACTAAGTTCTAGAGTTCTCAATCATGAAAGAACACTCTCAACAAAGAATACTTGAATTTGGTGTTTATTAATTCAAAAAGGCTCAAATTCTTACCAAATGAAAAGTGTCATCCATCTATCATAACAACCTAATGTCTTTTTACCGAAATCTGAGTCAATTAGTCTATGCATGCAAGTATACTTATTCGCTCATATTATGTATTTCTAATCCTGATCGAGTTTATGTCATGACCATACATCTCTAACTCTTAAATGGGAAAATAAACACACAACATACAAATAATAAACAAATATATTTTAACTATTACTCTTCCCCACACTTAAACATCACATTGTTCCTAATGTGAAACAAAAAGTAAAAGAGGGATCTAAGACACAAAATAACATGAACAGGGACAAGCATTAAAACTCAAAGGCATTAAACTAATAAACATTAAAAATAATAAAAGAATAAAGATAGAAATACGATACGAAAGTATGGACGGTGGCTATGTTGATGTGGTGTGAAGCATGGCATACTACATCAAGGAGTGGAGGACAACTGTGAGGAAGACAAATAGAAAAGAATTAAAAGTAGGCCTATGCACATAAAACAAATAGATTAGGTTGAGTTTCACTAAACAGAAATAACAAACAACTAATTGAAAAACAAAATAGAAATTATATGGGTTGCCTCCCATTTAGCAGTTCTTTAATATCTTTTAATGGGACACCTCAACTGTTATGCTTAAGGTAGGTTACTCAAAGTTATTGAGTCGATTGTTTTCTTCTCTTCATTAGGATTTTTCTCGAAGAATTTCCTAACCTCTCCCTCAGTTGCATCTACTAGCAATTGGCAACATTCATCACTCTCTTTAACCATGCCTAACTTCTTTTCTTCTTTTTCCTACAAGGCAAAATCGAAATCGACAACATGAACTTGATCAACAAAAGAACATTCTTCAAAAACAGTAGTAATAGGAACGAGTTCGACATTAAAGATTGAAAATTCTATTGTTTATCCTAAAACAGTCATGTTTAGTTTCTCGTACTTCACATAATCAAGGTATTAGTAGTGGCCAGAAAAGGCCTTCCTAGGAGTATGATGTGCTTCTTCCCTTGTTCTTTAACCTCTCCTATGTCTAACACAATAAAGTGTACGGGAACAATCAATCATCTAACTTTCACTAAAATGTCTTCCATTATTCCTTTTGGATAACATATTGACGTGTCAACTGATTGCAAACACATGTTTGTAGGTATTAACTGTCCTAGATCCAATTTCTCATAAATAGAGTGAGGCATAAGGTTTATGCTTGCTTTAAGATCAAGCATACCTTTAACCTCATCACCATCACCCATTGATACTTTCATGATAAAACTTCCTGGGTCTTTCAGTTGGGGGGTAAATGTTACTGCAAAATTGCACTTGCTACTTCTAAAACTAGCACTGTTTCATTAGGCTTAAACTTTTATTTCTTGGAGCTTAGTTCCTTGAAGAACTTGACATAAGCCAAAATATTCCTAATCACATCTAATAAGGGAAAGTTAAAATTGACCTTAGAAAGCATGTCATATAAATAGGAAAATTGTTCATCTTGTTTCAATTCCTTAAGGCAACTTGGATCTAGAATTGGTGGTCGATAAGGATTTGTCGTCTTGTGTAGTTTTTGTCCTTCATTGTCTTTGATGTCATACTTAAGTTGTTCACCTTTTGAATGTGACTTGAAGAGTTTCTCCCATTGTTTTTGTCATTTTGCGCATCTTCTTCTTGGGTGAGGCTTTCCTTTTCTTGATTATCAACATCAGACAACTCGGAAGGAAACTCAACATGATTGTCAATCACTTTATCACTTCTCAAAACAGTGATTGTTTAGGGTTGCTCGGGTTGACTGGGCAGTCTTCTGTTTTGATTGTTATGCATTTGAGCTGCAAGTTGCCCTACTTGAATCTCAATCCTCTTGACATATGCTTTTAACGAGTCGAATCTCTTGTTGTTCATTTCTTGATTTCGAGTTGTGACTTGAATGAATGCATTCAGGTTTTCCTCCAAAGAAGGCTTTCTTGGTAGGATGTCATTAGAGGATTGCCCTTTGAAAAAGTTTGGCCTCTGAAAATTTTGATATTGTGGTTGGGGCTGCATTGGTAGATTGTTTATATTCTAAGAGAAATTGGGTTGGTTTGTCTAACCAAGGTTATAGGTGTTTGAGTATGGATTATTTTAGTCTCGTGGTTAAAAATCATTAAGTGAGTTAACTTTTTCTTCCCCATCAAAAGGTTAGTAAGAATACATACAAACATTTGATCCATGACCACAAGTTCCACATATACCACACACTTTTTGATTTGGAACGTTTTGGGATAGTCTCGTAATTAGCATCTTTACATGTCTCGTTAACTCAGCTAACTGCATAGCTAATTCTTGATTCGAGCTCACTTCATAAACTCCATCCCTTCTTCTCCTTATGCTCTTTTTTTGAGAATTATCCCCCAACATTTTGAAGATTTCATACATTTCTTCAATCATCCTCTCTCCTACAGCTCCTCCTATCGCATTATCCACCGTGTGCTGGCACTACTGCATCAACCCATCATAAAAGAGTTAGTTTAGCATGTGAAGTAGAAAATGATGGTGTGGACATTGCATTAGCAAGAGCTTAAAGCGTTCCCACACCTCGTGGAATGACTCTCCTTCCATCTGAATGAAGGTAGCTATTTTGGTGCATAACTCAGATGTCTTTTGATGGGAATAGAATTTTGTCATAAATTTGTTGTACACCTCTCCCTATGTAGTCAATGAATTAGGTGGAAGGGTCATTAGCCATACCTTGACCTGATCCTTCAATGTGTATGGGAAGCACCTCATCCTGCCATCTAAAGGGAATGTTTGGAGAGTGGTATAGAATTTTCAAATGAAATTTAAAGGGTCTTTACTGGGAACCCTATAGAAAGATGGTAGCATGTTGTAATGGATGCTCTTCATTTCGTAATTTCTAGGTATCTCTCCCAGATGTATACACAACGTCACAGTACCAATCACTGGACTAGCTTACTCCCTCATCACCAACTGCCTTTCACCCATCTTGTGGTTATTCATTTGATTTTTATGCTTGGGTTCCTAGTGACAGTCTGAGTTCTCTTGAGGTCTTCGTCTTTAATGTATGTTATCAATAAAAGGGACGAGTTCACTATCTAAAGATCTCCTTTCTAGCATAAACCAAATGAATTCACTACCTAAAGTTCTCCTACCTAGCACAAACTAACTACGGAAAGTAATAAATTAATGACAAAAATTTCAAAACACGTTAACAAAATAACACAATAAAATATAGATGCATGAACAAACATAAACAATTAAAATCACTTAAGCAAATAAAAACAATCAAAATTAATTCAAGTTCAAAACACTAAACATCTCCCCAGCAATGACATCAAAAACTTGTTGTTGCCTAAATAAGTTCTAAAAATACATAGGCTATCCTATTTGCAACTATACAAGGTAGTTGTAGTGATTACCCAGGGTCATCTCCCACGGAGTTGAAATTGATCCAGTTAAATTAACTTTGAACAAAAACAAAAATAAAAATAGATGCAATCCTAAACATTGTATCCCGATTTATTGAGAGAAGACTTTAAAGAAAATCACAAAATAGATTAAAAAGTAAACGGAATCAACTAAAAGCAAAGACGAATAGATTAATCAAAATGGAAGACTCTTGAGAATTAATTTCACTAAGTTAATCTCCTATGCATGACTATGGGGAAATGATTGGGTTGTTTCCTTACTAAAATTAACAGTTGGGTTCTAAGATTAACTTGAATAATAAACTAAGTCTAACTTTCATATTCAACAAGTTATCATCCAAATTAATTACCACTTAAGTTAATATATTTCTAATTCTTAACCTAAGCATCTATAGTTTCTTGTTCCATATTAAAATTCTTCTCTTAATCCTTCATTTAATACTAAAATGTTGCAAAGTTTAATCATGCTGTTACATCCATTCAATTTAAAAACTATAGCAACATCAGACAATAACATAGTCCCTCAATCATGCATATTTTGTTAGAATAGTGCTCTAAAGGAAATTACCTTTAGCACTTTTGTACAAACATTATTTTGATTAATAAGTTGAAAGACAATTTTTATTAATTTGATGTTCATTTATTTATGAATTGATGTCATTCTTAAATTGAATTAATGAAGTCCATGATACAAAACATAACATGAAGGAAATCATGATAATGAGATTCCTATCATGTGCAATTATATTAGTATCTAAATTATCCCGAGTCATGGAATTAATGAGATAGGACATTGTTAATCCAGATAAACTAGCACATATTATACTACTTGATTTGATCAAACAGTGGATCTCATAAACTATAAGCATGAGATGTTTAGAGTTAACATGTGGATGCTTACTAAGAGTAGTAAGTACATTGGATGACCCGCTATGAGATTATCATATGGAGGATCTATCAAATGTCAGTGATTAATCTCATCATAGCCATGGTGCAAATATCTTTAAACTTGAGGAACTCAAGGATATCTTGGATACTAATCATGTACTTTGACACCATTTCTTGTTGCCTTAAGATGAGTTTACTCATAAGGTGGTGATTAGGTACAACTATTAGTATTTGAAGGTAATTGGGTAATCAATAAAGGATTCACTACTCCTGATAGAAAGAGATGATACCCACGTCCTCTTGTCGGGGTCATTACTCAGGAGTTTCTAGCTAGAGCAGTTATGTGTCATGAAGAGAGTTTTTAATGACACATAAAGTAATGAGATCCCAGGATAAGAACTAATATCACTTGGACTAGATTTGATGTAGTCAGTCTAGTGGGAGTTGACACATAACCTATACTCTGAACTAAGTGGGGTATAGCATAGTGAAGGGGCAAATTGCACGATAATTATCTATGGAAAGGTTCGTAAGTCAGATAATTAACTATCGAAGAGTTCGTGTGTTAATTCACTTACATTTTAGTAAAATCGCATCATGAAACCTTTCATGATCTACTTGGATTAAAAGTTAATTCAAGTGGCATAAAACTATTCATGATATACTCGGATTAAGAGTTAATTCAAGTGCTTAAAATAATTGAGAACCTAAGGGTCACACGTATAAAAAATGACTGTTATTTTAAGCAAGTCATGATTATGACCCACTTTATGACAGGTGGTATATAAGTGAGTTCTTCATTTATGCACACACAAAATTTAGCTAAAAAACACGCTCAATTAAGAGGTTTAGGGTCCAAAAGAGTTTTGGAAGTTGAGAGCAGTGATTTTGAGGTTTGTTCATGCAATTTTATGCAATTGTTGCATGAGTTTAATTCCAAGTAACTTGTTTATGATCTAACTATTAATCAAGCATCTACTTGAATTCATTTTTTTTGGTGCTCTAACCACCTTCATACATTAATATTTCTTCATCTTTGCATGTTCTTCACTAGTTGTTGAAGGTGTATGGTGTTTATTACAACCCCAATAAGTAGAAGATTCAAGAAAGGAGGAGCATTTGCAAGGTGCATATACTGTAATTTCATATTCTTACATACTGTTTATACATGCACATGGATTCTAGATTTTCTGGGGATGTTGTGGTGTTCGAATTTTGATTTCAAAGCGTTGGACCCCAATTTTTTTTTCCAATTTTTGTGATTTGTTATTTAGCTTTTCATTTAGGTTTCGGTTGATTTCTCCATTTTTAGATTATTTTTAGAATGTAGTCTTTAATTTAGTGGCATAAATAGAGATTAGAAATTGAAGGGGCAAAATGGGAAGGACAAGGTAAATGAAGGGTAAAATGGGAAAAAGACCATTAAAATGGTCTTTGTATTAG
>JANSVA010000007.1:28928537-28943860 GCA_025504915.1 Erythroxylum reticulatum | reverse complement strand
AAGTTTTCTGACCTAAATGGACTGTGGGTAGGTTAGATTTGAGTTTCATTTGTATTTATTGTAATTCTATGATTTTTCTGAAGTATATATATTTATTAGAATGTTAGTTTTGAATGGAACCTTGGTTGTGTTAGGAAACCAAGGGAATCAAAGAACAAGGGGAAAGGCAAGCTTGACTTGGATTTCCACAAGCCTATTAGGTGGGTAGTGT
This sequence comes from Erythroxylum reticulatum, assembly GCA_025504915.1. Lineage (NCBI taxonomy): Eukaryota > Viridiplantae > Streptophyta > Magnoliopsida > Malpighiales > Erythroxylaceae > Erythroxylum > Erythroxylum reticulatum. Next base: position 28,943,649 of record JANSVA010000007.1, on the reverse strand, counting down.
ATTTATAGTTATTATGTAATTGGGCAAATTCTTACCTATGTGTGTGTATGTGATGTGCTTGAAAATGAAATTATTAAATTGTAAATTACTATGATGCGTTTCAAGTTATGTATAGAAAAAGGTATAACATTTTTTGATAAAATTGAATTGTGATTTGATCATATTATGCCTTGATATTCGGTTATAGCATTTTGTATAAACGGAAAGAAAGGAAAGAGCATGAATAATTATGAAAGCGTTTCATAAAATGATTTGAGCATGATTATATGCTTCTGTTTGGGTGAGAGTGGAACCATTCTGTTCGTCACGTGCACGTTGACAAGAGCCTTCTCCCGATTGCCTGCTTGTGGCATATGAGCTTCGAAATTGGACTCATTCTTTTTATGCGGTAAACTTTGGTTTCTCCATTCTGTTTTCATGGAACCCTCGACCCGTTTGTTGTGCATTGCATCTTTAGATATTCAAGTATGGTGCATGATAAAGTGTTATGTTTATTGGCTGAAGTTATGCTGTGTATTATATTTAAATTATATTGATCAATGCTTAATTTTGCATGACTAAAGTAAGAATGCTAAATTTTTTTGATATACATATACATATGCTTAAATATGTGGCCAATTGCCAATGGCTATATATTTATATTAGCTACTGAGCTGTGTAGCTCACCCCATTATTCCCTCTTTAGGTGCAGATCGAGAAGATAAGTGATCCTTGCAAGGCATTTGGGCAAAATTTCAAAATAGTAGCTTTTGTCACTAAGTTAGTTTGCTTACTTTTGGGATAGCTTCTTAAGTATGTAAACATCGAGCATCCTGTAAATGTTGTATTTTGGGGTTAAGACCTTGTTCAAAGTGTATTGACGTTATTAAGTGATGTATAAGTTTCTGTTACTTGGGCTAATGAGTTAAAGAAAAATTGAAAAGCTCCAGGTGTATGTGCATGTTTCTTTAGTAGATGTACAGTTCTTGATCTAAGCCTTTCATAGGCGTAGAAGTTATGTGTTGACTTCCAGGGGAAACTAGATTAATTGAGACTAAATTAGTTAAAGTTGTCCTCTAAAAATTTGTAGTTTAATTGTCTAGCTTTCCATCAAATTATAGTGTAGAAACTTTGGACTCTAGAGTCGAAAGTTATGTTCTTTATAAGGGGTAAAGATGTATCGTCTGTAAACACGTTATATTGTCTGTGATGATGTCATTCATCCTAAGAGATGCATCGTCTGTATAGATGCATTGTCTATAAAGAATGATCGTCTATAAAGACGTATCATCTGCAATGACGTCATATCCTCTGTGATGACGTAATTCGTCTTAAGAGATGCATTGTCTGTAAAGATGTATCATCTGTAATGACGTCATATTGTCTATGATGACGTCATTTGTCTTAAGAGATACATCGTTTGTAAAGATGTATCATCTGTAATGATGTCATATCGTTTATGATGACGTCATTCGTCTTAAGAGATGTATCTTCTGTAAAGACGCTTCGTCTTAAGAGTCGCATCGTCTTAAGACCTTACTTAGTCTTAAGTTGACCCCTCATCATCTTAAGATGACCCTGCATCATCTTAAGACCTTCGCTTCGTCTGCTTTTTTGTTTCGTCTGGTCCTCCTCGCTTCATCTGTTCCTTTGTTTCGTCTGCCCTCTTCGCTTCGTCTATTCCTTTGTTTCGTTTTCCCTCCTCAGTTCATCTATTCCTTTGTTTCGTCTGCTCTCCTTGCTTTGTCTATTCTTTTGTTTCGTCTGCCCTCCTCCCTTTGTCTATTCCTTTGTTTCATCTGCCCTCCTCGGTTCGTCTGTCTTTTGTTTCGTCTGCCTTCTGCTTTATGACCAAGACTTCTTCCTCTGTCTACTATTCATCTAATACCATCGTCTGGTCCATTTTGACTCTTCAGATGATAGATTCTGTCTTCATGGTCTTCATGAAAGTGGTAGATTTTGAAGTCCTCTTTTAGGCTACCCTAAAGAACACCCAAATCTGATACCCATGACGAGGGTTATTCTAGTGTCCCCAAAGCAGGTTTAGTATAGTTGAGGGTAAGTACTGTTTTCCATCAAATGTCTCCGAATGTTTGGGTTTTGGAAACGGGATCCAACATAATGCTTCCGCTGCATAGCCATATATGAGATGCTTGGACCCATGGCTCCCTAATAGTGGTATCAGGGCCACTTATGCATGATTAGATGATCTATTGAACATGTGCAAACTGTTTGCTAGGTTGTAACTGATAACATAATTCGGAAAAATTTGCATAAATTGTAGAATTTTTTCTATTTTCTTTTATAGAAATGTTTATAAGATGTTATATTATGTTTTATTAAAGAAAATTTCAATTGAATGTCATTTGCTATTTTACTGCAACTAATTTCTAGTCTATTCATATGTTAGTTTTTGGAAATTTCCAGAAAATATAATGCATATGCTAATTTTGAAAATCTTGTAAACCATCTAGAAAAATTGTTTTTCTAATTTTCTTTCACAAAAATGTTTATAAGGTGTTATATTATGTTTCTATCAAAGGAAATTACAATTAAATGTCATTTGCTATTTTATTACGATTTTAGTTTCAGCCTGATGCTTGTATGAAGTTCTAGGAAATTCTAGAAATCTGATGAACATGCATGCTTGAGATGCATGACACCTATTTTTGAAGTGATTGATTATTTATTCTCAATTTTACATACATATTAGTGGTGTATGACAAATGTTAGTGGACATATGATATGCTAGATAATTCCACTTAGTTTATGAAGAATGCCTAGGAATTAGATTCTAGAATTTTTTATTAGGCACATTTAAAATGTGTGTAAGATTTTGGAATTTTTATAGAATTAATTGAACTTGATTCAATTAATAGATCAAATCAAAGTCAAAATTGGTCAGTTTTTGGAAAGTTGATGGGGCTGACTTGTTTGATGACGTATGTGTATGTGTTTTCATTATAAGACCTTAAAATTATTTTGATGAGATAAGAAATGTATTATTTTGATGCTAGGAGCATGCTAAGTGCATGTGCTTAAGATTAGGGTTTCGGAAAATTTCTGGACATCGAATCGACCTCTTTGATGTCTAGTAGGTAAACTCATTTATTTTGATAATTTTGGCCATCAAGATATTTTTTAACTTGTGCCAAAATTTTCTTTATAAATTTGAGATGATCTAGGGATGTTTTAGATGACTAATTGATTTTTGGGAGTTTTGGAAACCCTAAGGATTAAGAATTCATCCAAGTAGTGCATTGCATTTCTTGTGTGACTAGAAAAGGCATATGTACTAGAACTAAAGAGTTTAATTTGGCCATCAAAATAATTAAATTTTAGGATTTCTAATCAAATCACATCCATAATTTGAATTAGCCGAGACTAACTCTAGCACTCGATTCGGTTTAAGATTTGAATCGAATCACAGACTTTTGATGTATAGTTAAGTCACAACCTAAATTAAACCTCCTTTGTGAGTTGTATACATTAGATTCATTTTAAGGGTTGGTTAAATTGACATGATAAGGTGGTTATGGGCATAGGCTCAATTTAATTGAAGCGTCTATAATCATACCATACAGTTATAGTAACTATTTGAATATATATATGAGATATACATAAGTCCATCCAAGTATTGATGAGACCTAAGAATAAATCCCTCAACCTAAATATTAGGACTTACGCCTTCTATTGATATGGTAAGAACTAGAGTTCTTTTAGTGTTGGGTTCTTGGGTAAACCCAAGCCCTCTCTACATGGATGAATCCACAATATGTCTATAAAAAAATTCGTATAAAATTATTATTTTAAGTTTTGATCCCATAAAAAATAAAAAGTTGCCCCCACCAAAATTTTACCCCCATTCAAAAAATTTCCGGATCCGTCCCTACCGCTCTACATGAATATATTGAAACTTTGGTAATTAGATTTCTAGATTAATGAATTGATCATAACTGGAAGTGTTGATTTGTTTGGCAAAACCAAGGTCAACGTAAATAAAGGCGAAGTTAGGTAGTATACATGGGATATATACGTATCAAGAGTTGATATCCCAATGAGTGTGTTAAATCAACAGTTGATGGAACAAGTCGACAGTTACATAACTGAATGCAATTGGTATGAAATATACCTACCGATTGACCTAAGGTGGCTTGTTGGGCAAACCTAAGGCCATTCTTAGTGATGTTGGATATCGACTAAATAGGAAAACTGTAAGTTTTCTCAAATTTATAGTGAGGGCTATAGATTCGGATAAAATAGTGGGACCTATAATTCATGTGATTAAAGTCTTTATTGTTATACATTTATGTACATTCTAACGCTCTCTCTCATTCTTATACGTTATTGAATCGTCATGTTTTTATCCAGTGTGGACTTACGCTCTCTAATAGATTCCAACAAACTCACAGGACCAAACTTCTTAGATTGGCTACAAAATTTGAGAATTATTCTCAAATCCTAGAAACTAGGATATGTCTTAGATGACCCACTTCTCGATCCCCCTAATGCCAATGCCTCTGGTGAGGATCAGAAAGCTTACAAGAAGATACTAGATGATAGTGAGCTGGCTAGCTATATTATGTTGGCCTCTATGTCACCAAAATTACAAAAGCATCATGAGGCTATGGATGTTCATACCATAGCCTACCATCCAAGGGAACTATTTGATAAGGAAGCTTGGTCTGAAAGGTTTCGGACCTTAAGGTTGCTCTTCGGCTCTAAGATGACTGAGGGATCATCTCTAGTGTAGTATATGCTGAAGATGAATGGATACATTGAGAGGTTAAATAGTTTGGGTTTCATAATGGATCATGAATTAAGTATAGACTTAATTCTGACTGGCTTGACCGATAGTTATTCACAGTTTGTGTTTAATTATCAGATGAACCAAATATCCACCTCAATACCTAAGCTAATTAATCTACTCAAAATAGCTAAGCAAACTGTTAGGAGGGGTACTAAGGCTATGTTGCTAGTGGACTCCACTTCTGGTTCTCACAAGAGGAACCAAAAGAAGAAGAAGAAGTCTAAGAAGACCATGGGAGGTGTAGCCAAGAAAAAGGCAAAGGAGAATATACCAAAGGGAATATGCTTCCATTGCAAGAAGGAAAGGCATTGGAAGAGGAACTGTAAAGCCCATCTAGAATCGCTGAAGCCAAAAAAGGTATTAGATGTTCCGTCATCTACTTTAGGTATCTTATTTGTTATTGAGGTTAATACTATTTCTAATCATAATATTTGGGTATTAGATACCGGACATGACTCACATATATGCATTGATATGTAGGGCCTTAGGGATAGTAGACCACTCAAGAAGGGAAAGAAGGACCAATGTGTGGGAAATTGAACAAAATTTGCTGCATTATCCATAAGAACCTATGTTTTGTATCTTCCTAGTGGGCTAAAGTTAATTTTGGATAATTTCTATTATGTACCTATTATGACAAAGAACATTATATCTATTTCATATCTTAATAAAACGAGATTTTATTAAACTTTTTCCAGTAATGATTGTTCAATTATATTGAATGAAATGTTGTATGGTACTGCAACATTGTGCAATGGTGTTTACATATTAGATATGTGCAATCTAATTTTAAATATCAAAGACAATAAAAGACAAAAAAGGGATAACTTAAAATCATCTTATTTATGGCATAGTTGACTTAGCCATATAAGCGAGAGACGCATGATTAGGAGTGAAACTTGCTTGTTAGACAAGATGACTAAATTACCTTTTAAAGGACGGGGTGAATGAGTGAATGGATTATTAGACCTAATACATTTTGATGTATTTGGTCTGATGTCCATTCATGTTAGAGGTGGTTTCATATACTTCATTACCTTTATCGATGATTATTCACAATATAGGTATGTGCATCTAATGAGATATAAGTTTGAAGCATTTGAAATGTTCAAATAATTTAGATATGAAGCAGAGAAACAACTCAGTAAAAGTGTTAAGACATTTAGATCAAATCGAGGTAGTGAATACTTGAACGAGGAGTTTCTAAGTTATCTCAGGGATTACAGGATTGTATCCCAATGGACTCCACCTTACATACTGCAATATAATGATGTGGCTAAAAGGAGAAACTGAACCTTGTTAGATATGGTAAGGTCAATGATGGGCTTAACAGATATACTGAAATCCTTTTAGAGTTATGCACTCGAGACTATTGTTTATATAATAAACAGAGTCCCTTCAAAAGTAGTTGATGTTACTCTATATGAGATATAGGTTAATAAAAAATTCTATCTTTCTTATATGAAAGTTTGGGGTTGTCCAACTTATATGAAGTAGATTTAATCAGAAAAGCTTGAAGCGAAATCTAATAAATGTTTTTTTGTAGGATATCTTAAGGACATAATTGGATATCAGTTATACAATGCTTTAGAGCAATTTTTTTTCTTAAAGCATATTATCTTTTTAGATAAAGAGTTTCTTCTAAGAGAAGAAAGTGGGAGAAAAGTTGAACTTATTGAAGTTTATGATGCTCAAACAGATGTAGATCAACTACCTGAACCTGAGATTGTTGTTCATGGAGATGAGACAACAATTGAACCTTCTGACGCACAAAATGTTCTTAGGTCAAGTAGGATATGTAATGTTCCAAAAATATATGGATTTCTCGTAGGTAAACATAATGACGTATTGCTTATAGAGGACAATGAGCCTACAATCTATGAAGAGGCTCTAAAGACTTCAGAATATGAAAAATGGCTTCAAGATATAAAGTTTAAAATGGATTCCATGTTTGAAAACCAAGTATAGACTTTGGTTGACCTACCCGAAGGGCCAAAACCCATAGGGTGCAAGTGGATTTTTAAGAAAAAAATAACATGGATGGTAATGAGATTACCTATAAAGTGAGGCTAGTCACTAAAGGTTATCGTCAAAGACAAGGAGTTGAGTATGACGAAACATTTAGCCCCGTACCTATGCTTAAATCCATTAGAATACTCCTAGCCATTATTGCTTATTATGATTATGAGATATGGAAAATGGATGTAAAGACAACTTTCCTGAATGGAAAACTAACCGAGGATGTGTATATGATACAACCTGAGGGCTTCATATCCAAAGATGATGAAAGGGTATGTAAGCTTTTGAAATCCATTTATGGATTGAAGCAAGCATCTAGGAGTTGGAACATCCGATTTGATGCGGCAACCAAAGAGTTTAGTTTCTCACAAAATATGGATGAACCTTGTGTGTATAAGAAGGTTAGTGGGAGTGCTATCATATTCCTTATGTTATATGTGGATGACATATTACTAATAGGAAATGGTGTCTCAAGTTTGCAATATGTCAAAATTTGGTTGTCCCAGAATTTCTCCATGAAAGAACTTAGAGAAGCAATTTATATATTGGGAATAAAGATCTATAGAGATATATCAATGAGGTTGCTAGATCTTTCATATCTACATACATAGATAAAGTGGTAAACAAGTTTAGTATGGAGCAGTCTAAGGGTTTCTTCCCATGACTCATGGGATAAAACTCTCAAAATGTACTTGTCCCAAGATGTAAGATGAGAGGACTCACATGAGTTTGATTCCATATACTTCAAAAATAGGATCAATCATTTATGTTATGTTATGTACAAGACCCGATATATCATATGCTCTAAGTGTTACAAACAGATATCAATCGAATCCTAGTGAGTGTTATTGGGTGGCAGTCAAGAATATCCTAAAGTGCTTGAGAAGGACTAAGGATGTATTCTTGGTATATAGAGATGGAGATCTCGTAGTGAGCAGGCATATAGATGGCAGTTTTCAATCTGACCAGGATGACTCCAAGTCCCAATCAATTTACATTTTCACGTTGAATGGTGGAGCAGTCAGATGGAAGAGTTCCAAATAAGAGATGACTACAAATTTAATGACTAAGTTAGAGTACATTGTAGCTGCGAAAGCGACAAAAGAAATTGTTTGGATCAAGAAGTTTGTTATGGAACTTAGAGTGGTTCCGAGCATTGTAAACTCGATATTGTTGTATTGTGACAACAATGGAGCTATTGCTCAAGTCAAGGAACCAAGGTCTCATTAGAGGTCCAAGCACGTACTTAAGAGATATCACCTGATCAGAGGGATCATTAATAGAGGTGATGTGAAGATAGAGAGAGTGACCACAGATCAAAACATCGCTGATCCTTTGACTAGGCCACTTCCTCAAATGAAAATTGATTATAATGTAGGTGATTGACTTTAATGCAAGTGGGAAATTATTAGAGTAGTGCTCTAAAGGCAATCACTTTTAGCACTTTTGTAAAAGTTTTATTTTGATTAATAAAGTGAAAAGCAATTTTCATTAATTTGATGTTCATTTATTTATAAATTGATTTTGTTCTTAAATCGAATCAATGAAGTCCATGATACAAAACATATCATAAAGGAAATCATGATAATAAGATTCCTATCATATGCAATTATGATAATATCTAAATTGTCCCTAGTTATAGGATTAATGAGATAGGACATTGTTAATCCAGATAAACTAGCACATATTATACTACTTGATTTGATCAAGTAGTGGATCTCATAAACTATAAGTATGAGATGCTTAGAGTTAACATGTGGATGCTTACTAAGAGTAGTAAGTACATTGGATGACCCGCTATGAGATTATCATATGGATGATCTATCAAATGTCAGTGATTAATGTCATCATAGCAATGGTGCAAATATCCTTAGACTTGAGGTACTCAAGGATAACTTGGATACTAATCATGTACTTTGATACCATTTCTTGTTGTCTCAAGATAAGGTAGCTCATAGGGTAATGATTGGGTACAGCTATTGGCATTCGACGATAATTGGGTAACCAATAAAGTATTCACCACTCCTAATAGAAGGAGATGGTACCCACATCCTTTTGTCGGGGTTATTACTCAGGAGTCTCTAGCCAGAGCAATTATGTGTCATGAAGAGAGTCTTTAATGTCACATAGAGTGAAAAGATCCTTAGGACAAGAACTAACATCACTTGGACTAGATGTGAGGTAGTCAGTCTAGTGGGAGTTGACACATAGCCTATACACTGAACCAAGTAGGGTATAGTATGGTGAAGGGAAGAGTTCCACGGTAATGGTTTATAAAAAGGTTCATAAGTCAGATGATTAACTATCGAAGAGCTCGTGAGTTAATTCATTTACGTTATGATAAAATGGAATCATGAAACCTTTCATGATCTGCTTGGATTAAGAGTTATTTCAAGTGACATGAAACCATTCATGATATACTCAGATTAAAAGTTAATTTAAGTTCCTAAAATAACCGAAAACCTAAGGGTCATATGCATAAAAGATTTGATGAAAAACAAAGTGTTTATGGCTGTCATTTTAAGCAAGTTGTGACCCACTTTATGACAGGTGGTCACTTATGTACATACGAAATTTAGCTAAAAAACACACTCAATTGAGAGGTCAAGGGTATAAAAGAGTTCTGGAATTTGAGAGGAGTAATCTTGAGGTTTGTTCATACAAATTAATGTAATTGTTGCATGTAACTTGTTTATGATCTAACTCTCAATTGAGCATCTACTTGAATTCATATTGCTTGGTGCTCTAACCACCCTTACACACTGATATTTCTTCATCTTTACGTGTTCTTCATTGGCTATTGAAGGTGTTTGGGTGTTTGCTATAACCCAAACAAGTAGAAGGTTCAAGAAAGGATGAGCATTTTTTTAGGTACATATGTTGTAATTTCATGTTCTTACATTCTGTTTATACATGCACATGGATTCCGGATTTTCTGGGTTTGCCGTGATGTTGGAATTTTGATTCCAATGCTTCTTCTACCTAGCCATGTATGAGATGCATGGACCCATAGCTCCTTAATATATTTAACTAAAATAACTACATTAATCTTCAAGAAAAAAAGATCAGCCTATCACGGAAATAACAAGATTCATCATATTCAAATACTTCAATCCCATCTTTATTAGTATAAGAGAAGTATTTAAGCAGTAAACCAAGTAAATAACCGAATGAAGTATGAAAAAAATACCAAACAACAGTCAGCTAAGCTATAAAAGTAACAAGTTTAGTAACAATAAGAAACAAATCAACAAATGAACATAATAAGCAAACAAGGATCGGGTGAGTGTGATGACGGTGGTCTCTTGCCCCTCTCAAGCTTTCAGCATTAGCTCTCGCCTTCTGCTTCAGCTTGTTCTCACCTAGATGCTCGCACTGCCTTCCCATCTCTGCTATGTTTCTCTCTTCTTCCCCTCAGTCAATTGGTCTCTGCTTCCATTATGTCTTTTTTGACTTCTTTCTCTCCATTTGCCTCGGGTGTCTGTTGAGTAAAGAATGAAGAATTGAACAAAAGATGTCGCCATCACCCTCCTATCCTTTCTATTTGTAGCCTCATCTAGGTTTGGCTTTTCATGTTGTCCCTCCTGCATATGACACGTAATAAGTTGGTAAATTAAAGAAAAATAGGTCACGGGAGTGTATGAAGTGGTCACGCGTGTGACCATATTTGTCACGATCGTGACTCACATGGTCATGGGTGTGACTATGGCTGCACACCCTTCACTTACATAGTCACGAGTGTGGTCTTAATTTATGACATGCAATTAACTTGTCACATCCATTTTTATGCAAAATTCATCTAATTTCCAGTGCAACATTCACAATTCAATCTAATTAACATCCATGCAATATTCACGCCATTCTTACTCAATTCACCATAATTTTGGATTAAAAACTAACCAAAATCAAAGTATGAATCCAAGAAAAATTCAACAGAAATTAGACACAACAGTTCTTGATCTACTCTAGTCCACTGTCCATGTTGCTTTTTGGTTCTCACGTTTGCTCCTTTGGGCTACCTACCTACTCCTCCTCCATTTGTAGCTCCCCTGCTGCATAATGCTGCTTAATCATTTTCTCCCATCGCCAGCTGACTCAACTATTGTGGTGTTGTTTAGGACCTTTTGCCTTTTATTTTGGTTAATTGGTTTGTAAATTATGAGTTTATGTTATTTGATTATTGGTTGGTGGTAGGTTAATTATGAATTTGTGAGTTTGTGATGGTGTGTTGCCATTTACAAAGTACAAACCAAGGTTATTGTTATACAAGCATTGTCTTTTAATTTTAAGTAACACTTTAACAATTAAAGTTTAACTTGCTTTTGTAAATTATTTATTGATAAAGCAAACATATATAAGAGGGGGGCTGAATTGTATGTGACTTATAAAATTTTTTCATGTTCTTTCAATTTGTATAATAAGCAGATCCTAGTTAATAAATAAAAATAGTAGGGGCCTGTCAGAGGATAAAGTCTTTTAAACAACAGGATTATGTTAGATGATAGGAGTCTTTTGTGGAATAGGACCTTGCTTAAACGAAAGGAGCCTACTGAATGATGAATCCTGTTAAAACAATTTAAAAATAGAGGGTGCCTGTTAAAATCGAAAGAAACCAAAAGTAAGTTGAAGACAGAAGGGATTTAATATAAAAATGAAGGAGCCTCTTGCTGAAATGAACATATATACAATATAATGTAGAAATATAAAAGATAATGAGAGAGAGAGAAGGACACAGTCAATTTATACCGGTTCAGTTTACAACCTTAGCCTACGTCCAGTCCGCAAGTATCCAACTTGAGTGTTTTACTATAAAAATCCAAATATTAAATTTGACGAGCCTCTCCAAGCTCACGAGTACATATTTTTCAAGGTTCTCCAACCTTCCACACTCAAAGTGTATAACAAACTTCTCAAAGCTCATAGAAAAATAACAATTTCTCTTTTTATAAAGTGATTTCACATTCTAAGGTATAATAAAAATGATATGACTCTCAAGAATATAGATGTTGCTCAAATCTTTCGAAAGTCTGAGTCTGTTCATTTGCAAGTGTTGTTGCTTTTCCTTAAATAGTCAATTTCTTTAACTAGTCGATGCTTCACTTGCATCTTTAGTCAACTAGATGAATTTAAATCTGAAAAACTTCAATGTCATCTTTGTCAAAAATATTCCAGTAATCATGGGGCTAATATACAACCTTCATAATTAGTAGGATCCTTTCGAATAAACCATTTCTAATAAAGTAAGTTTATAATGAAGGTTCCTGTAAGAAAGAAAATATATTTCTTATGATTTTATTTCCTTTTGATAATACAAGGAAATAAATCCAATTTGAATTTTGAAATATTATACAATTATCATCAAAATTATTAATCATAAATCTTAAGCTAACATTTGTGTCACTGACTCGTTATATATCTTATTAACATGATTTTGTAAGGATCAAAGGTGATTTTATAAACACAATATATTGAATTTATGTATATTATTAATGAGTATTTTTGGGAATCACTTCATGAATACATGGACATAAATTGATGAAATCTTATTTATTTGATTTTTCATGTTATTTTTATTCCAATAATCATAAAAATAAGATAAAATTTGAGTTTATTGAATTATTTTTTTGCATTCTTATATTATTGTAATTAGAAAATAACATTACAAATATACAAAATTAAACATTAGAAAGGAATATTACTGATATGATAGCAAACTTAAAAATTCACATTCATTATCCTATCTTGTGGATAGTTAAATATCTAATATAAAATAGTTCATGGAAATTGGAAAAAGATACTTTAGGTAATTTAATTTCTTATTGATTATATTTAAGTTAACATAAGGTAATTAGATTTCTTTATTATTACATTAAAATGACTTTTTAGATATACCATGATTTATAAGAGTATACTGGAATGAAACTGTAAATGCTTAATCAATGGTTTCATTTTTTTTTATTATGTATAATAGTGATTTTTGTAACGTGTATTACCAAAAGAGAGATGTAATGATGATATGTAGTTTATACTATTGAACTTGTTATATAAGAATGTTATATGCAAAAACTTTACTTTTTGAATATGAAGTTATTAATTTAATTTTGACATATGATTTTTTTTATAGATAAATGAAGCGAAGTTCAAGTACTCCTAATAATTCAACCGCTTCAAGTTTAGGAAGATTCAATGTTTAGCTTGGGCTCATGCTAGATTAGTTTATGAAATAAAAAATTCATAAAGGTGGGGAAATTGTCAGATTAAATAAGCATTTAAGCATGCAATGGTCTGGACTCGGTCTAAAGTCAACAGATCAAGTCCAATGTGATCGAACCTTGGGCCAGCTCGAACTCAAGTTATTCAGGCCCGACCTAGTTTGAGTCTCAATAACCATCAGAAAAATGATGATTTTTATTTTTTAATTTAAAAAATAAAAAAAAAGCAGGGCAAGGTCAAATCGGGCTTTGGATTACCCAGACTCAATTGAGCTTAGGTTTGACTACTTGCCCAGGCTCTAGTAGTCTAGATGAGCTTGACTCAGCCCGACTTGTTCCTATCTTAGAAGCATTTAGATAGGATTAAATTAGATGTGAAGCCTTGTAAGAAAGTGAGTCATGACATGAAATGAGAAATTAAAAATCAACATGAAAAAGGTCAAAGGTAAAGACTAAACTACAAAATTGGTAGTATAAATTCCTTTTCCAATGGTTAAGATGATAGTGAAAATGTTGAAGGTGGTATTCCTATCCACTATGAAGGGAATGTTGCACTTGATGTGAGGAAGAGAAGAAGACATATGTCTAATATTTTTGCACTACGAACTACTTTTAGAGCTTAACCTTCAATTCGTAGTGTCGTACAATCTATAGAAGAGGAATTTAATGTGGACATGACAATGACTAGATAGTGATGTGATTGTATATTATTCAATGTTATCCGGTTTGATTATTACTAGCCAATGATGGATGCTCCTGTCTCTTACGATATCAGATTTTGAGCTCTTTGAATTGATGACTATAGAGATAAAATTCTGAGCAACTTTATTTATTAAATAAAAAATTATTTGGATAAAGAATAATCATTTGGGCAACTTATTGGTGTTTAATCATATGCAATGGTAGGATATGTTGGACCTCGAAAAAATTTCCAATTTTTGTCATTTGTTATTTAGCTTTTTATTTAGGTTTTGGTAGATTATTCCATTCTTCAGATTATTTTGGAATGTAGTCATTAATTTAGTGGCATAAATAGAGATTAGAAATTGATGGAAGGATTTGAATTAAGTTAGCTTAAAGGAGTTAGTAGATTATTAAATGAAAGAAGGGGCAAAATGGGAAGGACAAGGTAAATGAAGGGTAAAATGGGAAAAGGAACATTAAAATGGTTTTGTATTAGAAGAAGAGAGAAGTGTCGTGAGAGCTAAAGAGAAAGAAGAGAGAAACGAAAATAGGAGAGAAGAAGAGAAGTTTCGGTGAAAAAGGAAGAGAAGAGAAATCGAGTTTGTTAAGTTAGGTTAATCATGTTTTTCTTGCTTTATTAAAGGAATGGGTTATATTGAGGGTGAAGGAGTTAGAGAGCAAAGAGGTTTTGTGGGAAGAAGATGGATTAGGATAACCCAATTGATTTTAGGGATTCTAAACTAGATCTTAAGTTTTCTAACCTAAATGGACTGTAGGTAGGTTAGATTTGAATTTCATTTGTATTTATTGTGATTCTATGATTTTTCTGAACTTTATATATTTATTGGAATGTTGGTTTTGAATAGAACCTTGGTTGTGTTAGGAAACCAAGGGAATCTTACCCAAGAGTAAGGGGAAAGGCAAGCTTGACTTAGATTTCCGCAAGCTTATTAGGTGGGTAATATATTTATAGTTATTGTGTAATTGGGCAAATTCTTGCCTATGTGTGTGTATGAGATGTGCTTGAAAGTGAAATTGCTAAATTGTGAATTACTATGATGTGTTTTAAGTTATGCATGGAAAGAAGTATAACATTTTTTGATAAAATTGAATTGTGATTTGATCATATTATGCCTTGATATTCGGTTATGGCATTTTGTATAAATGGAAAGAAAGGAGAGACCATGAAAAAGTATGAAAGCATTTCATAAAATGATTTGAGCGTGATTATGTGTTTCTGTTTAGGCGAGAGTTAAACCATTCTATTCGTCATGTATATGTTGACAAGAGCTTTCTCCTGGCATATGATCTTTAACATTGGACTCATTCTATTCATGGGGTAAACTTCGATTTCTCCATTCTGTTTTAATGGAACCCTCGACCCGTTTGTTGTGTATTGCATCTTTAG
>JANSVA010000007.1:28891034-28928437 GCA_025504915.1 Erythroxylum reticulatum | reverse complement strand
TTTTCCAGAGAATCGCATAATGTTAGACTAGGCTTAGCAACAGATGTATTCAATCTACATGGCAATTTGTCACTTTCATATAGCGTGTGGCCTATTATTCTCTTACCATACAATTTAGCCCCTTGGATATGTATGGATGAGTCATTATTTATGCTATTGCTGGTTATTCCAGGTTCGAAAGCGGTTGGTAGAGACATTAAAGCCTATATGAGACCACTAGTAGATAAGTTAAATAAGTTATGGGAAGATGGTTTTGATGTTTTTTACGTTTCAGAAGGAGAAAATTTTCGAATGCATGTAACTTTAATATGCAATATCAATGACTTTCCAACCTATGGTACTATCGTGGGCCAAATCTGGTGCTTTTTTATAATTATGGGTCGTTGTCTTGGCCCAAACGTCTCTAAAGCTTCTTTGTTCTTCAATGTTAACCCTGAAACACTAGTAAATACATCAAGGTACCACAAAAACATAATATTTAAGCTCAAAGGCTTGTACTAACCTAAAAAACACTTAAAAAATAAACAATTAACAAACTTACACAATTCTAACCTAAACATATAATAAATGATTGAATTAATGACTAAATAATATCAAACTATGCCCTAAAACACGATGTAATTTACACTTATCATCATCCCCACATTTAAGCTTTGCTTGTCCTCAAGCAAACAAAACAATAAACAACAAAAAATCATAAAGTACACAACGCAATAATGATACAATGGATTCAAACACAATCATTCAAGTTATTCCGAATCATTAACATGTAAAATCTATGTCTAGGAGCTCTGGATCAAATATACATATTAATCAAGACCTAAATGTCAAGTTATTCACCCTTTTCAATTGTAAACACACATTAATAATTATTTCATCATTCAAACTCTGTAACTACTCCCAAGTGTGTTTTTAAGAAAAGTTAAACTACTTACAATTTTGGTAGGTTTTGTTAGAAACCATTGTAAAAAAAAATTTATGGACATGGACCTAGTCTTTTTACATGGAGGCAAACATTGATGATGAATGTCGATCTGGTTACTCGATTAAGTCATCTTTTTATTAAGTTGCTTCATTCGAATGTTATTATAGCCTTTTGACGTGAAGGCACACATTTATGATGTGTGTTGAATTCGTTACTCAGCTACATCATATTCTCAACTGGCTACTAGCTCTATTCATAACTCGAAGGCTAGCAAAATAATTATTTATTTACAATTAACAAACATTTTTTAATTATTATTTAATGTCTACCTTGTTGCTTTAGTGACTCGTTTTCATGAAAAAATACTAGCAAAGCTACTTGAATTGAAAGACCTAAAATTATGAACGAATGTGACAACTTATAAAGTGATAATCTAACACTAAATCCTAATTAACTTGTATATTTAGCCAAAGAACCCAGATCACTAATTTTGTGAGCTAATGACTCTTCACAATCTAATAGATTATGTTCAAAATTAAATCAATTCCATTCCACGTAAGCATTAACATATTTACATAATTCACAATATGCAACCTATCAAACTATCATAAAATTCCCCACACTTGAACAACACACTGTCCTCAATGTGAGAAGGAGACAAAGAAACAAACATGGAAAGAAGTAATATAAAATAAAACAAAAATAAAGAATAAATTTAAAAGAAAAGGATTAGAAACAAAGCCTCATGGTAATGGAGGTGGGGATGGTGTCAGAGGTGGCAGTTGAACACCTTCAGCCTTGAAGTATTGATGAATATGAAATATATCTCAACTCTGATGTCGTTGTGTGTGGGCTATCTTCTTTATCCTTCTAGAGCTGTCCACAAGTGTGTTAGTAGTTTCTTTAGTGTTGGCGGAGATTGTATCGAGAACTTTCTTCCAATTAGGTTCTTCTGTGTCTTCTTTGTCTTCGGAGTCCTCACTAGTCCAGTCCTCTTCTACCAGCTGAGATGAGGCTATGTTATAACTCACCTGACTAGCCCTATTCTTCACATGTGTTTTGGCACTAATATCCTGAAGTTCCATATTATAAGACTTTATGATTTCAGCTCGCCATAGATGATTATGGTTCATAAATTTAGGACAGTAGACTATGAATCTGTTGCACTCAAATCTGTAATAATCAACTATGGCTACGACCAAATAACTCAATTAGTAATAATTTCATTAAAGATATGGGTTATTGTGAAAACTAGGATGCTGTGGTCCATGCAACACAACAGGAAAAGTTCCTTCGTCAAACCCTTGTTAGTTTTTTTTGGTCAAAAATAGTTTGAATTATAAATTTTTGTAGCAAAATATGTTTATGGCTCTTGATGATGTTGTTATATGCATTCTTAACTTCGAAGTGCTCTAACCTAGTTAGTTCAGTCTAGTAAGGGATGACACAGAAATCATCATTCTTATCTACTACGGACAATTTGGAGAAACCACAAATTTCATACAAGGCATCATAATTAAGCTCATACAATTGTTACTGCAAACTAAGCCATAATTTGCTAGGTTTATTAGATTCAAACTAAAGGGATGTAAAGAATTTTAGGGTTAGTTCTTCAAAAACTGGATATTGAAAATGAATAAACTGTCCCCATTAAATTCTCTTTGCTAAATTTTTGACCTTGTCTCTTAATTCCAATCTATCTAAAGTATCAAAATAAAAATACTTGGGAATCATAATTTGTTTACTACAAAGGGAGTGAAAGCAATTACCTTCCTCATTTGAGAAGATCGGGAAAGGCACTCCGTAATCTGATGCCCTATCTCTTTTGCTGCAGCCTGATACTTAGGTTTTCCCCTTAAATTAGGTGCACATAATAGTCTGCTTGATCTATGGCCCCATTAAGAATGAGAGTGTACAAGAGTTGTAAGATTAAAGGAGTTAAGTGTAGGTAGAGAGAAGTGAGAGTCTTTGAATTTCTTATATATAGAGAGAGAGAGAGTCTACATGAAAGAGAGTAAAAAAAATAAAGTAGGAAATGAATATATAGGTGAAGGAAGGGTAAAATGGTAAAACTTTCAACTAAAAATTGTGTGCATAGTTTTACCCTGCCGAAGGCCACAATCATGGCCTGCATTAATTCCAGCAAATTTCCATTTTTTCTTCTTTTGTCCTACAAATTCCTAATATCCCTTCATAACTCTTTTATAGCTCTTTCACCTTTTTTTTTTTAACTTCCTCAATCATCTATCTAATGTAAAAGTCCTATGCCTTCCTAACCTTATTTGGAACATAATAACCTAACTATAGAATTCAAACTATCTAATTATCAAAGGAAATAATACGGAATTAACAATACATAGGTTCTCCCATACAATGCTTCTTTTAACGTCGGTAGCTCAACGCTCTTCTTGTGCTCAAGGTGGTTCAAATGAATCGTGCAATGGTAATGCATTTTCGATCTTACAATTTGCATATGATCTACTATGCCCTAGGTTCCACCTTCCTTCTACATCACCTTCCATCACCTTCTCCTCCGCAATCTGTTCTTTCTAAATGCATTCCCAAGATCCTCAATATCTTCCATTGTCCTCGAGGTTTTGTTTGTTTGATGTTAGTTGGAAGTAAAGGAGGACTATTGTCATTCTTCAACACAATCAAGGTGATTTGATGCTATCCGACCCTCAGAGTTAGTTCACCCCATCCACGTCAATTATTGAGCAAGTAGTAGCCAAGACTGGTCGTCCGAGGACCATAGGGGTTTCCACATCTTCTTTAATATCCAATACAAAGAAGTATGTAAGGAAGGTAAATATATTGATCTATATTTGCACATCCTTATTAATACCCTTTAGTTAATGAACAATTTTGTCTACTACCTTCATTAACATTGTAGTGGGTTCTAACTCTGCTAATCCCAAATTTTGACTAAACATATAGGGCATCATATTAATACTTTCTCCTAAACCTGCGAATGCCCTGTCTTTTTAAACTCCATTGATACTGCAAAGAATGTAAAAATCCCTTGTGTCCTCTTTCTTTTGTGTTATATTAGGGTTTTCTTCCTCTATGAGCTCCTTAACCTTCTTATTGATTGATTCCCTTAGTGTGAGCCTCAATTGTAGTTGTTTTGTTATGTCTTCAACATTATTAAATTCAGCCCCCTTAGAATTCCTTATCACCTTACTTGAATTTGATTTCTGTTGAGCTAAAATAGGGTACAAAAATTTAGTTTGAGGTTCCTCGATTGGCTTAATTATAAGCTCACCTTGAAGGAATTCCATATTTTCTTGTCCTTCTCCATTATCTCCATATTCTTTCATATGTTCGAGTTTCTTTCCTTAGGTCTGGGTAATGGCCATGAATCGTTCCTTTGGGTTAGATTTGACATTGCTTTGAAGGATTCCTACATTTCAAGTTAAAATTGCCTCTACTAGTTGACCTACTTGGACCTCTAAATCGTGTATTGAAGAGTTGTAGTTCTTAGTGACTTGCTTAAACTGCTTTTAAGCCTCTTATGTGCATCCTCCATGCGTCCAATTTTATCTAAGATCCTATATAGCTTAGATTTCAAAGAGCTCAGTTTATCTTGTTGGAAAACTGGTTATCCTTGGGGTCTGAATTGTCTTCCAACATTATTTGTCTAAGAGAAGTTAAGGTGATTCTTCCACTGAGGCTTGTATATATTAAATTAGGGATTGTTTCACCCTCCTCATCCATATTGAGCTCCCATATAACTAACTTGCTCTGGATCGTTATCCTCCATTAAGAAGCAATCCACTGTATCATAATTCATCTGACCATAGAGGTCATACTTTAGTTGAAAAACTTTTACCAAAGCTGAGCATAAAGCCTTTATGTTGTTGAGCTGTAGAGATAAGATGTCATTTTTCTCCTGCATCTTAGTCATTTGATAAACAATTACAACTTCTTTTGTTCTCGGAAGGTAGTGGGTTATCCATGCCGCTCGTTCGTCCATAGGCAACTGTTACTCGCCATCTCCTCTATCATCTCTTCTACTTCATCTACCGTCTTTCTCATTAGTGATCCTCCTAAAGCTGCATCAATTGTGCCTCTCATTTGTGGGGTTACTCCATTATAGAATGTTTGCAACAAGAACTCCTTACATAAGTTATAGTGTGGGCATTTTTGTTGCAAGTCCTTATATCATTCTCATACTTCATAGATTGATTCCCCTTCACTTTGCTGGAAGTTGGTAATCTCCTTAATAATCTTTGTGGTGTTAGTTAGGGAAAATACTTATTTTAAAAGGCACAAACTAGTTGATCTCAAGTGGTGACATTGACTAAGTTGAGGGAATGGTACTATGCCTTTGCTCTATCTCTTAGGGTAAAAGGGAAAAGCCTAATTCTTACCACATCCTCTGACATCTTATGGTACAGAAACGTATCATAAATTTCAAGAAAAGTTACTATATATGCATTGGGATCTTGTTAATGGGAATTTTATATTGATTTTAGAAACATGTTTTGCTTAACCCTTGTCTATTTAATGTTTAAATTGTACTAATTAAGAGTTATTTGTTTTAATTTTAGGAACATATTAGTTTTGGAATGTTTAAAAGCATAAAGCAAGAAAAGCTCTCAAAGGAAGCAAGCATAGAAAAAAACATTAACATTTTGGCCACTTAAAAATGTTAAAGTTTTGGCCAAGACAAGAATGAGAGTAATGCATGAAAAAAAGAGAGGGGTTTTTGTGTGAATGATAAGGTTAAAATGTGAAGAAGAAGAGTGGGACCAAAGAGAACCTGGAGGGACATTTAATACAGAGAAAAGAAAAGAAGAGGTTGACGGTAGAAAGAGGAACGATAGAGTGAGTGTATATGAATAAGGGTGAACCGAAAACCTTTGTTAAAACATCAATACATAGGAAAGAAAGAAGAGAAGCTGGCGAAGGAGAGAGCAGAGGAACCAAGACGGCATGGTCACGCATGCGTAATTGGCTTATACATATGAAAGTTGACTTTATTGAGAATTATGGTTATGTGTACTGAAAATTTAATTGGAAAGAGTGTTTAGAGATTTTGAATTTTTGTTAAATTTTAGGAATAAATTTAAAAATTGTTGAATATTAATAGACTAGGAAAAATGCCACTTGGCGAGTAAATGGATGGAAGGAAATAGAAATAAGAAAGAAAATGATATTGGAGAATTTTTTTAAATGACTTTGGAAATTTGGAGATGACTTTAGAATTTGTGAGAAAATATTGTTAAGAAAACTTTGGTGATAATTGGAATAAAAAGATAGGAGTTATGGAACTAGTTCAATAAGAACTAGTTAGTTGGGAAACTAGTTAAAGTTTTAGATATTGGACAAGTGTCCAAGTTTTAAGCCACGGTTCTTTTTATTTGAAAGAACAAGATACTATTGTTCTTGTCTTAAAATATCTTCTCTGTGACTTTCCTCATCTTTTGGAAGCTTCATTACTTTCAGAAATCTCTCACCCTCACAGCACAAGTTTTACTCTCAGTTTTCACTTGCTACCTCATTTTTGTTATCTTATTCACTATAACCAAAATATCTAACCCTGCAAGTCTCAACTGATGATGATTGGGTGTTATTGGAAAGCTAGGGCTCATATGATTTTTGAAGAGTTGGAGTTTTAAACAAGTAAGCATTTTATGGGTTTTCTTGTCATATGAGATGAAACATTCACCACATTAGCTCATTATTAAATGGTTATGAAATAGTGATATACATATTTGTTAAAAAGTGAGTAAGGATTTTAGGTATGTCGTATGTGTTTTGTTTGCATATTTGATGATCAATATGTCATAAGATAGTGTTAAATTGATCTTTGAGTGTGATAGGTTGATGAAAATAAGAATGAAAAGAGTGCAAAAATTTTTGGATATATGAAAGATGTATGCTATGTTTTTGTTCGTATTGATATACTTGTATATTGGTCTTCATAATTGTTCACGCAAATTTCTTGGTGTTTTTAGAAATGAACTCTAATGAGTTTAGAGATAAGAAATAGATGTAAGATGATGTTTGGATATGGGTAATGAATGATTAAGTTGAATGTTGAGAAGAGAGTGAAGAAAATGCAGAAATGAAGAAGATGCGTGAATATGTGTTGTTTGCATTGATTCATGGTTTTTGATCTATTTGTGAATGTTGGAGCTTAAATGGAAGTCAAAAATGAGGTTGAGATAAGTTGGAAATGTTGTTTTAAGAAAAAGAAAAGAAGAAAATTGCAATACTGGAAGAGAAGAAGAAAAGCACCATAAAGAAATTGGAAAAGCACGATAATGCTTTTGCACGATCACGACATTTGAAATCTGATGGAAACTGGCGATCGCGCTTCTGCACATTCGCGAATTCTATGGTTACTCAAGGGAGACATTTTTTTGAACATCCTAGATTCTTTTCACAATATCTTCTTCTCTCGACCTCCAAATGATATGGGATTTGAACCAAAAGACATTTAACACATTGATCTAAATCTCCACCAAAAATATTATCCATCTAAAATCATTTGGGAGAGATTGAGTGATAAAATTGGGACAGAAATTGGTTCTAGTGATTGTGTGTGCACGACCGTGTGTTAAGGTTACACGACCGTGTGTTAAGGTTACACGACCGTGAATTTTATTTATTTGTGTGCACAGGCATGTGTTATGGTTGCGCCCGTGGCTTTAGCGATTTGGAGTGCACGACTATGAACTAAAGTTGCACAGTCGTGACTTAATTTTAGTGTGGTTTAAAAGTGCACGATCGTGCTTGATTACTCACTGAACATCCTTCCTTTCGTTGCCTTTAACTTCTTCTATAGTTATCCAAATAAGATGATTTTTGATTTGGAGTAACTAGAGACATATAGCTACAAATTTTTTGAAGAAATTGATTATTAATTCAGTCTCTAAGAATTTTAGTTTCTGGATGGAAGTTGAGTATAGTGTACTATTTCAGAATGAGAATATCCCGAATTATTTAGAGAATATCTTTCAAAATACTGAACCAATTTGTATGATCTTAGTGTCATTAGAAACTTACGACATAGGGGAACATTTTTATAAAAGCAAGTATTGTCAAATTACTTCATTTTCAGGGTCAGAAAGAACATGTAAAGTTGACCTGAAAGTATGTTTCAGGAAAAATCTTAACTTGACCAAATGAGTTATGAATTTTGATTCTAATGGTTTTATTAAGGTATAAACCATAAGTATGAATGATACTTATATGAGTTTGGAAATATGAATGTTTACGTGATAAGAATAATCAAATGATGCCCAGGATTGTCATTGATCATGCATTATACATAGTTCATATAAACATTTGTGCATAAATAAATGCTTATAATTGTGCAAAGTTATTAATGTGTGTGCACAATGTCTGTATTGCATGATGTTGATGTGCAAAAAAAATGTTCACATCTAGACGTTTCTAGACCAAGGAAGTTAATGCTAATGTGGAGCGTACTGTGACTCGAACTAGATGGTCTCATTCACTGTTTGTTATGTTTTAACTTTTTGCTTTGAATTTCCATTAAAATGAAATGTGATTGTTCTGATTCTAGACATTGAATGTCCGAGGAGTTGATAAATGCATGAATAATAACAGAAGTGCTCCTTGTATGTGAATTTGATAAAATGTGTGATACACAAATTGATTGTTAAATGCTGGACCAAGTTCTGAAGAGAAATGTAAATATGCATATAAATGAAAAAGTGATTCTCAACTTTAATATTGAATGCTAGACTAAGGTCCAATGATAAATATTAAGTGAAATAAAGTAACGGATTGAAAAGATGTGAATGTGATGCATTTCATTTCATGAATGTATGAAAGATAAAGGCTATTATGACCAGAGTAGCAACTGAAAAAGAGCTTAAAGCTCAGATTGTGAAAATGAGCTTAAAGATCAAAAAGTAAATAAGAGCCAAAGGCTCACTATGTAAAATGAGCCTAGTATCCCCAATAGATACATGACAGTTATCAATAAGCCCGGTATCCACAATGGATATGGGATAGTTATAGGCACTCATTCACAAGAAAGTAACAAATTGAAAGTGAGTCTCATGTACACCGCACATGCATGATATGAATGATTATAATAGTTTGAATGAATTTTGAAAGTGATATGTGTTGAATGTAAAATGTGAAATGATTGATCAAGTGTATGCCATTCAATATGATTATTAAAGAAATGATGTAAATTATGTGAATATGTGAACTGTATATGTTAAGTGATTGAGTGAGCCATCGAGGATTTTTTGCAAAACTCACCCAAAATTTGCAATGTTTTTCAGGCTTAGAAGAGTTACCCGGTTAGGTAAACAGGAGTATAGCCATTACATTGAAGTAAGAGGTAGAGGTCAGGATCAATTTGCATCTGCATTAATGTTTTCTTATTTTTGTATCAAATTAATTCTTTCGCAATTATTATATTAGGTATATTTGAATATTTTGTTTTGTAATAACTTTCCAACGTGGAAAGGTTTGTAAATGAGATTGATCAAAGTGTAATAATAATTGTGCTTTCGATGTTTATGAAATAAAAGTTCAGGCCTAAATTTGAATATTGATTTTTGCGTATGTGTAAGATAAATTTCAAAAAAAATTTATACTAAGTTCTCGAGAGTTTGACCGTTCTAGCTTGCTACCCTTGTAGGATTCACGCTTAAACATCACTCAGGATATCAAGTATGTGTCTTATGAAAGTGGCGTGCTACAATGTGAGTAGGAGTGGACCGCAAGGCTTAATTGTCACATCAATATATAGGAACGAAAGAAGAGAAGTTAGCGGTGGCAGGAAGCAGAGGAACGAAGGAGAGAGTTGAACATTGGAACATTGGCCATTCAATCCCAGTAGCCACAATTTTGATAGGATTTAATTTGTTTTTATTCCTTATTTGTTTTAATTCTTGTGGATTTAATCAATGCAAATATATATTATGATCATGAATTGTGTTACATTGATGAATATGTATAAGTAAGTTTTTTTGGTTGAGGTTAGGATTGATATTGGATTAGGAAAAAATTTGTGGTATTGGTTTTTGCTTGATTGAATGCATATTTAGTCTTAATTTAGCTTGATCACCTAGATTAAGGCCTTAGATGATTGAATTTCATAACTAATGGGATTTAATTTGTCAGAAAATTATTCAAGCAATATACTTAAGACTAAAGCATAGACCAACCTTAGGATCTTTTGTGAGGATATGTAGGATTAACGAACTTAATTTTAGGCTTCTTGTATTGAATGCTTTTTATTCCAAATTATCTGTGAACCAAGTAGGTAACTTAGATTTAAAAGAGAAGGGAATTCGTATGAACATTTGGTTCAACTTGCTTAAATGAAGTAAATCCTAAATCAATCTGCCGTTACAAGTTTTAGTGTCCAATCCTATTGAAATCCGATACCTTAACAAATTTCTTCCAATTGATTAAGTCTAGCCGTTTTTAATTCATACTTTGCATCTTGCATATTTCCTTGATTCACTTATTTTTTTTAATTTTCAATTCAATCAATTCTTGATCGTCTGAGTAATTTTGCATCATTTAATTTAATTGTCTCCGTGTTGGAATCCCTAGGTAAGATATCCAATCTTGACCATTTTATATTACTTATCGATGGGGTATGCTTGCTTCTAGTTGGTCTAGATAGAATTTAATTTATATTGCTTTTTTTAGACTACAATAGATCTTCATTCATTAGTCCATAGAATTGGGTATTATGTTAAAGTATGTTTAAGAGGGTTGGTTTAATTTCAAAAGAGGCTGGATGTACAAGTGGCCTAGCTACTCCTTGATTAGCTACATTGAGCCCTGGTCTCATGAAGTCCATAAAGATTTTTTGTTGACGTCCTTGATTTGATCTATGATCCAAATCTTGCTGTAATTCCTTGGCTAATGTTACTTTTGCAATTTTTTTCTTCTTCTTCATGCTGAGCTTTCCTAATTGATCGTTCTAATCGAGTGATATCTAGCTCTAAGGTTTTAGCTGCATGACTCAAACTTTTAGTAACTCTTATGTTCATGCAAGAGTGTAGATTCAAAAATAGAAAGAAAGAACTAAACTAAAAACTAACTAAAATGCCTTAGAATAAAGAACTAAATTAATCACCTCACTGAAAACAGTGCCAAAACCTTGATTGAGGTTTGCTTATGTGTAAGTTTTAATTTTTAACCTTGATGATTCATAAGCGCACAGTTTGTTAGAGTAGTACCAAAGGTTTCGATCCTACAAAAAAGGGAACTAATCAAGTCTTAAAATCTAAGACCAGAAAGAAATAACAGAAATTCAAGATGCAACGAAACTAATAT
Source organism: Erythroxylum reticulatum (assembly GCA_025504915.1). Classification (NCBI taxonomy): domain Eukaryota; kingdom Viridiplantae; phylum Streptophyta; class Magnoliopsida; order Malpighiales; family Erythroxylaceae; genus Erythroxylum; species Erythroxylum reticulatum. The sequence goes on along the minus strand of JANSVA010000007.1, from coordinate 28,917,222 downwards.
GAGAATTTAATTCAATCAATCAAATTAAGAATTAAACATGAAAATACTAATTATTAAGCAATTTGCAACACACACAAGAATTAATCGAAGGAATTTACCAATTGAGAGAAAGGGAATTTTACCTATCCTTAATGCCAACCTAATTGATTATGAATTATTGGATTGTTGGCTCTAGAGTATCATAGGATTGATTACTCTCTCTCTCTAGTTATAAATAATAACCTAAAATCATAAACCATAATTATATTATAGTGGTTGCAATCTCTTAATTAACAATTTATCCAAAACCTTAATTAGTTCTGAAGTTCTCTAATAACCCATCTGAAACTTATGCAAAATCTCTCTCCATACAGATTATCGATTTGATTTAATTCTAGTTTTTACTAAATCACCTAACTCCCCTTAGTACAATTTAATTATTTTTCAGTCGATGCAGCCTCTCAATTTATTATTAAATTATGCAATAACATAATAAAACCACAACAATATCCAATAAACACATAAACAATCAAATTCTCATTAATTTAAGAATAAAATTCCAAAGGTGAGTTTAAAAAACCTCAACATTCTAGATCTTATCATCAACTACTCAATCCAATTCTATACAATAATAAAACTGAAAAAAACAGGAAATACAATCTAAAATGGATGGCAGGAGGCAGCGATGTTAGGAAACTCATGATTAGGGAAGTACTTTGAGTCAGCTTCTTCTCCTCTTCTCTCTTCCTTCTTCTTTTCCTCTGTCTCTCGATCATCTCTCTTTAGGGTTTCTTAAGGTGGCTAAAGTCAAAAGCTCGTTTCTTTGCCTCTTTATGTTTTTTTTTTCACATCCTCTTATGTTCTGAGCAACCCTAGAGTTTTTCTAGTGTCTGAAAGGTCCAAAAAATCCCTCAAAACTTGACGTTCATGAGTGTCTATGTGTTTGCTCTATGCAGGCCATGACTGTGGCCTTATAGGCCATCATCATGGGTTGTTTCCTTGACTTCTGTAATGATCGTGGCATGTAGTCCATGATTATAGGCTAAATCTAGTGCTTTAATCATGATTGTGGCCTGACATGCCACGATTGTGGGTCGTTGTTTCAATCCGAATGTCTCTAAAACTTTTTCGTTCTTTGATGTTGACTTTAAAACACTAGCAAACACATGAAGGTACCTTAAAAATATAATATTTACACTCAAAGACTTGTACTAACCTATAAAACATAAATAATTAACAAACTAACACAATTCTAACTTAAACACAAATTAAATGATTGAATTAATTGCTAAACACATATCAAACTATGACCTAAAACATGAGGCAATTTACACTTATCAAAATCATACAAACTAAAGAAATTGTTAAAGTAGTTAAAATCATAATGATCCTTATATAAAAAGCTTTGTAGTTTATGTGTGTGTACATAAAAGTAGTAGCAATCCAAAATTCCATTTTAATGCAAAGAGCTCAGGTTAACTAGATCAAAGAGGGGGAATAAGAACACAAAGTTCTTCCATAATTTCGTAAGAGCTAAGAGCATTACCAACGTGATAAGTTCTTTAACTAGGCTTAATATAAGTTCCTTCACTAGGCTTAATAAAAAGGAAGTTGCTTCCCAGCTAAAACTCAAAGAAGAAATATATAGGTTCTTTAAAGATTCCTTTGGTAATAAAGCAAATACTAAATCCTTAATTCCACTATTAAGCTCCTTTATCAACTATCATATTGGTAAGGAAATGAAGGAATCCTTATACAAGCCATTCACTTCCTAGGAAGCAGAGAAAGTGATATTTTAAATAAGCCTGTATAAAACTTTAGGCTAGGATGGGTTAAATGGATTTTTTCTTCCACAAAACATGGCTTTTGATCTAGAACCTAGTGATTGAGTTAATATTATCATTTTTTATAATGGTAAAATGCTAAAGGAGCTTAATTAATCCTTTATTTGTTTGATCCCTATGGCCTATAATTTAGTCACTAAGTAACTACAAACTTATTTCATGCTATAACTTTATGCATGAGGTCATATAAAAATTATTTGTTGCAGGAATGAAGAAGATGCTACACCATTCATAAGTGACTCACAAGGCGCATTCTTAGAGGGTAGAATGATTAGGACAAACATATTATTGGTTTCAAAATTATTCATAAGCTATGGAATGGAAAGATCACCTAAAAATTATGCACAAAAAATGGATTTCAGTAAGGTTTATAATATAATTAACTGGGATTTTATTATACAATTGTTTCAACTTTTTAGCGCATTACATCAACTTTTTTCAGCATTCTTATCAATAAAGAGGGGGAAATAGCTAAATAAGGGGGATCTAATATCCTGTACTTATTTATGTTATGCATAGAAGCAATGTTAAGATGGTAAGCCACAACATCTTCTTAAATCTAAGTTTTGGTTGCCATAACAAGTATAAGGAGGTTAGTGTAGTCGATTTTTTATTTGTAGATAACCTTTTATTATACGATAAGGCGTATAACAGGTAGTCTACACAGTTATTATTACCTTGAACATGTTTAAGGATCTTTTTGGTTTAGATGTGAACTATAACAATAATTAGTTGTTTATATCCTTGAGTGTTATAGATTATGTTGAATAAATATCCAAAATATTAGGATTTCAAATCAAAGAACCATATTTTACCTACCTTGGACTACTTATCTAAAAAAAAGCTTATGTGTATAGATTACGTTCCTTTAGTGCAGAAAATACAAGGAAGACTAAGCCACTGGTACAATAAGGACTTATCTTATAAAAGCAAGTTAATGATGATAAAATTTATCACACGCTCCTTTCACATATACTAGTTAATACATATGATTCTCTCCTAAGAAATAATTAGATCAATACAAAGAATAATGAGGGCAGTCCTATACAGAGGCAAAAGAGATGGAAAACCATAACTAAAATAAGGTGGAAAGTGGTCTACAATCCTGTAGAGGATGGTGACTAAGGAATTATGCTTATAAGCCTAAGAAACAAGTTTTTTATTGTAAAAAGAACATAAAGATTACTAATTGCAAAGGACACCCTTTAAATTCAATGTATTTATACCTATTTCCATAATGTTAGGAACTTATAGGAAATGCATCTTGAGCTAAAGTACTCCTGGTTCATGTCTCAGCTAATAAAGTTAAAGGAATCCTTAGTATAATCCTTCAAATGTAAGTTAGGGAATTGCAAAAAAGCTTCTTTATACTATGATAATTGAAGTAAGGAGGGTCCCCTATATCAACCTAACCTCTGAATGTATATTTCAAACATATTCTTAGAGGATGAAAAAGTGAATGGATGGATTACGAGGAATTAATGGACCTATTACCAACCTAAGCTTATCTAAACAATTCCTGACTATATTTCAGATGATGGAGTGGAGGATAACTATATTTGGTTGCAACACTCTATTGGTAAATTCACCAAGAAATCTTATTTGGAATTAATAAAAGCAAGTGGAGCTAAAGTGAGTTAGCATAAGATCCTATGGAATAAGAATTTAGCTTTAAGCTTGTCCTTCATATTATGTCTAACCATTAGTAATGGTTTAACCATAAAGGACATGCTAAGTTTTTTTAATAACCAAGACATTTGTCCACTATTCAAAACTAAAAGAGAGACATCAACTCACATATTTTTTGAATGTAGTTATACCAAATAGATATGGGAAAAAATTTTAAGACAAAGGTGTTAAAATGAAATGATGGTCATGGTATGAATGTTTTGGCAATGTTTTCTTCATATTTTATGTTATATAGTGACCTATTAATCTTTTTAAAGTTTTCTAACATAATTTAAGTTGAAGAACCTCTTGCAAGGAAATATAAAACAATTCATTTCATAAGACCAGTGACCAAGTTGAGCTGTTTAATAAGATGTTTAATTTAACTACTAAACTAACTTATGATATATAAATAAATATATGTAAACTTTCATTGGAGTATTATATAATTAATCATTACAAACTTATAAAAACTTCCTGAAGGATTCATACCCTATTTTTACTTTTAGAATTTAAAAGCAAACACTTTTTTAATCTAAACTTAGCATACAATTAATATAATTTTATAAAAAAATATTATGATACAATATTATATTTTAATTTATTTTAAATAATAACTTTAAGTTAGCTTGAATTTAGTTTAATAATTAATAACTTTTGATTCCTTTAAAAAATTCAACACCCTAATAATTTTTTAAAATAGTCATTATTTTTAATTTACCCAATGAATAATAAGTTATTTGAAGCTACAGGTACTTCAATCAACATAATGTTATGTTATAAAGTAAATAATATTGTATATTTAGCTAGAGATAATTTGAAATAGAGATAAATGTATATTTATTAAATCATTTTCACCTTAATTAGAATTTCTAGGGTTGATAAATTGCTTATTATATGTATTTATGTAAATATCTTTTTCTAATATAAAATTAGAACAGAGTTTCCTCTATATTCTTTTAAGGTGTTAAAGTGGCTATAGTCTTTAAAAAAAGGGTTTGCATGCAAATATTTTTAAGAGTTGAGAAAGACAAGTCATCTAAAGAAAGTGATGGATCTTTTATTATTGCATTCCTTACATCCATCCAAAAGTGGTTATCACACCATTTTTACTCGAAGAAAAAAAAATGCCACATATGAGAGAAGGTTATGGTTAACATCTCTGAAGCCAAGAACATATTGAGTTTCTGATAGGTGTGAAATGCATCGTATTTTAGGTATAGTTTGATATGTTTCTAGCCAATTATTCAGTTATTTAGTATGTGTTTAGGGTATAATTGTGCTAGTTTGCGATTTATTTGTGATTTAAGTGTTTTATAGGTTAGAACAATCCTTTGAGCTTAAATATTATATTTTTTGAGGTAACTTGATGTGTTTATCAATGTTTCAAGGTTAACATCAAAGAATGAAGAAGTTTTGGAGACACTCAGGCCAAAACAATGGCCCACAATTGTGGCACAACAAACCACGATCATGACAGAAGCACCAGAGTTAGCCCACGATCGTGCCATATAGAAGCCAAAAAAATGTCCCACAATCGTGGCCAACTTGTCATGATCATGACAGAAGGCTCAGATGTGGCCCACAATTGTGGCATACAAGGTCCCAGTTATGGCCTAAATCGGGCAGACATATAAACACTCAAAAATATCAAGTTTTGAGGGACCATGTGGACATTTCGGAGCCCAAAAAAAACCTAAGGCTACCCAAAACACAAAAGGTATATAAACTATAAGACAAAGAAACCGATAGGAGTCTTGCATCAACCAATTTGGATAGAAACCCTAGAGAGTTTTGTTAAGAGATTGAGAAAGAGAAGAAGGAAGAGAGAAGTGGAGAAGAAGCCGACATCGACATACTTCCTGGATTTAGAGTTTCCCAACGTTGTTACCTTCCATCTCCATTTAGAATCGTATTTCCTGTTATTTTCCATTGTTATTATTGTATAGAATTAGGAATAGCAATTTAATGATAGGATTATGAATGTTGAGATATTCTATACTCACCTTCAGTTTTTTTAATTTTGATTTAATAAAATATGATTGTTTTATGTTTATTAGATTTATTGTGATTGATTTCTGTGATTGCATACTTTGGTAACAAACTTAGAGGGTGAATCGAATGAAAAATAATTAAATTGGGCTAACGAGAGTTAGGTGATTTAATAAGAATAAGAAAATAATCAAATCGGTAATTATTTGAAGAGAGATCTCATATAGGTTCCCGATAGTTTATTGAACAACTTCAAATCTAATTAGGTTTTGGATAGATTGTTAATTGAATTGCAATTTTCCGTAATTTGATTAGGGTTTAAAATTTAGGGTTAATGGTTATAACTTGAGAGAGCGTAATCAATTAGGGACAATTATTAATTATAAATGCATCATAATTTCATGAACTCAAAAGCAAGATCTTTCAATTTTAACAATAAAGCATATATGTAATAATGTATTACACCAAATTGATAGAGATGTGGGATGAATTAAGTAGTTGTTCCAAGATCTTTATTTGAATTATGGTGTGACATATAAACTTATCGTAGAATAAGATGAGGAGAAGCTCCACCAATTTTTAATTGGCTTAGACGATACAATTTTTTAATTGAGCAAGAATACAAGAAGTGGTCTAAAAGGCCATTAAGCCACTAACTTAATTGGTGGTTGACATCCCCAACCACTTTAGGCACTACTTTAGTGGGTGGTTTACATAACTTAACACAAACCCATCAGAAAAGTAAAAGGACAATGTGTAAAATGCTTACAAGATACCTCATCCATTTTCTTTGCCATATCCTCTCACTTCTTTGATGATTCATCCTACTAACTTTTCCACATCACCTATGATCTTCATATATAGGTTAAAGCCAATTTATGAGCCAATTCACTCATAGTCTAGTTTGTTAGTCTATAGCCCATGATCAAAGTTAGTCGTAGCTTGAACCATGCTTCATCTTTAGTTAAGTTACCTTAAGCTTTCACATGCCACCGTTATGCATGTGATTTAACTAACCTTCAAATCAAGTCTCATTTCTGCTTATTTTTTAGTCCCATATTTGAATCTTACATCTCATTTAAAATTTCTGCCAATGTGCACCAATCTATCTCAATTAATTGATAATGCCAGTTTTTTTGGCTACTCATAAGTCTTTTTCATGTTTTTTCCTCCTTATTTTCAAACATTGGCCAAGGCTCACGAACGCTTGCACGATTCTATAATTTAGAATTTAAGGGTTGAATAAACCACACCTACTTAAAGAATTCGACGCCCTCATCAAAATGATCTGTGGGCACTCCTTTGAATGTGGTTTCCTTAAAAACTCCTTTGTCATTGGCATCTCTCCCACGTACCATATCCTATAATATCCAAGTTTGATGATTGTATGTAATGTGTTGTATATGCATTTTATAGAGTATGCTTTATTTATAGTATACTAAAGTGATTTAAGCATTTAAATGTATTATTACAATCATAACGGACATCACAGATAAACCAGAGATGGTTCTCGACTCAACCATAAATTTCTCGAAAAATTTTCTAAAACTCTAAAAAGCTACGGAATGAGTCCGAATAAGCTTTAAAAGCCACAAAATGTGCTTTGGAGATTTAGGTGACACTTTTGAATGAAATCCAGACAATTTCAGTGACATTTAGTGATTTTCATATTCAACCCAAAAATTCTATCGAGCAACTAAAAAGTTACTGAATAACTTCAAAGTACAAAGAAAAGCTCCATACTTAGGATTGGAGTCCATAGGAACCAAAACGAGTCAAAATGGAGGTTATTTGAATAAAATTTGGGTAATCTGAAATTATTGGACTAAAATGTCTGTTTTGGAAAATAATGGGTATTGATGATTTTTAAACCCATTCAAAATTTTTAAAAGCATCCAATCAATACGTATTGACCATAATTAGATTATTTCGTGGTCAATTTGAAAATAAGACAATTGTGGAATGTTTTTGGGATTTAATTCAGTTAGTTGGACAATTAAATGCATTAAAGGGCAATATGGTCTTTTTGTACTAATTAAGGGCAATTTGATCTTTTTACATAATATTAATGGATTAATGAGTCATCAGAGATTACCAATGAGATGATGACATGTGTTTGATAAGTCATTAGTGATGACAAATAGGAAGGTGACATGTGTAATCCATTAAATGAGTATAAAAAGCAAAACATAAGACATTTTGCTTCTTTCTTTCAACATAAATGTGAGAGTGATGAGAGAGTAATGTGAGAGAAAAAAAGGGGAAAGAAGAGAAGCCAAGGGTGGACATCATCCAAGGAGAGGGGAAGAAGAATGTAGTCATTTTTAATGGAACTTGATGGTGATTTGGAGAAATCCTGAAGTATTCATCAAATACTCAAAAGATTGGAGGAAAAAGTGGTAAGTTTACTATCTTAAATTTCTATTTTTTGGGGGTTTTCTTAAGTGAGATGGATGTGTTTAAGATCAATGTTGTCTTGGTATTACTTTTATGTTTCTTTGTATAGAATTACTTAAATATGACAAGAGAGTCATGTTTAGTGAAATTTTGTCTTTGATTCTAGGATCACTTGAACCAACCCTATTGTTTTGACCATAACTTGCGCTACAGACCTCCAAATTGAGTGATTATAATTGGAGATAAAACCTAATACATATTAATAAAAATCTCTAGAAGATAAGTAGACCTAATTCTGGATGAATTATATTGAAATATGAGACCGAAAGTGGTAACCTGATACTGCCCCTATGTTGAAACAACTTGTGATATTTGGTACATTTTTCATGATTTAGAAGTTGAAATGGCATGATTATTAATGATATAGAAACAAAAGACATAGGGAAACAAATGTATATAAGACCTCAAAACCTAATTTAAACATTTACTATGATAAAATTAAGGAACAAATGCAGGTATGGATTCTGGACATGGGTCTTAACTTTGACTCATCATGCATGATTGTGATATAGTGAATTAAATTGGGTGAGATTGTGTTTTGAAGAAATTGGTAAGTTAGAATGGATAAAATATGGTATTTAAGTGAAATTTGACATTAGATTTGGAAATGGTGACCAATAGGTTAGCTTACGGAAGCAAGCAGAAAGATGATTAGCATGCATGTTACACAATTAAATACAAATCTCGAATTCAGTTAAATTGAATATATAGTTTTAATGCCTAAAGCAAAATGCATTTTGTATAGGTAAAGGAGAGTCATCGAATGCATGATGTGCTTTGCGATAAGTGTGCAAAACTTTGAGTGTATTTTATTTGTTTTATATGACTAAATTCTTTACAAAAGAATTGATGACATATAAGGTGTATTTTATTTGTCTTGTATAACTAATTTCTTTACAAAATAATTGATGACATGTGAGTGTATTTTATTTTTTATATGAATAAATTCTTTACAAAAGAATTGATGACATGTGAGTGTATTTTATTTGTTTTATATGACTAAATTCTTTACAAAAAATTTGTTTCCATGTGAGTGTATTTTATTTATATTATATGAATAAATTCCTTACAAAAGAATTGATGGCATGTGAGTGTATTTTAATTGTTTTGTATGAATAAATTCTTTACAAAAGAATTAATGACATATGAGTGTTCTTTAAATTGATTTTATACAAATGGTTTTCATTTGTTCATGAAATGAATATTTATTCTGAGTTTTCTGCAAATGGCATTTTACAAATGAATATTGCTAGCATAAGTCTATGCTTTGGCAATATATGAGTTTTAATTTGAAAGTTAAGTTTTATATGATTGGGTGTTACATTGAAATAATTTAATTATGGATCCTCCCACAATTCATTTAGAAAACAAGATGAGTTGTAAATGTAAGAGTTACTTTTGCCTATGGTACATCAGTGGGCTTTATACATGTTATTATGTCGGTATATTTATAGTGGTTAACCAATTATGAGTAAGCAATGTAGAACTAGCTCCATCAATAGTAGTTAACTAGTTATGGGTAAGTGATGCAGAATCAGCTCCATGACTTATTACGGGTAAACGATGTAGAACTAACTCTGTAACTACCAGTCTATAACAGTTAACCTGTTACGGGGTAAGCAATACAAAACCAGCTTCGTAAATAATGGTTAAACATGCACGAGTAAGTGATGCAGAACCAACTCCTTGACCTTATGCCTAGTGTACGATATGGTAAAGAAACTAGTGATGGGCTATGCTGAGTAAGGAAAGTCATGAAAATATTAATTCTACCATTATTTATGATAAAAGTGATTTGAGAGGTATCATATGGTACCAATTCTAATGGTTGGCTTATTTTTCAGTATTAAAGTTTTCAGAAAACTTACTGTCACTACTATTTATTTTTTAAGGAAAAAAGAAAAATGGAAAATTGAAACTTTATATTATGAGTTTCGAACTAGTAATTGAGAAAATTTGAAATTGTTTTTTACGAAATGTTATGCTATTACCAGATTTGATGATGCACGAATAAATTGTTATGGAAAATGTTTTACCATAATATTTATGATTGTATGGAATAGTTTAGTTATGTTATTATAAAAAGTTAACTTTTAGTAAACTTATTACACTCACTGAGCTTTTTTAGCTCACCATTGACATTGTTTATCTCTCAATATAACCATTTATTTTCAGTGCATACTGCATTGCACATGTCCCCGGAGTCATCTTAGTCACGAAGAGCAGCCTCAAGGTTTCAAACCTTTTAAATTGAGCTTGCTCATCAAAAATATCTTTAAGATGAAACTCTATGGTATTATCTTCTATAGACTCATGCTGCTTCTGCAGCTCTGATGACATAAAGGTTACCATAATACAGATAGCTAAGTCACTATCTTTAAGATGCTTATAATATGCTCTCTGATCCTCATCAGAAACATCAATAGCAGGTGGATCAAGAACTGGAATGTCTAGGACATAGCCTAGCTCCTCATATATAAGAACGATTCTCAAATTTCTCAACCAATTAAGAAAATAAGGTCTAGTTAATTTACTAGAATCCATAAGTGAGCGAAAATTCACACTAGAAGACAATGAAGTTAGAATATAAATAAATGTGTGCTCATAAGGACTTGCATGACATACATATGGCTCCCACTAGTTTCAAAGAACCCATAGCTGTCATTAAAAATCTATGAAAAATTATGAAAAATTGTCCTAGTGGGTCGATATTCGACTTTACTAAGAATGACCTTGGGTTTACCCAACAAGCCATCATAGGTCAATTGGTAGGTATCATATCAATTGCATTATAGATGCAACTATCATCTAGTGATATCAACTTGTAATGTATGCATACACATTGGGTTATCAACTTTTGATGTGCGTACATCTGATGTATGCTACCTAATTGTGGCTTTGTCTATGTTAACATTGAGTTTACTCAACAAATCAACGTTTTTAGTGAAAACTGACCCATTAATCTGAAAATCTTATTTCCATGGTTCGAACATATCCATATAGAGCGAGCTTGGGTTTACTCAACAACCTTAACACTAAAAAAATTCTGGTTCTCCCCATATTAATGGAAGGTGTTAGTTTTCATATTATATGTGAGGGATTTCATACTCTGGTCTCATCTAAGTCATAGGATTATAGTCACAATGACTATATGAAATGATTTAGGAATTTTCATCAATCACTTTCAATCCATATCCATAATCATCCATCATTCCACCTAACTAACCCTACCATGCGTTCTTTAATGCAACCATCTCACAAGGTTTTCCTATATAGGTTGTGACGTGTTATGCATCTAAAGATTTAACGCTCAATTCAACTATTGAACCGAATTGCTTTCTAATGTTGACATCGACTAATTTCTCAATACATATGTTTTCAATTCCAATTTAAAATACTAATATACCAAGTGTAATACCCTCTACTCTGATGTACCAATTAAACACTTTAATTGTATCATGCTTGCCATGTCTAGTCATATTAGACATGAAATACTCGAAATAGATTAATACAATATTAATCTATTAGATTTCCAAATAATTTGAGAACATCAAATTATCACCCTATCTTTAGGTAGTCTCCACTTCATTAAGAATACTTTGGAACTTGTTACATAATCAGTGATGACCAAAACAATCAAGACAACTGAAGACACCAACGAGACACTAATATGACATATTTGACATTCGAAAATTTTTGGAAACCCAATTTTAAGCTAATCATTTTCACATGTATATAACATGAAATTAACATATTTCTGATCATATAAAAATGATCCGAGGCATTGAAACCAAAAAACACACAATCAACACTTCAAACAAACCAGGTTTAGCAGTTTTATCAAAATTGTCCAACTCTATCTTTTGCTTGAAAAAATCATTGAAACAATTTCAATAAATGCTGAGAAAATTAAAGAGGCTATAACATGTTCACAACATTTTCGTAAATGTTTTCATAATTTATGTCCAAGAAAAACTTAACCAACCTCAGCAACCAAGCCAATCCACAATCTATGTTCCTCAACACAGACATTCCCAACAGAATACAAGAAATTCTCAAATAAATATTCAATCACCTAAAAAAAATTCAATCTTTATAGACATTTACAAACATATTAGAAAGAGGTTGATGAAAGAAAATCCTTAAAAAAAATTCTAGAATTTATTCTCGAATTTGCAAGCATGTCTATTTATGTAATATGCATAAACACAACAACTAGAACAGTAGGGAATTAATTAGCAAAAACATATCAAATCACATTGATAATTTTTTTTCTTCCATAGACATATTCAACAACATCTCATGAGAAAATCTGGGTAAGAAAATTTCAAAAAACAATATGTTTATACTGATTTCGAATTCAACACTTATGTTATAGTTTCTCCTTTATACGGGATATAAGTGGCTCTAGTACCACTGTAGGAAAATCCCAGTGCAAAAATTAAAAAAATTGTTCTGGGACTTTTCTGAAGTCCAGGATCTATGTGTTTATACAAGGAAATACCATTATACCTAGCTGAAAATTCCCAATTCACATACATGTTTATGACATATATATATAGGAATTCATGGCATTTACATAAATCAATCATTCATATAATAACCTTGTATCTTGTGTGTAGTCTCATTCTTTGATCTTCTACTCATTGGGTTATCGCAATCCACAATGACCAAAACAAACCATCTCCAACAGTATCCACACAAAGATAAAAGAAACTAACCGAGTCAAACTCTTTGATCCAAAAATGGCTAGAATAAAGATAAGAGTGCTAGCTCTCCCCTTTGTTCTATGGAGAGCAAAAACATTAAAGAGAAAGAAGAGAGAAGAAGATGATAAAGCTTAAAAGAGAAGCTTGAAAGATGTTTTTTATATACTTGTTAAAAAAACCTTTCTTACAAACATCAAGCTTCCTTTTTACCTTTTTGTCTTTTATTATTTTTGTCTTTTATGATTAAAAGACAATAAATGTAACTTATTAAAGAAGACTCTTGTCTTCCATATTGCACACACCTTTTTATATATATATATATATATATATAAATGATGAGGTAGTCCAGTCACACTAAGGTCGGTCTTACTAGGTTCCAAGTGTGGAATAACATCGGAGTCCTGTTTCAGCAATATCGATGTCGTGATCTCATCGAAACATATCCCAATGTCATCGAGATCCATTTGGTTCTATTGCTCTCCATATAATGGATTTCTATCCAAAACCATTTTATGAATCCTCCGAATCACTCTTATACGTGTGACCTATTAGGTTCCTGGTTATATTGGCCACTTAAATTAACACTTAATCCAAGCAAGTCATGACCAGTGTTTAGTAACACATCATGACCTCTAATTGACCAGAAAGTAAGTGGTTTGATGAAGGAACCCGTGCTCAATATGAACCATCTCTTGAACCCTCCCATAAACAATTGATGTGCAATTCGTCCTTTCACCATGCTATACCCTACTTAGTTATGAGTATGGGCAAAGTGTTAACTCTCACTAGACCGACTACGTCAAATCTAGTTAAAGTGATATACAGTTCTCGTCCTAGGAGTCATTACTCTATATGTCAATGAAGACATTCTTCATGACATGTACTCCGGCCAGAGATTTTCAGTTGTATTTGATGCATATGTTAAATTCTATATATGCAATATAAAATATAAAATATAAAAATTTTTATAAAACTGTAAATATTTTTATTTCAAGTTTTACTTCTGCTTGGTTATGTTTCTTAGCATCAACTCTTATTGTAATGCTTATGAAGTCGTAGGACTTTATTATTCATTTTATTTGATGTTTTGATGTTATTATTCTTTTATATGATGAAATTAGAACATTTTAAGTACTTTAGATTATTCTTTCTTTTATATATGTAAGATGATTAAACGATCTTTTCCTTGTATTAATTGTAGTTATTGCTTATATGTGAAATAATTGAAAAGTAATGTTAATAGAAATAAAGAGATTATTTTTATTTTAAATTTATGTTATTATGATTTTTAGAGACACGGTTGATTAAAATTAAAAATTATATAGCATAATATATTAAAATATTATTTTGTAATTTTAAAAAATTTTAAGGATTATTTTGTAATTTTCAAATTTTATTGAAAAGGTACGCAACATTGAGTGGTATCAATGCTTTACCTAAAACTAAATTTGATATGATATCGATACTATATTCATCACATTGGTTCCAACTTTTCAAAAAACAAATATATTTTCCTATGTATGTGCATTAAGATTCCCTAAATGATTAAGTTTTCATATGGATATGAATAGTTAAAAATAACAGGCAAGAGCATAATTAGAAAAAGAATGGAACTTGAATTTTAGAATTTGTCTTTAATTGGACTAAGAAAACTGGAGCACTTTTAGTCTAAAAGTGTTTGGCATATGAGACAGCAAAATAAAACTCTAAATTTAGCATTTTACCTAGAGTTTGTTTATTGATTTTATTTCTTAAACAAAATGAGAGCATCCTCGAGTCTTTTTCCATTTGTTACTTGTATATTGTTGGCTTAAATCCCATATTGGTAAAGAGAGAACATAGAAGCCTCCATTAAGGCTGTATAAGGAGGCATATGTTTAAGGTTTTACATATCCCAAAATCTCTTTCCCATAACCTTGTGTATTAATTCTTGATGTAGATTGTGAGATCTTCCTCTTGTGATATTTGTTTTCTATAGTGGAAAGTTTTCTATTCTTGCTTGTGGTTTTTTTCCATATTCACTAAGGGGTTTTCACATTAAAACTTGTGAGTCCCTTTTTTATCTCAATTTCTTTTGTTGGTGTGTTTTCTCTATCCGAGTGGAGTCCAACTCCTATTAGTGGTATTAGAGCCCTAAGGTTGCTTAAGCATGCTCTGTGGTTGTAACATAGTTTGATTTTCCACATCAAAAAATGAGTTTTTCTTTAGCGTTCTTACGAGTTAAGGGTAGTTCTATTCTCAGGTTCTTATTGTCATTTTTTGGGGCATTTTTCGCTAGTATTTGAGGTGATTGAGTGCATGTCTAGGAAAAGCTCTATTTAAGGAGACTAATTTTTAAGTGGGACCATTTTTGGCACCCTGCCCTCGTGGTTCATGTGCCTGACATCCTAAATGACATCTGAACGTGTGTTCCACAAGGGTCGCGAGCCCACACTAGGACAAACATCAAAACAATACCCTTATCCTATTTCAAGATAGATTATTCTGGGAAAACCTCAATCTGCAGTTTCAAGTTTGACTGGTTTGGATTGTTTGTGGCTCTATGTATCTGATTTATTGAGAGACAAAAGTCATCTCATTTGGAGATCCTATAACAAAGTTATGGCTGAAAGAGTCAAACAGGGTTTTTACCCTCACTCATATTGCACCTATCTAGAGGTCATTTATATAACTTTCATTTGGGACAACAGATTAATACCATATTAGGATGGTTTACCAGAAAACTTCGAGGCCTACAATTTCCATGAAGACCTCGAAGGTGGATTATATTGTTTAAAGGGGCAAAAATGGAGCAGACGATAGCATCAAATGAATAGTGTACGGAAAGAGAAGTTTAGGTCACATAGGCAGAAAGCAGACGAAGCAAAATGATAGACGAAGCAAAAGACAAATGAATGGCAAAGCAGACAATACAGATGGTCAACTTAAGATAAAGCAAAAGTCAACCTAAGACGACACAAATGGTCAACTTAAGACGAAGTAAAAGTAAACCTAAGACGATACAGATGGTCAACTTAAGACAAAGAAAAAGTCAACATAAAACGATACAGATGGTCAACTTAAGATGAGGCAAAATTCAACATAAGACGATACAGATGGTCAACTTAAGACCAACCAAAAGTCAACATAAGACGATACATCTCTTAAGATGAAGCGTCTTTACAAACGATAAAACTCTTAAGATGAATGACATCATCACAAATGATATGACGTCATAACAGACAATATGCTTTACAGACGATACCTCTTTATAGATGATGCATCTCTTAAGATGAAATGGCGTCATCATAGACGATACGTCTTTACAGACGATGCATCTCTTAAGACGAATGAATTCATCACAGATAATACATCTTTATAGACAATACCTCGTTGTAGACGATGCATCTCTTAAGATGAATGATGTCATGACAGATGATGCATCTTTTAAGACGAATGACGTCATCACAGATGATACGTCTTTACAGACGATACCTCTGTATATGCCTAAGCATCTCCCCTTCTAAGAACCCTAACTCACGACCTAGAGGTTCAAAAATTCTATACCATATATTGTTGGAAAGCTAAAAGAGGGACCTACAACTTTCCAGAAGGCACATTTGCCTATATTGGCCTAGTTAGAATAGCTTTTCCTCTAAAGCCAAAACACAAATCCTACCCCAATGAAAACTTGAAATTTTAATATAAAGACTTGAATTGCCATAAACAACCATAATGTATATTTATTTCATTCACATCAAAATACGAGTTTTATAAAACTTTAGTGGGCATTTCAAGCCAAAAATAAATTAATATCTTGCAATATCAAAATACAGAAGGTACATAATCCATGATTTACTCAAAATGCAACTAAAGCCTCTCTTTACAAAATTTGCTTCAAATACAAAATATACAAAATTTTGGAATGATGCCTTGACCTTTATCTACTCGATATCTTGCTCATCACCTGGATGTGGGAGAGGAAAATGGGGGGTAAGCTTAAGCCCGTGGGTAACAATTTTATAATTGGTAACAAGCAAAACCATTTATGAAATCCATTTCCATTACAAAAATTCACGTTATTGCAAATTATGTATGCAACACTTTTGTCAATTTAACATGAGCACGTAAGCATATCAACATAGTTTGGATGGATCCAAAACAGAACGTACTATGCATTTTCACATAATGGTCTTACGTAGCCGTAAACTTATGAGAGTCCTTGAAGAAGCTCCAGGTCACTAACGGGCAAGCGGGAGAAGCCTTTTTGTCAAAGTGCACTTAACTTAGGGGACCACCACAAACCCACATAACATGTATTGTCATAATTGTAAAACATATTGCCCAAAAAGGCACATTTTGGAAATTTTGTTTCTTAAGCTTGATATCTTTTCAAAACTCATTTTCATATGTCAAACAAAATTTATATGCAAATCATGCAACACATTCTCGAAACATTTAAAGAGTAATAAATACACGTTTTTGAAGTAGTTAAAACCATTTATTTCCATTTTCTTAAAAGAAACATTGATGGCTTATTACTTAATTATAAAATCATAACCCACCTTGAATCTCCTTGCTTGAAATCTTGTTCAAGGATGTCTCTCCTCTTGCTCCTCTTGCCTCCCTTCAATATTAACAAAACCTCATTCAAATTGGAAACCTAAAGAGACCCATACGTGAATTGATCATAGAATACTTAAACCCATGCATCTTCTACGTCCTTAGAACCAAAACCTTTCTAAGACTCCAAAAGATTTAACATAAGCTTACCTTGAATCTTCACCGATTAATGAATTTCTTGACTCTAATGGAAGCTTTAATCTTCCTCTTTCTTTTTCCTTGCTTGATAACTCTCAAAATCCCTCTTGAAGGCTTAGTAAAATTAAAACCTAGCTCAACTCTCCTTTTTCTCTCAATCACCGACACTCTCTCTCCCTTCTTTCTTATTTTTCATCTTCTCTCTCTTCTCTTCCTCTTCACTGAAGTATTTATCTTCTAAAACACAAGCCTAAAATTCCTTCTTCCCATTTTTCCCTTCTTTTAATGCTTTAAGACTTTATAACTTACTTGATGTTCCAACAATGCCCCTCATGAAGTCTTATCATTCGAACACTTTATTTCCCTTAACCTATAACATAATATCTTTCATTAACATGCTAATTAACTCCAACACAATTTACTCTAGCAAAATCCCAAAATTAATTTAATCATGCTCATTTATAAAAAAAAATTCCAAGGGACAACACCATTTGTGAGTCCTCCAGCCTTTCCTAGAAGCTTTCCTGTGTATTACAGTCTTATTACATACTAAGTGGAGGTAACTCGAGGAGGTTTCCCTTTTTAACGTGAGAGAGTGGGAGTCAATTCTTGTGATAGAAGCAATGTCAACCAAATTTGATATTACAAAGTTTGACAAGACAAAGTTCTCAAAATAGAGTCATGAAGGTGATCAAAGGAGCACTTGTAGTTATGAAGGCAGAAAGGATAACTGCAAACTTATACAAGCTTATGGGAGAGATGTATACAGAAGCAAATGCATCAGTCGCATATGTTAGTTCTGCAGAAAATACAACAAAATTGTGGCACCGTAAACTTGGTCATATGTCAGAACAAGGATTGAAGATTCATGCTAAGAAGAAAGTACTCCTTGGTCTCATGAAGGTATCATTACCCTTTTGTGAGCACTCCATTACAAATAAGTAGCATAGGCTGAAATTTAATGCATCAAATTCTAGAAGTAAAGATATTCTAAAATTGATTCACTTTGATGTATGGCAAACATCGATTATGTCTTTAGGTGGAGCAAGGTACATTGTAACCTTTATTGATGATTACTCTAGAAGATGTTGGGTGTATCCTATCAAGAGAAAGGGATATGTATTTCTAACCTTCATAACATTTAAAGCATAAATTGAGTTAGAGACAAGAAAGAAAATCAAATACCTCAGGGTTGATAATGGTGGAAAATATACTGGTGATGAATTCATTGATTTTTGTAATCGAGAAGGCATCAAATGTCAATTCACGATGCCTCACACTCCTCAACAAAATGAAGCGGCAAAGCGAATGAAAAGAACTCAATTAAAAGAGCTAAAGCCATGTTGAGAACTACAAGTATGGCAAAATCTTTCTAGGTAGAAGCAGTGAAGACTGCCTACCATGTGATTAATTGATCACCAACATGATTGATTGATCTGAAGACATCGATGGAGATGTGGACCGGTAAACCAACAGACTATTCTCAGTTACACACATTTGGAAGTCTTATGTTTGTGATGTATAATACATGATATCATAAAACTAGATCTAAAATCTAGAAAATGCAGATCTATGGGCTGTGCTGATGGAGTCAAGGGGTATTGACTGTGAGATCCCACTTCCCACTAGCTCGTCATTAGCAGAGATGTCATATTTGTAGAAGATAAACAACAAGAGAAAAATTAAAATAGCACGTTTGAAGAAAATTATGAAGTTGCAATGATTCAGGAAGAAAGGAAGACTGAACAGAAATATTCTACTAAAGTTATATCAGATTATGAGGAACAAGAACTGGTTGAATTTGAAAATACAGAAGTTCGACAGTCAACTCATGAAAGGAGAATCCTAACCTGGCAATATAATTATATTATGGAGGGCAATGTTGCACACTGTCTTCTAACAGAAGATGGAGAACCATTAACAAATAGCTCAGATGCATTACTTTGGATGGAAGCAATGCAGGAAGAAATAGAAGCTCTTCATAAGAATAGGACATGAAAGCTTATGCCACTACCACAAGGGAGAAAATCCATTGGCGAAAAATGGGTTTACAAGATCAAAGTAATAATGATGATCAAGTGGAGCGGTATCATGCAAGGTTGGTGGTAAAGGGATATGCTCAAAAAGAAGGTATAAACTTTATTGCAAAATTTTCACCTGCAGTTCATCTCAATACAATTCAAATTGTCCTAGCTATGTATGCTACATTTAATCTATATTTAGAGCAGTTAGATGTAAAGATTGTGTTTCTTCATAGAGATCTTGAAGAAGAAATTGACATGCATCAACTAAAAGGTTTTGAAGAACCAAGGAAAGAGAATTTAGTTTGCAGGTTGAACAAATCTTTATACAGTTTAAAGTAAGTGCTAAGATGTTGATACAATAGATTTGATCCCTTTATAATGATTTCATTATATTATTGTTATATGTTGACGACATGTTGGTTACAAACCCCAATAAAGGTCGTATTCAAGATTTGAAAGCTCAATTAGTTGAGGAGTTTGAAATGAAGAATTTAGGACCAACAAACAAGATTATAGGGATGCGAATTTACTGATACAAAAATAACAGGAAGATTTAGCTTTCTCAGAAGAATTATTTGAAGAAAATCTTGTGATGCTTAAACATGTAAGATTGTAAGTCAATCTCTACCCCTTTTCCTGTTAATTTTAAGTTACCCTCAAGTAAAAACCCTAGTAGTGAAGCAAAGAGGAAGGAGATGTCTCAAGTACCATATGCATCAGCTGTGGCAAGTTTAATGTTCACTATGATTTGCACAAGCCCAGACATTGCACATGTAGTAGGAGAGGTTAGTTGTTACATGGAGAATCCTAGTCGAGAACACTGGTGGGCTGTAAAGAGGATCCTAAGATATATTAAAGGGACCTTAAATGTTGCTCTATGTTATGAAGGATCTGAATTTATTGTCAAAGGATATGTTGATTCTGATTTTGCAGGTGATCTTCATAAAAGATAATCCACTACAAGCTATGTGTTTACTATTGTAGGAGGAGCTGTGAGTTGGGTGTCTAAACTACAGATAGTTATGGCATTATCTACAATAGAAGTTGAGTATATGGCAGCTACACAAGCTTGCAAGGAATCAATCTAGAGAAAAAGGTTTTTGGAAGAGCTTGGGCACCAATAAGAGAAAATCCCTTTATATTGTGATAGTCAGAGTGCTTTGAATATTACAAAGAATCCAGTTTTTCATTCCATAACTAAACACATAAGAGTTCAATATCATTTTACTCGTGAAGTAGTGGAAGATAGAAGCGTGGACATGCAGAAAATTCACATAAAAGAGAACTTAGCAAATGCACTAACAAAGCCAATCAACACTAATAAATTCATATAGTGTAGATCCTTGTATGACTTGGCAGAGACGTAGACAACAGAAAAATGACAAGATAGAAATAACGATATGGAGATTGATTGGTTTTCAATCAAATCTCCAAGTGGGAGATTGTTGGCTTAAATCTCATATTGGGAAAGAGAGAACATAGAAGCCTCTATTAAAGCTATATAAGGAGGCATATGTTTAAGGTTTTACATATCCCAAGATCTCATTCCCATAACCTTGTGTATTAATTCTTGGTGTGGATTGTGAGATCTTCCTCTTGTAATATTATTTTCTATAGTAAAAAGTTTTATATTCATGTCTGTGGTTTTTTCCCATTTTTGTTAAGGGATTTTCCACGTTAAATCTTATGTAATCCTTTTTTATCTTAATTTCTTTTATTGGTATGTTTGCTCTATCCGGGTGGAGTCCATCTCCTATCATATATTGTTTCGAGGTGTAAAATCTTTATAGACCGTATGAAGATGACCAACTTATTCTTTAGAGAAGGTAAGACTCATGTAACATTGAGGAAGAACATGGATGACAAAAAGATTCAACTAAGACACCCAATACATTCAAAGTAAAACAAAAGTTAAAACACACCCTATATAGCTAGCCTTAATAGAGGTATTAATCAAAGACCCAACAATACCACACTTTAAAAAGTTTCAATCTTTTCTCTCTAGTCGACTACTCCCACTCTTCGCAATTTCTAGATAGAATAAGAGGTTATTAAAAAACCTAACATCAATGTATGTATCACAAATATAAAAGAGACTGAAATGGATGTTAAATAAAGCAAATTGAAATTTTTGAATAAAATTGAAATTTTTTTAAATAAGATTAAAGAAGGGCAATTCTTTGCCTAAAAAATTAAAAGTTAATAAAAAAGATATTTTTCAATGAAAATTTACTAGTTTAATATGATTGTAAATATTGATTAATTTACAAAAATTAATCAGTTCAAAAATTTTGTAGTTAAATTAGTAAAACCAATTTAATTTTCTGATCATTATGATTGATTGAATTTGAAAAAATTTGTTAAACTACGTTGAAGTATAGTGTCCATTTTAGAAGTGTAAAGCTACATTAAAGTGCAGGCCAAGTGGCCAATTGGCTCTTATATATGTATTGTTCAAGGAGAAGACTAGACTTACTCTTATATTGCACAGTCAAGTTGAGCCTTAAGTATAACTCTGGTTTATTGATAGTGATGATAAATAGTTTGCTGGCAAAGTTGGCTGGAGTGTTCCTGGAAATATGTATTCACTTGGGTGATTTTTAGCCAACTCCTGCAAGTAATAACTCCATTTTCAAGAACTAAATCAGTCAAACTCATCTTGCTCTCAATTTTCTGCCTCGTACCTGAAAGATAATTTCTTGAAGGGGATATAGAAAATTTTGGAGACAGAAGCCATGGAATT
Organism: Erythroxylum reticulatum; assembly: GCA_025504915.1. NCBI lineage: Eukaryota > Viridiplantae > Streptophyta > Magnoliopsida > Malpighiales > Erythroxylaceae > Erythroxylum > Erythroxylum reticulatum. The sequence continues at coordinate 28,895,066 of JANSVA010000007.1, read as the reverse complement.
GGTAGCCTAAGATCGAGACAGATGCCATCAATGCCACCCACTCTTGACGAATCAATGGAAATCATATCTTATTCTTACCCCTCTGTCACCGATTATCTAATACTGTGATCAACACAGTAGCTAGAGAAGTCGTCATCTGTAGGAGCACATGCAACTTTTATGATTGGATTTAATGGCATGCTCCTTGTTCAATAAAGCCTAGTAAGTAATAACTGAAAAACCTATATTGGTAGGTAAATTATGTAAGTAATCACTTCATTCTTATATGTAAATTATGTTAGTTTGATGGGCCGATCACATGAGAAATAAAAACTGTAAAGATTTAACCATACAAGTTAAGAAATGAGAGCATACTTAAAATTTATCACCAAATTAAGTACAATTTTTATTTTAATAAGAAGAGGAGAGTACTTAATGGTTTTTACTATATTGATGGGTTGCGAATATAAATTTAGGATTTTATAATATTATATTATCATTAATTTAATTTAACATTTAAAGTAGATAAATAACATCATTTTAAAATTATATTATTATAAATAATATATAAAATGTTTGGAAATAGCAAGCTTTAGAGTAACTGGTAAGGTTACTCATTTGTGACCAAAAGGTAACATATTTGAGTTACTTTTTTTGGTACATTAGAAGTGCTACAACGAAAAGCTAAGAACGACTAAAAGCAATCCCTTGAGCATCTACTCACAAAAGTTCACGCAGACCAGGAGAAGGTGTGTTCCAAACACGTTCCCCAAGTACACTTCCCAACCCCAAATGAGCTAAGAAATTAGTGCACTAGTTCCCTTCTCGAAAAACATGAGAGATTTTATACCGAATACCACCGCCAAGGTAGGAGTGAATATCATCGATCAAACTAGCAAGGGGATGGAATATTAAGGCATTATTAGAAATATACAAATAACGCAACACCTCCATGGAGTCAGACTCAACCATAAAGCCATCGCAATGAAAACCTGTCGCAAAAGCAATACCGTATTTGAGAGCCAAAAGATCTACAACCATGATGTTATTGATCCCAACATGACAAGAAAAACCCACTATCCAGTTACCATAACTATCTCGAATCACCCCACCAACACCCATCTGTCTAGAACTTCTAAGGATGCTCCTATCAATGTTAAGCTTTAGCCCGTTATCAGGAGGGGGATCCCAAGCTATAGAGATAGAGACATTTTGTTGAGTTATCCTACTATATTGGACACCAAAGGCATCAATATAATCCTTGGGCAAACCATTCACCTGGTAGATTTGCCTGTGATAATTGATGTGTTCTCCTTCTATGACGCACTTGTTCCTTGCTCTTCAAATGACCTAACAAGTACAAATAAATCGCCAAGTATGATGAACATCAATACTATTATGCATACAGTTCCTTTTAATACAAAGAAAAACATATTGCTCTCAGTAGAAGTAGTCATCTCTATACACCAAATTTGCTTTGTATGAGTGCAGTCACGCGGTAAATGAACAACACTTTCTCTACTGGTACCACACCGCCTACATAGAGGAGATAAGCATAGTCTTCTCTCATTTCTAACTTCATTAGTGAAGATTTTATACCATGCCGCTAGCCACAAGAACACCTTATGCTTTTGAGCTGCCCGTATTTTCCAAATCCACCTCTAACCATTTGGACCATTCATAGATGGAACACTCGTGATAAAATCGTAACCTCCTCTAGAATTATGGACTCCTATGGGGCTATCATACCAAATATTGCGGTCTTTACCTTGATGATTAATAGGATGAGGCATCGCTAGAATATGATCATAGTACTCCGAGGGGACATTACCTACAATAGGAGTCAAATTCCATCCTGTGGATGGAGAAAGGATATCACCATCAATAAGATGGGTAGCGACTTGCCCAACTACTGAAGCTATATTTCCTTCAAAGAGCCATTTATCATACCAAAAATTTATTTCAGTCCCATCTCCTAACCTCCAGCCAAAACCGTCTTTTAGGATATCCATAGCTTTCATAATACCTTTCCAAACCTTTAAAGTTGTTGATGGAGGAGTATAGGTCATGAAATCTTGGCCAACTAGATATTGTGCCATAAGGACCTTCACATATAAACTATTTCTATCCATATAGACATCCTAGCACAAATTACTTAGCAAAGCTGTATTGGAATCCCTGGCTTTCCTTACACCTAAACCACCATAAGATCTCAAAGTCATGACAGTATTCTAAGCAATGAAATGAACCCTTTTCTGATTGCCTTTGTTACCCCAAAGAAATCGACGCGCTAATTTATCAATCTCATTACACACTAATCGAGGAAGCCAAGTGGACTGCATAGCATATATTGTAATAGACATGATTGTATCCTGTACTAGGGTAGCCCTTCCCACTTTATTCAACAGCTTACTCCCCCAACCGGCTAGTCTAGAATTAATCTTGACTGGAATCCTAACATAATCATTCTTATTCATTCTTTGAGTACATAGAGGCACACTAAGGTATGCCGCTAGATTTTGAGAGATAGGGATATCCAAGGCAGTTTTAATCCTTTCCCACATCCTTCTACAAACTTTGTTAGGAATAAAAGCTTTAGATTTGGCATTATTCACTTGCATCCCTGGTACTTGGCAAAATTCAACATAAGCAATGCGCAATAGCCTTGCTTGATTAATAGAGGCATGCGCAAAGAGGAGGACATCATCTGTAAAGAGGGGATGAGAAACTCGAGGACGTTAGCTGAGGTGGCAATTGGCTTCCATTTCCCTTCACTAACCTTCTTCGTGATTAACCCCGATAACTTCTCCATGCATAGCACGAATAGATAGGGAGAGAGAGGATCACCCTATCGAAGGCCTCTTTTTGGTTTAAAAGGTTCAAGTCTCTGGACATTCCATATGATGGACAACACAGAAATCGAGACACAACTCATAATCAGATTGACATAAATCATGGGAAAGCCAAATTCCAGTAACAAAAACCTTAGAAAACCCCAATCAATTCTATCATAAGCTCTTACCAAGTCGATTTTCACAACCATACCCCCCCTTTCTCAAACCCTTAATGTAACACCCCACTCCCACAAGACACGTGGTCGACATCTTGGGTAATATCCGAGTCTGTGTCCCACGAGAGTAGCATGCTAGAGCACTCAATCATTCAAAAATCGGTACAAATTTTTTTCAAAACAACAACAAACATATGCGGAAATAATTACCAATTCGGACCCACTTTCATTCATAAACATTTTCAATCAACATAATACAATCAATAGAATTTCAATAGCCAATTGGGGACCATTACAAATACAAAATACTTTAGTCATAATTTCTTTACATTCCACCATAAAAACCATTGTATACACATTATACAAAAATTTCGGAATATATTATTTTACAGAAATCGCAAAATGCAAATTTATACAAAAAAATAGAAAAAACTAATGTAGACGTGAACTAATCCCGACCTCTATCCCTTACTCGAATGCTGTAGGGATACTCATGTTTGCTTAATGGGGTATTCTTCTAATCTGCCTAATGGGGTATTCTTCTAATCTTGAAAAATATTTGCAAATTTTGGGTGAGTTACTCAATGAGTGACCATCATCAATGGCTCACCTAGTCACATAACACATAAATCACATTCACAACATTTCATATTTTGCAATCAATACAATTTAATCATTCGTATTATGCATATGCAGTGTGCATGAGCCCACTTTTTATGTATTACTTTGTTATGACCTAGTGCCTAAACTGTCCCATATAGGGCTCATTAAATGTTGAGCCTGAGGCTCTGAATCACTTTTGAGCTCGAGGCTCTTTTTCACTTGTTGAGCTTTAAGCTCTGATCGGTGGCTACTCTGGTCACAACTGTCATTATGTTTCATGCATTCATGAAATGAAATGCATTAATCACATTTGCATGATCCCATTCGCATGATCCCATTCAATCACATTCCCATATCATCGGACCTTAGTCCGGCATTCAACATTAAGTTGAGAATCACATTTTTACTTACATGCAAATGCTCATTCAAAACACGTTTAT
>JANSVA010000007.1:28868972-28883932 GCA_025504915.1 Erythroxylum reticulatum | reverse complement strand
AGATGTACACGTGGACTAAGGCTATATATATATATATATATATATATTGTATATATATATTGTATCAGGAGGTTAACAGAACTATTAAACTAGGGTCATTTTTGAACATTTCCAAAATGATATGACTATTTTTGAATGTTTGGAAAACCTTATGGTTCATTTTGAAAGAGTTAAAACAATAAGGTTAAATTTGAATTTTGGTGTAAAGGTTTGGGTTATTTTTACCCTTTTACTTTATAAAAAATCTGTTTAAAATAATTAAAATTATAAAATATTTCTTCAATTTTATAAAATTTTAAAATAGTCTCTTCATATATAATGAAAAGATAAACACACATTTATCTATACTTCTAATCATATTACTTTTTTAATAATCAAATTACTACTTTTTAATTGAATTTTCAATAAAATCCTTTAAATCACATTACTATTTCTATCAATCTTTTTTGAAGTATTTAAAAGTCTTTAAGATAATAATACGAAAGAATATAAAATGATAAGGCATTTGAATTCTTGGATAGAATGAGATATTCAATGGCTCGTGATCTTGCCTCATTTAACATTCCTTTTTGCATTTCTTTCTATTTGGGCAGAAAGTTATATTGACTAACATGTGATCACATCTTATCCATCATTCTTCTTTAGATTTCTTTCTGATTAGGCAGAATGGAATATTGACTAACACGTGATCACGCCTTATCCAACATCATTCTTTGTGAGATTTTTTAATAATTTCCTACTTTATTTTATTTATTTCAAATTTCAAATCTTACTCAATCTCTTTAATTCCTTTTCTATTTTGTTTAGAAGTGTTCCTAAGATAAATTATAGTTTTCTATTCATTTCAAAAGTCTTTAAGATGAATTAGAGTTTCCTATTTTTTTTAATGGTTCTTCCTAAAATGAATGTAAGTTTTTGTAAACCTATTTAAGCAACTTTTGAGAGAGATCTACATAACCCTTTATTAATAAAATTAATCTTCTCTTTGAAAATTTTTATTTTTATATAAAATTGTGTTTGTTTGTCTTTCCGCTGTGTCAGGTGGTATGAGAGCTTCGAATCTCACAAAGCTTGTTCTTTCTGACAGTGGAAAATAATCCTAATGATGGCGTTCAATTATTACCTAATGTTTAAAGAAGAATTGAAGAACGCAAGACAACTATTCACAATATTGAACAACAGTTAGCTGCAACTGCAAAACAACTATAGACGTTAATGTGAGACAACAATAACCCAATATTTGGAGAAATAGTTGATAAGGAAGTTATGAAAAATGATGATTCCAATGATAATGAGGAAATCGTCATAAGAGGAGATCATTGTAGACCAGATGAGAAAGATTCTGAATACCCGAGGGAGAAGAAGATGAATTCGTTGGAGTTATTAGGAGATTAATGATTTCTTAAAGGAGCATAAAGATTGGAAATGACACTAATTATTTCACATTAATGGCATCATATAAGAAAATCTTTGTAAGCTGTCATTGATAGAGGTAACTAAGAGAATATCATCAGTAAATTGGTGGTTAAAAAGTTGAAGTTACTTACAAAACCTCACCCTGAACCTTATAGCTTGGCATGGGTTACTGTTGTTGGTGATATTTGTGTCACAGAAAGGTGTAAGGTGTTATTGGTAAATACTCATATTAACATAATTGTGATGATGTTGATATGGATGTATGCCAAATTTTGTTAGGTAAACCATGGAAATATGATGTTGATGCATATCACTCTAGAAGAGATAATATTTATTGATTTGTGAAGAATGGTGTGAAGTATAAGTTACTACCTATAAGTGAAAAGAGAGTGGTGAAACCTAATGAAATAAAGAAGCTATTGTTAGAATTGGAAAATAATAGGGGAAGTTTTGTGAGCAAGGTGAAAGAAATGAGGGAGGTATACTTGTTAATAGCAAAGGGTAGTGAAAAGAGGAAAGACGATATTCCTCTAAAACTACAACCAATTTTAGAAGAATTTAGGAATGTAATACCTGGTGAGTAACTTACCTCACAACTGGATAAGTCTAAAGGAGAATGAGATCTTGAGGGAGAAAGTTGAGGAGTTTATTAGGAAGGGGCATATTAGAGAGAGTATGAACCTATGTGCAATTCTTGCTTTACTTACACCCAAGAAAGATGGTAGTTAGAGGATGTTTATAAATAGCCGAGTCATTAACAAGATTATTATTAAGTATGAATTTGCCATCCTAAGGTTAGATATATCATATCTATTTACTTGGTCAATGATCTTTTCTAAGATTGATCTTATGAGTGGTTACCATCAAATTCGAATTACAATTGAGGATGAGTGAAAAACTGCATTTAAGACTAGAGATGAGTTGTATAAATGGTTAATGAAGACCTTGAGTATAAAGGTTATAGGTTTTGAGTATTTAGAGGATTTATTTGAGAGTGATGGACATTTTAGGGAGATATGGGACTTGTGTTTGGTGATAAAGTCTTATGATGATTTTTATATACATAACATGTTTTTGATAAAATCTAAGAACTTCACTCAAGGAGAAGGTGATTAGGTATTGCATGAGGGAGGTTTAGCTGGTCACCTTAGTATAGAAAAGGCTTTTGAAGAGGTTAGAAAGAGATATTATTAGCTAAAGATAAGGAGAGACATTGTTACTTTGTGTAGAGGTGCCAAGTTTGTCAAGCTTATAAAGGATATGATTCAAATGCTAGTTTGTACATGCCATTGTTAGTTCTTAATGCTATTTAGGAGGATTTGTCTATAGATTTCATGTTGGGACTTCCAAGAAAAGACATATGGATTCCATCTTTATGGTTGTAGATAGGTTTTTTCTAAATAGCACATTTTATCCCTTATAAGAAGATGACAGATGTTAGAATGGTTGCTAAGCTATTCTTCAGAGAAGTGTTGCAATTATATGGTTTTCCTAGATCAATTACTTCTGATCGTGACACTAAGTTTTGAGCCACTTTGGGAGGATCTTACACAGTTGATTGATTCGTCTCTTGAGTATAGTTGCATTATGTACCAATAAACTGATGGCTAGATGGAGGTAGCGAATAGGACTTTAGGTAATTTGGTAAGATGCATATGTTGTGACAAACTAAAAGTTCGGAATTCTGGATTGTACAAGTTAGATTTGCCTACAATAATGTAGTCCATAGTGTCATTAGTCGATTGCCACTTTTTATGGGTTATACCAAAGTAACTAATCATGTTTTTAATCTTGTTGAATTGCCTAAATCTTCTACCATTGTTCTTAGTGTTGCAAAGTTAGCTAAAGAGGCACAAGAGATTTAAGTAGAGGTGAGGAAGAAAATTGAAAGAACTAATAAGAAGTACAAGGCTAAAGTTGATCCACTTAGCAGAGCTCAAGTGTATAGTGTTGGAGATAAAGTTATGGTTTTCTTGAGCAAGAACTGAATTGTTAGAGGTCATTGTAAACTATAACAAAAGTAGTATGGTCTATTCATAATTAAAATGAAAATGAACGATAATGCCCATATTATTAGACTACCTCTATAGATGGGCAATATCTCTCCAACTTCAATATTACTTACTTTCATGATACTAAGCTTGAATATACTGACAAAAACTTGAGGTTGAGTTCTTTAACAAGTGGGGGTGAATGATAAGACATTTAAATTCTTGGATAGAATGAGATATTCACTAGCAAGTGATCTCTTCTTATCTAGCAATCTTTTTTGCATTTCTTTCTCTTTGCGCAGTATGGTATATTAACTAGCACATGATCACACCTTATCCAACATTCTTCTTTGGATTTCTTTCTGATTAGGTAGAATAGAATATTGACTAGCACATGATTTGCCTTATCCAACATCCTTTTTTGCAAAATTTTTGAATAATATTCTATTTTATTTGACTTGTTTCTTATTTCAAACTTTACTTAATTTCTTTGATTTCTTTCCCATTTCGCTTAATTCCTAAGATAAATTAGAGTTTCCTAATTCTTTTATAAGTCTTCTTAAGATGAATTAGAGTTTCCTATTTTGTTCCTTCCTAAGATGAATTAGGATTTACGTAAACCTATTTAATCAACTTTTGAAAGAGATTAATATAACTCCTTATCAATAAAATTTATTTTCTCTATGAGAATTTTTATCCTAGAGTTCTTGGATTGGAATTGTGTTTGTTTATCTTTTCCTTTGCATTATGAAATCCTTGAATAAAATGAAAAACAAACACCTAACTCAATGGACAAAATGTATGGTGCACAATACACAATCTCTTTTAAATCTAACTTTTAAGAAAAATCACGACCTACAACATTAGCCCCTTTTTCTTCCCTTTTTTTTCTCTTTGTTTATTCCCTCAATATCTTATCCCAACAAAACAAATCTCAACTAACTATTTTAGGTGGATTAAAATTTATATAGTAATAACATCTCAAAATTCAAGAACAATCTAGAGGGTAGTGAAGAGAAGATTTAATGATGGCAGTGAAGGGAGTAACTCATGAGTAATAATGAAAAGATAGGATAAAAGAGGATTGATGAGGAGATAAATGAGTGAAATTATGAGATACTAAAGCAATTCGATAACTATTAGGACACATTTTGTTAATTTAGTTCTTATATTTTAAAAATTTCACTTCATATATGATATTAGTTGGTATGCAAGGTACTAACAAGTATTTTGCATACTAGTTAGTATCTTCATCCGATACGATATTTTAAAAAAAGTTTTGTACTAATTGGTATCGATCAGAATAATATGATACTTAATTCTATTAATTGTTCTTAAATAGTTTTCATTTGACAAATAATTAGAATTCTTCCAATCCAATATTTTAGGCTATGAATTCTTAACTAGTATATATAAACTCATACCTCAATACTCAAAACATAAAGTTGAGTAATAAATTAAATTAATAATATTGATAGATTAAGAAGATTATATTTTAAAAAATTCTTAATATAAATTTTAATAGTAATAGTAATAATAATATAAACTTTTCATTTTTAGATAAAATATTAACACAAATTTATATATTGTTTACTTGCGAAGATGCTTTATAATTTAACAATTAATAAAAATTATTGTATAATTATTACTTGCATTATATAATTAAGAAAAATATGTAAATAGTTTGGAAGGATTGTATTATAAGTTAAACGCCACTCTTAAAAGTCCAATACACTTATTATAATATGTAAATATAGAGAATAGTTATAACAACAATCGAAATATGTAAAAATTTATGTGAAGTCAATTTCTTTTCTTATAAATGAATGTTGATATTTTAGATTTTTATGTGATATTTTCATTTTTTATAATAGAAAATTATTATTTTACAAATTTGAAATTAATTTAACTTTTTATTGCGTAGAAACGTTAGAATAATCTTATTATAAGTAAGTATTTTTGATAAATATTATCAATTTCTTATAAATACATATGAAAATATTTTTATGTTAAACCATAATTTATAATAGATTACTTTTAATAAAATAATAGTTAGTTTTCACTATATTGTACTTACAGATGTAGGAATGATAGTCAACTAAAGCTCAACTTGAAGTCGATGGGTAAGGATTGATCAACTCAAATTCTGAACTAGGCTCAGGCCTAAGCTATCGGCCTAAGACTAACTTGACAACATTAATGATATAGGCCTTTTACTATAAAACATGTTATTTTAAGAAAACTCCCCAAAATGACATTGCTTTGGTCTTAAGTTTAAAAAAAATTAAGATCAAAATTATGTCTTTTTGGATAATCCAAAGTCGCACTTTAGGTATTTGATAGGAGTTGCTTTCATATTCTTTTAAACATTAATATATTATGATTAATAAATATATTAATTACTTTAAATTTTTTGAATACGTATGCAGGATCTCCATTAGATTTTGTGAATGGCACCATCGTGGGGTCCATCACTGCCTCGTGCATCAACGACTGGGCTCTCAACAATGGGTCCTTTCAAGTTTTAACACAAGCGACAAGACTTACAATTTAAATTTTCTTTCAGCTTCTTTTCTTTTTTGTTCTTTTTCTTGGTGATGTTCGTGATTGGAATCTATGATGGGTTATAGTAATAAAAGCTAAAGAACAAGGACATTATCTGGCCATGACGGATCATTTGCGAGGCTCAAGAAACCGTCGTTGAAGGTAGTGAGGTCGTAACAGTTTTAGAGAGAGTGCATATTGAGTTCTCTCGTGTGCATGTTGAGTTCTTTCATGTGCATGGCGACTTCCTTCGCATCTGTCACTGGTTTCAACTTACTGAGAAGGATTTGTGGCATGCTGCAGCGATGGAGAGGAAGTAGAATGAGGAAGATACTCCACTGAGATCGCTGTCATATGCAGTACAATAAACATGGGTTCGACGGGTGCATGGCCTGTTGCCATCAGGTAGTGTTATCTCCACCTTTTTACATTTTCAACTTTGTGGTTGGTTTAGGGCAAGTTGCATCGCCTTGGCCTTCAACGGGGACTTTGCATCATCAGTTATGAAATAGATAAGCTTTTACTGCTCGCTTTCTTTTCTTTCTTTTGGGCGAGCTTGATGACTGTTGATAAATGCCATAGTCCTTGACCATCTACGTGAGTGGCACCATCCATTTCTGGAGGTAAGGGGTGGCAAGGTCCAACTGTCTTTCTAGTTGTTTTGTGCATCAGTTTATGTCAGTGCGATCTTGTGTTGTGCATGTAGTGTTATTTACTCATATTGCAAATCTTCTGTGGGTGTTGATTCTTATAGTTTTCATTTCTTAGTCGTAGTTAGGTACCGTATGAGTCTGTGTATCCCTGTTTATCAGTTGTAATGGCCATTTAGTCTTGAACGCCTGCAAATCTGGGTAATGGGTCCTAGCGCATGAACAAGTTTCCGTAGGGTTACAGTATAGTCACTTGATCTGTATAGTTCACTTAGACAGGTACGTGGAAGAGATTTACATGTCTTGTCACCACCAGAGAGATTCTTAAAGATAACCCAAATCACGTTCTAAGCACGCTCTGGGTTCTAACAAGAAAGTTCGTTTCCTTGTTTTTATTTATTTTTTTCTTTTTTTGTTAACGACGGCGAGGTATCCGACTGCCAGTGAGACGATAACTGTGCGATGAAGTTTTCGTAAGAGCTCCTGCATGTAGGAAAGATACCATTAAGAAAAACAAACTCTGCCCTGCTAGAGAAGGGAATGCTGTCGTAGCTGGTGGTGAAGCTGTAGTAGCTTTGTCAATTCTAGCAGTTTTGGCTTGGAGACAGAAGCTATGCCTTTAGCTCATGGGAGGGGAGGAGGACGCAGGTCTACATGCATAGAAAACGATGAACGCTCTTTCACGTTCAGATTCTCCTAGCATCTTATGCGTCGTATCCGCTGTCTTGAGCATCTTGACAACTTGCCGTTGTCTACAAGAAACCATCAGTTTTCTCCTGTTGATAACCGTTGGTACCATGCTTTTTAGCCACCGTTTTAAGCTTCATAAGTTCTTTCTTTCTCTCTTTATTAAATTGGTGCTCCATTCTTACACAAACAAGCTTCTCCTTCAAAATCGCAACCCCTTGTATACATTAGACATTTTCCTAGCATTGCTTCGTTATTAGAATCTCTCTGGATGTGTGCATTTTAGCAAGCGTGGTAAACTTCTTGGACCACGTCTGGTAGTGTGCGAGTATCTACTTATTTTACATGCAATCTTTCTTTTAAGAGCTTTTACAAGCTCTTCAATTGGCTTTTTATTATTAGCCCTATCTCCTTTTTGTTATTATTATTAGTTCTATTAATAATTTAGTATAATTTATTTATTTTTTTGAACTCTTATTATTATTAGTATTTGTACTTTCTAGTTTTAAGGATTACCTAGAATCGGACCAACAGAAATAGTGAATGATACAAGGTAGGAGGGATGCCTTTAAATCGTACGGAGGGAATCAGTGAAAATAGTTTGGTGCGCACAACAGGCAGGAATAAAATAGGAGCTGATCTGATAAGAATAGGGTCTTGGAACGTCGGGACTCTCATGAGAAAGTCCTTAGAATTAATAGAGATTTTAGACAAGTATAGGGTACAAATAACCTGTATTCAGGAGACCAAGTGGGCAGGAACTAAAACAAAGGAGATACGGGGTGTCAAAATATGGTTCTCGGGAAGGTCACGGAACCAGAATGACATAGGTATCTTAGTGTCCAAGGAACTTATAACCCGAGTAGTGGCAATCACAAGGGTTAATAATAGGATAATGGTGGAAAAAATGGTTTTTAATAGTGTGGTTCTTAACATAGTATGTGCGTATACTCCGCACATGGGTTCAGACAGACAACAAAAAATTATATTCTGGGAGGCGCTAGATGGGTTAATGCAACAAATCTCTAATAATGAGTAGATCTTCTTAGGAGGTGATTTTAATGGGCATATAGGAGCATATTTAGATGGATATATAGGAACCCATAGGGGTTTCGAACACGGGACTAGAAATGAGAGTGGTACTGCTCTTTTGGACATGGCCCTGACATATGAGTTAGTAATAGCCAATTCTCTTTTTAAGAAAAACGAAGCGCACTTGGTGACATTTTAGAGTAGTACAAACAAGACGTAAATTGACTATTTCCTTGTCAGGAAAAGTGTCAGATCATGGTGCAAAGATTGCAAAGTGATGCCGGTCGCATACATTTCGACTCAACATAAATTACTAGTTTTGGATTTAGGAATTAAGGGGTGGAGGACGCAATTTTTACCATGCATTATCGTAAAATTAGGTGGTGGAGGCTGAAAGGGGATAAGGTGGGACAAGTTCGGGCTAATACAACATGGTCAGTGAATGGGGATGCAAATCGAATGTGGAAGGGTGTAGCCTCCGTTGTCCGGGCTATTGCCATAAAACATCTAGGGGTATCCAAAGGGTAAGGGGAAGGGCAGATGGAATCTTGGGGGTGGTCGGGCGAGCTTTAGGGGACAATTAAGGCAAAATGGAGATCTTTTAAGGATCTTCTGGCAAGTACAACAAAGGCGGAGCGGGAAGTCAATAGAGTGCGGTATAGACTGGCAAAACAGAAGGCCAAGAAAACTATCTTAGTGGCTAGGGGAGAAGCATATGAGACTATCTACAGGGACTTGGATATGTTAAAGGGAACACAAAAGATTTTCAAACTAGCACGAGATAGGGCACATAGTACATATATTTCAACCAAGTTTGCTGTATATGTGATGAAGCAGGGCAGGTACTCATAGAGGCCCAAGCCATCAGGAGGCGATGGAAGAGATACTTCTATGGCCTATTTAATGTAAAGATAGTGAGCGACTTAGAGTTAGGCGAACCCTTCGTGTCAGGATATTACCAGGCACACTTAAGAAAGGGTCACGAGGGGTGAAATTATAAGGGTTATAAGAGGGATGGGGAGTAGAAGGGTAGTAGGGCCGAACGAGATCCCTATAGAGGTATGGAGGCGAATAAGAGTTGTTGGTATTGAGTGGCTAGACTAACTTTTTAATGTGATCCTAGCGACAACCAAAATACCGGATGAATGGCGATTGAGTAGTTTGATCCTCTTATACAAGGGCAAAGGAGATATCCAACATTGTCACAACTATAGGGGCATCAAACTACTGAGTCACACCATGAGGCTGTGGGAGAAGGTAATTAGAAAAAGGATCCGGAGAGCTACTTTTGTATCGGCCAACCAATTTGGGTTTATGCCTGGTAGGTCCATGACAGAAGCAATGCATCTATTTTGTAGACTCATTGAATGCTATAGGGAACGAAAACAGGATTTGCATATAGTTTTTATTGATTTAGAGAAGGCGTATGACAGGGTTCCTACAAAACTCCTACGGAGGTGTTTGGAGGCAAAAGGCATTCCTATGACCTATATTAAAGTAATTAAGGATATGTATGAAGGAGCATTGACGAGCATAAGGACAATAGGAGGCGACACAGAAGCATTTTCTATCAGTGTTAGACTACATTATGGTTTTGCTTTAAGCCCTTTTCTGTTCACTCTAGTGTTAGATGAACTTACCAAACATATACAAAGAGAGGTACCTTAGTGTATGTTACTTACTGACGATATTGTCTTAGTGGATGAGATCAGGGAGGGGGGGTCAATTCCAAGCTAGAACGTTGGAGGAACACATTAGAACCAAAAGGTTTTAGAATGAGTAGGTCTAAGATGGAATATTTATAATTTAACTTTTTAGGAAACTAGTGGGTATATGACGCGGCGGTGACAATTGGTGCTGACATCATACCACATAAATCGTGTTTTAAATATCTCGGGTCCATCATTCAGACTGATGGTAATATCGATACAAATATAGTACAACATATTATATCTAGATGGGCCAAATAGCGAAGTGCGTCAGGGGTTTTATGTAACAAAAAGATTTCTGTAAAACTCAAGGGGAAGTTTTATAAAATGGTGATCTGTCCAACTATGTTATATGGGGCAGAGCGTTGGCCTACCAAACGTCGGCATATAAGACAGTTGTTGGTAGTAAAAATGCGTATGCTTTGGTAGATGTGTGACCTTACCAAAAGAGATAGGGTTTGGAGCCGTGTGGTGAGAGATAGGCTACAGGTGGCTAGTGTGTCCGACAAGTTGAGAGAGACTAGACTTAGGTAGTTCAAGCATGTGCGCAGGAGGCCCTTTGATGCTCCGGTGCGTAGTTGTGAGAGTATAACCCTTAGTGAATATAAGAGGAGAAGGGAGAGACCTTATAAGACCTGGAGGGAGGTGATTAAGAAAGATTTGTTCGAGTTGGACCTTAATGAGGTAGTAGCTACAAATAGACGAGTATGGCGTAATCGGATAAGGGTAAGGGATTAACCTTTAAAGTTCGCCATTACAGTAGAGTAGTTATTTGGAGAAGGGATTCGTGGCAGGCAGATTACGGGGACAGTAGGATTGACATACCTATAGGGTATATGAGCAAGGACTCCTATAGTAACTAGAAACGAGGTGAGTCGGTCTTTGCAGCTTATCAAGTACTTGCGGATCTGGACTCCATCAGGTTTATGCTTTTTTTAATGTA
This sequence comes from Erythroxylum reticulatum, assembly GCA_025504915.1. Taxonomy (NCBI): domain Eukaryota; kingdom Viridiplantae; phylum Streptophyta; class Magnoliopsida; order Malpighiales; family Erythroxylaceae; genus Erythroxylum; species Erythroxylum reticulatum. The sequence continues at coordinate 28,872,960 of JANSVA010000007.1, read as the reverse complement.
TAGTGTATTTATTTATTTATTTAATAATATACCGTGCTAGTTTTACCTTTTCCCTCTGTAACTTGCATCATTCATATCTTGTCTCATTTGCATGTGGGTCTACCGGAAATAACCTCTCTACTATGTAGGGGTAAGACTGCGTACTATCACACCTTCTTAGACTCCGCTTCATTGTGGGATTTCGGATTGGGTGATGACGACACTCAATGTCATTTATATTAACATTTTATATAAATGGAACATAAAATAAAGAAGTTATTGCAACAAGGCAATATTGCTTTCTTTTTATATATCTAAATATATTTATTTGAATATTAATTACATATACATAGTTGTGCATATAGTAAATATACAATTAATAAGATATTGAAAATTGTAAATTTGCCTTACATAATTTCAAAATAAAATCTAAATTAATTTATGAAATATGTTTGAAGTTAAATTAACTTTTTAAAATGAATATTAATTATAATAAAAACATAATATTTTGCAAGTTTAAAATATGATTCACTTTTAAATGTGAAGTAGTTATAACAAGTACATCTTTCTTATTTATTAAATCTTTATCTATTATACATGCAACTATATATACACATATATTATTGAGATTGACTTAAAATTTTTAAATATTATGTTATTGGAGTACCTAAATTTTTTTGAATATATCCATCAAATACAAATATTTAATGGAAAGTAAAATCTTTAATAGAAAAATTAAAATAAAGAAGGATGCCTCCTCAAGTAAGTGTAATATTTTAAAATATAATGCATTTATTAGTTGTAAAATATTATTAAAATGAAATTACAATTTCGTGAATTATTTTATAAAAATTGATAGATAATATTTAATATGCCCAAAATTTGAAAATAATTAAAATTTTACTATCAATTAAAATTTTAAATATTTGTAAATTGATCTTATTTAATAAATAGACATTTATCATCTTAAAAAATTAACATTAATTTGATATATTTGTTTTTAAACTTAGAATTACATTCTCCAAAATTTGTTATGGTGAATGTAATTCTTCTGCTAAACTTTGTTTGGTTACTTTCTTTTGTTTTTTTTCTTTAAGTTGAATAAATAAGATATTAGTTTTTAAAGTAGAATAATACATATTAGGGTATTAGTAATTTTACTTTATCGTGTATTCATCGAGAAACAAAAAGGATCCAAGTTAGAGATATGGAACTGTAACGGTCACTTTTGAGTGCAACTAATGTATTGGTTTCTGTAAGAGATGGAGTCGACAATATCAAGTTTCAACAAAAGGGCCCTCGGGGTAGTGACTTTAAGGTGATGATTTAAGGCGTCTAAGTACATTACCAGATTTTAATTAATTGATTAAAAATATTTAATTAATAAATTTAAAAATAGACACTATTTCTAATTAAAAGTGCTGAACAATATAGCTTACCTGTTGAAAAATTGGAACAAAATTTGATACTTGTGCAGTACAATAATAACAAATTTTTTGTATGATTTTTCTAAAACTAAGATCACTTTAAATTTTATAAAATAATTTACAAAACAATTATAATAAAGCAAGAATCGTAATTCATATTTTATTTTAAAGTTTGATCATTTTCTTATAGTTTTCTTCAAACTGTTTTCTTATAGTATAAGTACCCAACTTTTAACATTATCCACAAAACTAGTTAAAACAATTATGTAACTATTGCAAAGAAGGTTAGACAAGGAATACAAGCTCTCTTAAAGCTTAAGCTTATGTATAATAGATTTTGGATATTATAGTAGTTTAATTGAAATGAAATTCTAATTTCAATTAAACTTTAACTAGAATTACAAATAATTTTAATTAAATACCAATAGTGTCTAAATAAAATATCTCATATTGATCCTTATGTTTTAAATATTTCCTATTTAATCATAAAGTTTTTTAAACTTTATAATCAAGTCCAACATGATTAAAACACTTTTCTTTCTTCAACTTGTTCTGGGCTGTGACCCACTAGATTCCCAAATACATTTGCAATACATATAAATTATAACCTAATCATATTTATGATTAGATAGAATAAATTTATTTAATTTATCTTTAATTCTCTAATTAAACAAATTTATATCCATAGATTAAAATTGACATCTAGTAATACATTATGACTACCCAAATATTTAATGTAAAATTGGTTTTAACTAACCTTTTCATGCATAATTTTTTTAGATCATTCAATCATTTCGTCATACAATATTTTGATAAGACAAAATATGAAATAAATGTCTACTATGTTTTGAGTCCATTCATGTTAGTTCTCCACTATTAGTAATTGATTCAATTAACAAAATTTGAAAACTATTATTCAAAATTTCATTCCATTTGGCCAAGTATTTCCTAAATCAATAATAATAGAAAACAAAGAAACATCTCTAATCACTTTCAGGTGACAAATTCTTTATTGATCACTCAATAACCTCTATATAGTTCATGCTATATCCAATGACTATTGATTGGGCTACCATTGACTAGAATAGGTCATAAGTATTATCAAAACATAACAATCTATGTATGAGATAACTTTGGAGATCTCAAATCAAAAGAACACTTATGCAATTATCACAATGAGAATTTCCATAGACATACAAGTAATGTTCCAAATGAAATTCTTATATGGGGTCAGTTCAGTGAACTTTTTCTCTAATAAGCACCCATACATTTGTTTAAACATTTTCATACTTTAGTCTATGATATCAATTGCCTTTATAAAAAAAACATAATGTGCACTAATCTTTTTAGATTATATTAGTGTCCAATTTCAATAGAATAATGACTAGAAACAATTTAGGGATAATACATAAATACAATATGAATTTCATAATTATAATCTTATCATAAATTCATTTGTAATGTATATTTATATCACGAACTTTATCATATACATCTAAATAATAAAAGATAAAGAATACCTTTAAATTATTTTATCACTAGACTACAACTAACAGATTGGCTATAGGGCATAACCGACAATCTCCTACTTATACTAAGCCAATCATTTAAGTATCTTATATCATATCACTATATGATGGTTATGCCATTACTAGGACATTGGTTTAGTAAAAGAATTCTACAAGATTCTCTATAGTGAACATTTGCTTAAAATTTACACCTTTCATTTTAATTATCATCATAATTAAGAGAAACTGTCTAAATACATACTTGAATCTTTGATGAGACCTTAGCTCCTTTTGTATGCCTAAAGGCTCTAATGTCCTATAGTATATTACTGTCTAAACAATGCAAGGAACTATTCCAATTTCATTAAATAACTTGTTGATCCAGTTAATCATTTCCACAAAATGAAAAATGTAATATGGCTTAATTAGCAACCATTGCTATATTGGAACCTTTCCAATCTTAAAATAATATTGTTCTAAGTAAAATATACCTTAATTAGGAATTGCTTCTAAAGTTAATATTCGTATAACCTCGAACTCAAATATCAACTCATACATAGAATAATAGATATCTTTAATACTTTAGAAGAATCAAATATCTCAAATATTAAACTATTTTAGTACATTATCTATGTATTTGGACTAAAATATGTAAATAACATTCATATGTATAGATCTTATTCTCATAATTAAGCTGCTACATTTTCAAATCTAACAAGACTTGTTATTAGACAATAATATTTTCAACAATTGAAAGTATAAACTATGAGTAGTATGTTTCTACATACTACTACTATAAAGGACAATTATACTCCCACTAACTTTCTTGTAGACATGATAAATTCACATTCATACTTAATAGCGATAGAAAGCTATCAACAGAAGCTACAACTTTCATGAAGACCTTTTTATCAAATTTTGCCTAAATCAAACCAGAAAAATTCATGAAAGTTTTAGCTTAAAAAGTCAACTCTGCTACTATTCATCTCAAAAAGTTAGACTTGTAATTCCCTAAAATTTAACACTTTCACTATTCGTTTCTTGCTTTTTCAATTCCATTCAAATCACTTATTC
>JANSVA010000007.1:28837562-28850455 GCA_025504915.1 Erythroxylum reticulatum | reverse complement strand
TGCATTAAACATATTGAAGTTGGAGTATTTATGTTTGAATTAATCACCTACAATTGATTTCAAAACTATAGTATGTGGCATTGTTCACACCTGTGAATAAGAAAGCAAGTTCTCGCTGTAACTCCTAGGCTTGTGAAAATTTTCACCAATAAGCCTCATGGGAGCTGCATCACGGGTTCCTAGCCTATATACCATCTTAGGGGTTTATTATGCTTCAAGTCATCCATAAGATCTCAAACCCATTCCACATAGAGTAAATGCTAATGTAATAATACATCTACTTGTCAACGATTCAAACATAACCCAAACATAAATACTTTGACTATTAAAGAAGAACATAAACATATATACTTTGACTATTAAAGAAGAACATAAAAACTCATCAATGGTTATGAGAATATTTTAAACATCAACATAAAATCAAGACCTCCTTTGCATTCACACAAAACTCAAACGCATCTAATTAATATATTATTAAGGCAACACATATGGTAGATACTAGTTGGATGACTTACTTGGATGGACAAACAACTACGTACTATAAAGAAAAAGGATAAGCGATTCTCTTCAACACAAAATAGGGCCTGTGAAAGAATATTTCGCACTAGTTAACTAGTGGGAATGCACCATTGTTTGAAAAGGACTACAATTGGCATAAAAATCTATTTCAACTTCAAAAGTATGCAAGATAAAACAAAGACATCATGAACATCAATTAAGAATTGCAAAGTTTAAATCCATCAAGATCTTTTTTGTGCAAGGTTGAAAGAGAAATAAAGTTGGTTCACTATAGGGAAAAGGAAAATCAAGGGCCATCACCTGCATTTCCTATGGGTTGTTCGAAAAGTCAGCTTTTTCTTTTTCCAATGTTATGAAATCCTCTTCGTCTCCCTCTTATCAATTCAAGTATGCTATTTTTTTTTATTTTCTTTCACTTTTGTTCCTCATCTCCTTCTTAATTGCAATCTAACCCACTTAGGTTTAGGAACTTTGCAGTTAGAGTAGAATATACAAAACTTTCAATTTTAGGGATCTTCCTTTTCTGATTTCTATAAAACAACTGACATGGTGTGCTCTCGCTTTTCTTTAACTTCATTAATATATGTTATGTAATTTTAATTAAGAAGTTGTGTCCACTAATCTTCTTTTGTTAAAATATCTCTTCCCCCATTTGTTTTGACAATTAAATTAGAAAAAATATAAATGCGTATCTCGTGAGCTAATAGTCCATGCTAACACAATTTTATCACGTAATATTTTCTTTTAAACTGTATAACAATATCATACTATGTTTACCATTTTTTTTAAAATGGACATAAAGGGATTAATATAAATATATTAATTCTGTACATTTCCCTACATAAAAAATCTTTTGTGAATAGCAAAACCTCACATTAATTTGTATATTTCTCTATGTAATAGGCATGTGAAATAGAGTAGTTGAATGAGTGCTTCATGGTAACATCAAGAAGCATAAGAAAAAAAAGTGCCCCTCTCAACACAAGGATTCACTTTTTTCGGTTCATCGTGGAAGCAAAGAAGTAGATGGGTGTGAGAAGAGAAGAACCTCTCAACTCCTTAGTAAGAAAGTTGTGACTTGAAGCAATCAAAATTTGGGAAATATATGAATAGTTCATAATAATCATACTTTATGAATCAATACATCGTCAATAATCAATCTACTCAACTTCTTGAACAACTCGTAAAGAGATTTTTAAACATAAAATCTTAACTACTAATTACATAATTATTCTTAACTCAATAAAAAACAAACATTATCTAATATTTCAAGAAATACTTTCAAACTCAATAAACATATATTCAATAACATAAACTAAGGGCAGGCATGAGAAATGAAGATTGAAAGGTATTTAACAAAGAAGTTTAACAATGGCCTTCATTCGAAAGAAACAACTCCACATTTACAGAACCAAACGATGTGACGACGACAACGACGAGCAGTACCTGAAACAGATGCAAAGATGACGAAAAGGACAAGCAATGGTGAGGTGTGGTGGCACGACGGGTGGTGGCCTTCAGTAGCGACAGAGATGACGACATTGGCTCGTTGAGTACGGTAGCATGCTAAGGACACACGACGGGACGACGAAGAGGCATGGTCGGATGACAACGATAAAAGAGACAAAAAATGGGGCCTTTTTAAACACTGAACCAAAAGCAAACGACTATGTTTACGACTAAAATTTATTGATGGAATTTATCGATAAACTTCTTTCGGTAAACTCAAAACTCATTTTCTTTGCTAAGCATGCCCGCGTTCTTTACCGACTGACATTTCTTACTATTGCTATATTCCGTTGAAAAATATGTCGGGTTAATTTCTCTCTATATTTATTGACGGAAATTTTTCCGATGCAAATTGAAATTTTTTTCCGTCAATTGTACCGACAAAATATGATTTTCCATCGGTAATTTATAACGGTTCCATTTTCGTCAGTAATTGTCCATTGCTAATTACTAATATTCTTGTAGTGTTAGATATAGTTGGTTATTGTTGGTCTAGAAATGAATGGTTGCTTTAGTTGTATAATATGTTAAATTTGTAATACAAATAGTGAAACCAAAAAAAAAAGGTCACTACTCACCCTTGTTGTAGAATTCAATATAGAGTAAATGATATTTAAAATTCTATACATATTTCCTTTCTTGAATTTGAGTTGGTGAAGCTTAATTATGAATGCCCTTACCAAAAAGAGAAAAAATCTCAAGGCTTCTTGTAGTTGTTTTGATGACATTTAGTATTAAAAATAGTAATTAATCAATAATTAATCTAACTTACTGACTTTATTTAGGATTATAAAAAACTATTACATAATAAAAGTTAGTTACTAGGTTGTTGTCGGCCTAATCTTCACAAACCAGAACAAATCAATCATAGACAGAGCCTAAATCATTAGCTTTCTAGATCGTAATCCCATATGGGTATGCCAGGCCCAATCTGTTTTTTGGTTTAAGGTATAATTAAATTCAAATCAAACTTAAAAACTAATAGGTTTCGAATTTTTTAAAATTTTTAATTAGATTTAATTGCTGAAATTTAATTTAAAATTTAATCAACTGAAGTTTTATTTATTAACATTCATGCAGTCAAGTCTATATAAGAGTATAAATAGATATGAGTTAAAATGTTTACTCTACTTATTACCATATACGGACATGGGAGCGTACTCGTATGTACATGACACTGCGTTCAATGACTTAGAACCAATCCGCTAGCAAGAAGATTGAAGAAACCGAGTCCTCTCGTCTTAAAAAGTTAATGCAGAAGTAAATTTCAATAAATTTGATCTTTTTTAAGAATAAGTCAACGAAGTATATATTATAAGCATGTCTTACAAAATGAAGAAAGAAATGTCAGTTTAGTTTCATTTAAATAAAAATAAACTTTATTAATAATAATCAGTAAATATTACATTACATATATTTAAATAAACAAGTTCTATATATTACTAAATCTGTCAAAAGTAAATGTTTGAACTAGAATTTCATAAATTAATTTATTACAAATCTTTAAACCAATTTAAAGGGCGAAAATTGAATAAAATTCTTTAAAAATAATAAATTTATCAATAATTATATTAATAATAAAAATAGAATCGAATTGCGTAGAATTAAGTGTCTTTATAGTATTTGTTGCTTCTGATTAAATAAGGATTCATAATTCCGACAACAATATAATTACGATAATGAGTTCAGATAATCTAGTAAAGATCTGCCTACTGCGAATTAGTAGGAATCGTTGTATTTGTATTGGCCTTCATTTAATCATGTACTTGTATTTTTATTTTGTCATGATTCTTGTTATGAAGATTAAATAGAAGGTCAATCATGAGCAATAAATAATGGAGTTTGAACATTTAAGTTTGGGGAATGAAGCATTTTGCGAACTTCAGTGAGATGATCCTTTCAGGGCAGTTAATATTTAACAATGTTAGTACATGAGCTACTACACAGTGTAGGGCTGGAATCGGTGCTCTACTTCTGCGTTACTAACTCGTGAATGCATGACTAATGCAGTTGTGGTCACCTATCTTTTCATTCAATAATAGGCCTACACTGACACGCATGGACACATGGGGATTGGGCGTTCTTTCTTTCCGCAGAGAAGCGAAGAGAAAAGAGAGTGGGGGTAGAGACTAGAGAGTAGGGAAGAGAAACAGAAACTAAGGAACGCTCTCATTACAATACAGGACAGGGACCCGAAAACACTTGGACGAATGTGGGAGAGTTGGGAGTTGGGACAGCTACGTCCACCCTACTCCACACTCCACTTACTGGTCCTGAAACTCTACGCCATCCCCTATGATTCTTTGTCTCCGCTCCATATATGTGGATTCTTTGTCGTTCTTCTTTGTACTGACAGTCTGTAACTTTAGGTTAGTGTCCCTAAACTATCAATACCAATATACATCTATCTTGTCCAAGCACAGAACAATTTGAAACAGGAGCAATGTCACTTCGATGAAAACTTTCTGGCCATGTGAATGATGTCCAACAGTAGTTTTTCGTGACAAAATAGGATGTTTCATCCAACCTACGTCACATGCTCCTAACAAGTTGAGTGTGCGAGGTGTGCTTTATTACAATTTAGTAAAAGTTTTACTCAGCTCTAAAACTTTTAGTAGTACTCGAACTTATCTTTAACTTAATTTATAAAAGCTTGATTTAAAATTTGGTAATTTTAAGTCATAAAATTGTCAAAAAAGTGTTTGACTTATGAAAACCTAGTTCGGTTTATTTATTAAGAATTGAAGTTAAGTAGAATTCTTATTACTATTAATAGGTCTATTTAAAAGTATTTAATATATAACTCAATCTAAATATAGAAATATATTTCTTAAATAAAGACTAATTAATCAAAAATGAAAATCAGATTTATAAAAGGAAACATCTTAAAATTAATTAATACACATTAGTACTATTATTACCAAAAAATTGAAACTTCTTGTATATTAAAACATTTTGCTCTTATTAATTTGATTGTCAAAGTATTTTATTTGTGCAGATTTGCAGACGTAAGTATAGGATAAACTTATCTTAGTTTCAGTCTAAGTCAACACGCAAATTAAATTTACTTTTGTTACAGAGAAAACCGTGTGAATCTACATTTCTGTAATAACCGTCATGACCTATACCAGCAAGTAATCGCACTATTCAGGGGGGCCTTAATTAACCTTACAAGTACTCCTATAGAAGCACATTGGCATCCTCCATGCATGTCATCAGTCTGTTCATTTACCCATTTACCTTATCTACTTGCAGATGGTAATTACTTGCGAACCTGGAAAACGTAGGGCTGCAAGTGTACAGCTATAAGAAAAAGGAGAACAGAGAGTTGTTGATGTGCTGTAGTTGTAGAGACTCTGACACAATATTAAGAAAGGAGGCTTGCGTCATATACTATATTGTCAAAGTAGAAGAACATTGGGTATATAAATAAATTATTGGATATATATAATTATTTATAAATTGCATTTTTAATTAAAAAAAAAGAACCATGGTATACATTTAAAGATGTCTCGACCCTCAACATTTCACAGGCCAATTGGTCGTCCTCCACCGATCTGTTAGCTCAAGCTAGCAATGCAAATTGATTAGCACGATGTGCTAGTCACCAGTTTTTTTTTTTAGTTTATAAAAAACTTACTTGCACATATAATATTTGTTAATTACATAGAAGATGCTAATTATTTAATTCGATTTCATAAGATATATATATAGAATTGATATTATAGTTTGAATTTTAAAATTAATTAAATAATCAATTCGATCAAATTTGACTTTATTTTATACAAATTTAAATTAGACTTTGAATCTGTTCGTCACCAACTCTTGATATGCCTATTATGTAAACATACTCATGACATTGCTCATAAAAAATTAGTTTACACTTGTCGGCCATTTCGTGAGAGTAGTTTTAGTGCAGAACTGTTAATCTCAAGTTCAAGACTGAAAGTGTCGGCCTAATACCAAGTACTAGTGGAATGAATCATGTATGTAAATGAAAACATTGGTTTTAGCAATTAAACAAATATTAAGAATATTATTTTATAAATACATTTTACATATTTAAATTTTTAAATCAAAATAACGAATTTTCCTTAATTTTAGATAAGTATTATATAAAATTTAAATATTGAAATAAAATTATTTACTCAATTAATTTGTAAAAATAAATTATATTTAAGTTTATTTAATTATTTAATTATTATCAGTAATAAAAATACATTAACATTAACCGTTAAACTTTTTTTAGAAAAATAAAAAATCATAGTTAAAAATTAAAAACTGAAAAAAAAAGTAAAACAGTACTTCCTTGATATATGCAAATAGTGAGAAGCGATGGTTATTTTTTATTCGTAAATTGTTGTCTCTGTTCGTCTGTCTCGCAACATCCGTAAAGACTCGAGTTCAGGCCATTTTACATATCATGTATTAGTATGAGTTTTATTCTTATTTCACATTACAGTTCTGTAAGAGACCTGGACTGGTTTTGAATGTCAGTATTGCTATACATGTCAAACATAGAGGGGTACCTAATTGGGATTTTGCCATGGACAAAGATGAAAAACCCAACGGTTCCTTTTCAATTAACTTTTCTTTAGTATAAATGGACTTAAATTTTAGAATTGCAAGAACGCATTACAATAAAGTATTACCTTTTTTGTGACGTTTCAAAATTCGTCGCTAAAAGCGACCATATTGCGATAGTGATGATTTTAAAATTGTCATTAAAACTAAGCATTTAATGACTAATTATAAAAGTGTCACAAAAAGATCAACATTTGGTGACCAATGTCAAAAATCGTCACCAAATGGCGAACATTTAGTGACAATTAAAAATCGTCACCAAATGGTAAACATTTAGTGATAAATGTTCACCATTTGGTGTCGATTTTAAACATTCGTCGCTAAATGAACTTTTGGTGACGTTTTTTAGAAATCGTCACTATAATTTGGTAAACATTTGGTGTCTAATTTTCGAAATCGTTACCAAAGGATTCACATTTGGTGACGATTATGTAAAACCGTCACTAAAAAGAAATTTGGTGGCTATTTTCAAAAATTGCTACCAAAGGTTCGCAAAAATAGCTACATGTTTTTTGTTACATTTTTCACATTGTCACTAAAAGTAACAATTTAGTGACGATATTTGAGAAGCGTCACCTAAGGATCAACATTTGGTGACGATTTTTGTTTTTATCGTGACTAAATGGTCCATATTCAGTGACAATTTTTGAAAATCGTCACTAAAAGTTCCACAATAATTTGCAACACATTTGGTGAGCATTTGTCAAAATCATCACCAAAGGGTTCATATTTTCCGAAATTGTTAAACTAATATTTTTATAATCTATCATAGTTAAGATATGTTTTATTAGAAATTTGTTTTGAATGTTTACAACGTATTGTTGGAAAAACATACACAACATAATTTTTAAGTGTTATACAGTAGTATTAATTAATCATTAATATTTATTAACAATGCAAAAATTAGTTATAAAAATTTTAATATTTGTATCAATATAATAATATGATATATGGAGTAGTATGAACTTTGAATTAGAAGGTTAACAATTCTTATAGTCATAGACTAAGAACAATAACAGTCCACACTCAATAGTATGCGGCTTGACCCCTAACTAGTGGAGAGGTTGTTTGACATATTCTTACAAATACAACAATAAATCAACTTTAAAGCTGAGTCCAGTTGATTGCGACGATAAATGACAATGATATAATTATTTTTTTGGATTCCAAATGACATGAGAGTAGGTAAAGGTAAACGAGTTCCTGATGTCTAGATTCTTGAGAAAGGTCCTTCCATGTTCGAAGGCACCAATTGAAACAATGATAGTTCTTCCCTCAGATATAGGGTTTTTTCACACCCTTTTGCAACAATGTTTCTGCTATAACTAAACTTTTAGATAATACAGTGAATGAGTCGCCAGATTTAGTATGGAAGACAAGTTCTCCAAATGAACTGCTAGTACGAAACGGTTTACCTAAAACACAATTAGTATAGAACTTAGATATTGTCAGATTAGTAAACCGTTAAATGAACCAAATTGGAGTGACATGCATACGTGAATAACCAGACGAACTCTATGGAATTGATGAATTTTCCAAAACAATCAATTTTTCTAATCCTTTATAGACCGTTGTGACATCGCTCCTGCCTCCAGGGGCATACAAGTCATCTTCGAGATTCAAGGAAGCTTAAAACAACATGTAGTATATACCATCAAATGTGAATATATATAATAGCTTCATCAAAGGAAACGAGATGTACATAATAAGGAAAGTGATGTTGTTCGGATGATACTAAACACTTTGAAGCAGAAGATCGGCCATGAAAAGCAAACGATCATTAGTTTATGAAGGGGAGATTTTTTTCTACATTGTTTACTTCTTCAATAAGGACAATTTTGCCATTCCTCCAACGGAATAAATTAGTACCATTCGGAACTAGTTAACATTCCTTGATTAATAATTTTAAGAGGTATATTTTGCAAATGTCGATTTAGAATAAAATGATGATATGTTCAACTCCAATTTCGATGATAAGTAAAAGTAGTAGTCCCGTTTAGCGCTTATACATCTTCAATGTGCCTAATGATATGAAAGTTACCCTTACTAAAATTTCAAAAATCTATTGTGTAGTTTGTATCATCTGCAAAATTTAGAATTTAAAGTAGAATAGACATGACTATGTTCATGATGTACAAAAATATAGTATTATCTATATTGGGCCATATTACTATTAATGGAAATTAATAAAAGTAAAATACTCTTAAAGACCTTTCACCAAATAGTTACGAAACTTTGATGAGGGAAGCGTTAAAGGTCGTTGGGAAGAAGCCAACCCAACCCATATACAAATAATAAAGGCAGACAGTAAATCATCTTCAAAACCCAACCATAAACCCAACTCATATATCAAATGCATAATTAAGAACTCACAATAAACGCGTAAATTTATAAGTTAAACTTAGCATAACTTCGTTAATGAAAATAGAACAAAAGAACAATGCCGATTCAATTAATGATGTTTCTTCGACAGTGATGATCATAATATAGAACCCAAACAGAAGAGAAGAGACATTGGTTCGTATGATGGAGGATTTTGAGAAATGTTGATGGCTTGAATGAGAGTGGAGGAGCCTTTTATTGTGCTTGTGATTAAAAACCTAACAGAACACGACGTTGTTTTTTTGTTTAGGTAAACAATGTCGTTTCTTGTTTACTGTAGTTTTTGGAAGTACTACTAATTAATTTGCTACGATCTATTGTATTTGGTCAACAAACGTCAGATATAGCGATTAATACATGGTTCGACTAATAAGATTAATGGTAGATGAAGGAAACAAGAATGATATTGTCGTGTTTACTAAACATTGATTCATTTGGTAATAATGAACTGTGGTTTGCATTTCTTATTAATTTAACTTATAAAAAAATAAGATACTAATTTTAAAAAACTTTTTAATTTAATTTTGGTTATCTACCAAATTAAAATTAAAGATTAGTCATTCCCAAAAATTAAGCAAATAAAGAACAATTGCATATATAAGTGAGAAGATAAAATTTTCATTTTGTATGATGTATTAGGAATACCTCATATATATTAATCAATTAAGAAAATTAAGAAAGTAAATAGATTGCTTCGGTTTTGGTGACATTATGGAAATTTGGCAGCAAATTATCTACCACTTAAGACTAAGTGTGGTGGTTGGTCGCGGAAATGGTCTTCTATGACTAAGCGTAATCCATCGTAAAAACTCTTAGGTATTTAAATTAAATGTATCTTTTTATACAAACAATAAGGTTAATGGTAGATTAAGGGCTAAAGGGTATATGTTGTCATGTTAGTGATAAATTTGGTAAAAATGAAATGTGGTTTGCATTCCTTATTAATTCAACTAATAACAAAAAGAAGATACTAATTTTTAAAAATTTTCTAATTTTATTTTGTTTATCTACCAAATTAAAATTAAAGATTAGTAATTCCCAAAAATGAAGCAAATAAAGAACAATTGCATATATAAGTGTAGAAGACAAAATTTTCATCATGTTATTTGTAATAGGAATACCTCATATATATTAATCAATTAAGAAAACTAAGAATGTAAAAAAAAATGCTTGAGTTTTCGCGACATTGTATATAATTGGTAGTGAATTGTCTACCATTGACGATCATAGTTTTGTTCGTCACAAAAAGGTGAACAGGTTAAAAAAAATATGTGGACGACGTCGTTTTGCTCACGTTTGTTTTAACAAACACAGGAGCTTTCCCTCCCTCGCATTTTCACTGAAACTTTGCTATTGAAGCTCAATCGGCCCTCTTCTCTTCGTCTACCTTTTGCCCTCCTTCTTTTGTATCTCAAATATTGTACTCTTCATCTGCCTTCTCACCTTTTGCTTGTTCTTCGACCTCTTCAAGTTCTCCCACTGCTTTCCATAGTCAAAGGTGAGTCCAATTGCTTATGTCATTTGTTAACCAATTTGAAACCCCTAAATGTGTTCATCTTTTCTTGTGTTTCATGTTCAATTTTTACGTTAGTTGGTGATTGTGTATAGGGTTTTTTTTGTAGATTTTGTCTTCCTCTGTTTGATTGGAGCCAAAACTGAAGAATTTGTGTCACATCTTTAGGTATATTCTCCCTTCCCATTACATGTTTGACAAAAGCCCTTTGTTGTATTTTGTTAAATTCCTTATGCTATGGTTTTCATATTCTTTGTCAAGGTTTGAAGGAAGCTCTTGCACGGTACATAGAGATTGTTTCATACCTAAAATTGTCAGGTATTGCAATCTTCTTTATTCTTATCCTCCCTGCAATCTGTGATTGCTTTTAGTACTTCCTTTAGCCATTTACTGTGATTACAGAATCAGGAATGACCTTAAAATGAGCCCTGAAAGCTTATGATCTCAGTTCATTTTTAAAAGAATTTGAACCTCTTAGAAATTGAGTTATCTTCTTTTATTATATAGGTAGATGGATAAGAGTTGGATGTCTCATCGAAAATGGTCAAGTGAATATGTAGGAGGAGTTAAGAGTTTCATGTAATTTGTAAAACATCAAATGGGTGATGAATGTAGTATTCATTATCCATGCATTGATTGCTTAAATGTCGACTTCCAAAGTCAAGATGTAGTATATAATCACTTACTAATCCAAGGCATAGACAAATTCTATATCATGGCTTTATCATGGTGAACGTAAGGAAGCAAGTTGTAGTAAAAGTAGCGGTATATGTTACGATGACAATAGCAATAATGATGTAGATGATTGTGATGTGAATGATGATGGTGATGATGTCATTGATAAGATGTTAAACGATTGTCAGAATTATATGTAGAATATGAATCAAACAGGAATGCCTAATATAATTGGTAGTATTACAGAAGATAATTTTGGGAGGTTATTGAAAGTTTCTCAAGAATAACTATATCTAGGATGCTCAAATTTCTCACGACTATCATTTATTGTGAAGTTGTTGCATTTAAAGGTTTATAATAAATGGAGTAATAAGTCCTTTGACATGTTAATTGACTTACTAAACGATGCATTACCTATTGGACACAAGTTGCCGAAATCTTACTATGATGCAAAGAAACTGTTAAGGGACCTTGGATTGGGATATATTCCAATTCATGCTTATAAGTATGAATGTGTTCTTTTTTGGAAGGAAAGTAAAGATCTTCAGGAGTGTCCTATTTGTTTACATCAAGGTGGTAGGTTGATGACGGGAGGGGGAAAAAGATACCGAATAAAATCCTTTGATACTTCCTTATTAAACCACGATTATAAAGACTTTTTATGTCAACAAAAATAGTCATAGATATGAGGTGACATAAAGAGAAACGCATTGATGATAACATTATGCGCCATCCTGCAGACTCAGTGGCATGGAAAGAAATTGATAAAAAGTTTCCATGGTTTGCACAAGATTGTCATAATGTTCAACTTAGATTGACCTTAGATGGATTTAATCCTTTTGATAATATGAGTACTTCATATACCATGCGGCCGGTGATTCTAGTCCCATAGAATTTACCTCCATATAAGTGTATGAAGAAGCCTTTTATATTGTTGTCTTTACTTATTCCAGGACTTACTGCTCATGGTAAAGACATTAATGTATACATGCAACCATTAATTGATGACTTAAACAATTTGTAAGAATTTGGAATACAAAATTTTGATGTTGTTGAAGGCAAAATATATATAATGCATGTTGCTGTTTTGTGGACTATAAATGATTTTCCAGCTTATGGAAATTTGTTTGGGTGGAACACTAAAGGATATATGGCTTATCCTATGTGTAACCATTAAACATATTCAATGAGGATACAAAGTAAAATACGTTATACGGGTTATCATCGTTATTTGGAACATGGGCATAGATGGCAAAAAAGTAAATTGTTTAATGGCGCAGTAGAATTGGTTGAAGCTCCGATGTAATTGTCTGGTGACAATATTGTTTACCAGCTATCACATTTGGGTGACATTACACTAGCAAAAACCCAAGTAATAGAAAGCGAAAGAGAAATGATATCAAACTGAATTGGACAAAGAAAACATATTTTTCAAGTTGCCATATTGGAAGGAATTGCTATTGAGGCATAATCTTGATGTCATGTATATTGAGAAAAAATTTGTAACTCTATTTTTGGGATTGTCATGGGAATTGATGGAAAATCTAAAAACACAATTAAGGCTAGACTTGACTTAGAAGACATGAATATTAGAAAGGACTCGCATTTGAAAAGAAGAGATAATGTGTCATACCTTATTCCCCCTGCTTGTTACAACATATCAAAAAATGAGAAACAATCATTCTGTCAGTTCCTCCAATTAGTCAAATTT
>JANSVA010000007.1:28821770-28837462 GCA_025504915.1 Erythroxylum reticulatum | reverse complement strand
CTTGTTACAACATATCAAAAAATGAGAAACAATCATTCTGTCAGTTCCTCCAATCAGTCAAATTTTTTTATGAATATGCATCAAATATAGGTCGTTGTGTGAATGTTAAAGAGGGAAAAAAGTGTTAGGGTTGAAAAGTCATGATTGTCATGTACTTTGGCAATGATTACTTCCTATTGAAATACGTGGGTATTTGCTGAAGGAGGTGTCCATTACTTTGAGTCAATTGGGAGAGTTTTTTAAGCAATTATGTTGCAAGACACTTAAAGTTGAAGAGCTTGATAAAATGAAAAAAAGACATAGCATTGATTCTATGTAAGCTTGAACTATTATTCCCCCCATCAATTTTTGATGTTGTGGTTCATTTAGCAATTCATTTACCATATGAAGCAAAACTTTGTAGACCGGTTCAATTTTGATGGATGTTTCCTATTAAAAGGTAATTCATATTAAATTCAACAAGTTTTTTCTATGTTATTTGTTTGTAACAATTCCTAAGTTCAAAACTGATTATGTTCATGTTTTTATGCTTTCTTAAATGTTATGTACATAATAGAGCTCGACTAGAAGTGTCTGTTGTAGAGACTTATATAGCAAATGAATGCTTGACTTTTTGTTCAATGTCCTTAACTGATGTAGTGACAAGATTTAATAGACTAGAACATAACTTTGACTTTCATGACGACGGTGGATTGTCTATTTTCTTCTAAAAAGTTAGGCCATTTGGTGTGGGTAAATATATGGAGTTAACTAAAGACGAATTCGAAATCACCCATTAGTATATTTTGAACAATTGCAAGAAAGTTGATACATACATAGATATATTCCTTTTCATTCAAACAATCATATTACAATTTTCTTCATTCAATCTGAGATTTTACTGTTGTTGTCTTTTTTAAATAGAGAGCACAAAAATACAATTCGCAACAAAGGGATTATTAATGATGAAGAAAGACATAGGTACAATTTTGTATCATGGCTTAGAAATCGAGTAAGTTTCATATTGATTACATATTATGAAAATATGAGAATACGTCTCATCCTCATATTTGTTTTCAATTTATCGTACAAATGATACAGTTACATAACCGTAACGTGCAAAAAGTGATAACAACATTATATAGTTTGGCATGTGGTCCTCATATTAGTGGGAAGAAATACACAGGTTGCATTGTTAATAGGGTGAGATTTCACATACAAGATCGAGATAGTCAAGTTAGAAGTCAAAATTACGGGGTTGTCATTAAAGGATGTCGTGATGACGATTTCATTGAATTTTACTGTTCTACTTAATTGTAAATGGTTTGATCTAACTGACATGAAAGTGAACGAGCATATTACTAGCATAAATGTTAGTAAGACATGGTATGATAATGATCCTTTTGTCCTTGCAAGTCAAGTCAAACAAGTTTTCTACGTCAACGATACTATATGGGGTAACAATTGGAAGGTTGTTCAAAAGTTTCAACAAAGGAATGTCTTTGATTTTTATGAAAGGGATATTGGTCAATTGGACGAGGATGCAGATGAAGTCTATCAAGAAATTGGATTGGAGTCCAATAACGAAGGCATTCCAATAGAAGATGCAGATATATCATCATTTCATAGGAGAGATGTCGATCCCAGCATAGTTTAAGTAGATGAAGTCCAAGCCCATCTTATCTTATAAACAGATGAAGACTATACTCAGGATGACTTAAATGATAATGAAGATACTTTGCTCGAATATCTTAGTGATGAAGAATCCAATGATAATGAACTTAATGATGATGATTTTCAAAATCTTGATCATGATGATTGAATGTAAATAATTTTTTTATATTGTTTGAAATGTTATATTCATAATTGCCTTATGTTGTTGATGTTTTACTTACTTTAATTTACGATGACTAGATGTATATTTTTAATGTTTCACTTATGTTTATACGAAATGTTATGCCAAATGGCTACTGATCTCCTTATATTCATGTGGAATATTGATGTTTGAGTTAAGATTATGTGTTATCTTTATATTTCATTTTAGTTGTTCAATATAATGGCACCTGGTAGAAACAAGGGAAAAAGGGTGACAACGACTTAAGAACTTCCTCCCCCACAACAACCAACTCAATTTGACTCTATTGTTCAACAACCAACAATTGCATCCCCGAATGAAGACAGTATTCAACAACTTTTACCAACATCATCTTTTAGTTCTGAGGGATCTTAAGGTCTATTTTTGTTAACCAAACATATTTACATTAATGCTTAAATTACTCATTACATGTTTAGTGTGTTTTTCATATTATGATTTTTTATTTTCAGGTTCTAAATCTAGCATTAGAAAACGGGGTAGAGGTATCACAAAAGGAGTTGAGTTGCAACGGATGAATGTTGCAATGAACAACAAGTTGTCTGTAACCATTACCCCTACACAACGCCGCCCTCTAGATAAGATCCAATCTCTAAAATTGTCCAGTAAGTTGGGCGTTAATGTGACGAATGAATTGCCTTGCCTTAAGTATGCCAGGAAGTTAAAGGAAGACAACTTGCTCCAAAATGCTTTGGATAAAGTTTTGGTAGTATTTCAATTCATTTGATTATATGTATTGCGATTTTACTTAACAAAAACAACAAGTTAACTTATATGTGTTCTTCACAGATGAAGTTCAATATCGTTGATATCAACAAGATTAATGTTTCAAGCTGTGTTAGTTCACTGTTGAAATAAAGGGAGAAGGATCATCGATATAGACTTTATAAATATTACCCCTTCCGATGAAGAGGCAAGGAGACATGCCACATGTGATTATTGGACCTCTACGAAGGTTCAGGTTTGTTTTATTTCTTTCATGTTTCCGTCCATTAATTTTGCTTATACATTTCATGACTACTTCTCTTAATTTAGGAAAAGTGTGAGAAAATCAAGGTGAACAGAGCAAACTGAAGGCTCCTCATAACACCGGCTCGAAATCATTTGTTGTCATCTGACAAGAATTTGTCAGTATAATGTTTTCAACTTATTATTCTATTTCTTAATATAGTAAATTCTATTATCTTCTAATTTTTTAAATTCATATAATAAAGTCAAACTCAACTCTAAAGACAAGAGTGTAATAGAATCACACTGTACAAGCTAACACACTACAAGGAAGGTGAAGACTAGATATTTGAAGAGGCATAAAGTAATTATATATGTACAAAATAATTAATATTACAATTTTTTATGTAATACTAAGTAATAATGTTTTAGTTAACTCGATCTTATACTTTAAATTGTAGCACAAGATGCAGGAGTTGTTGTAGACATTATTGTCTTAAGGGAATCAGCCCAATGTCGATGACATTTGCAACAATGTCTTTGGTACAAGATCATGGTATATCAAAGGTCTTGGGCATGGCCCTAAGTCTGTAGGTGCATCCTTGTCACGACCAGCATATGTCACAATGCTTCAAAAGGAGAACTAGTCACTAAAGACTAAGTTACAATGTACAGAAGAGAAGTTAGATCGTAATGTAAAAGAAGTAAATAAGTTCAAAAAGATGGTCAAACAATTACTTGGCTCAAACTATGTCAGTAGTAGTGACGATGAGTAGTCTTAGTTTGTTTATAAATTTTGTTCAAATTTTGTAATTAACATGTAATATTTTTTAATAAAATGCATTACATTTTTAATGTTTATTTTATTTCAATTTATTATTATTTAAATAAGATGTCACCAACATTAATTATAAAATGTAAATAGTTTATTTTTCAAACTGTCTTTAAAATTGTAATAAATTAAATTAAATTTGTTTTTAACAATTATAATACAATTTAAATTTAAAAATAAATGTTTGTCACTAAAAAGTTTTACCTACCAAAACAAAATTGTCACAAAATGTTATTACTTACGTTTACAAGAACTTCTCTAAAAACTTTTACCTACAACAAACAATTAGTAGCTAAAACTATTATGTTACAAAAACAAAATGTCAGTAAAAATATTTACCTACAATTACGATTTAGTAGGTAAAAACTTTTATCTACGAAACATATACGTCACAAAATCCTATGTACGACATTTTTAGTTCTTGTTGGTTATATATTTTATCGATGAATATATTGTGTATCCAAAACCTTTCTGCGACGATTTCACAAAAAAGTCGCAGATATTATTTTGCTACCTAGATTCAACGATCATTAGGGTGACGATTGTTTTTCGTCACAAATTATGATTTCACACGATTTTTTAATATTTAACGACGTTTGAATTCGTTGCCAATAACCTTATCTGTTGCAGTGCCGATATATATTATAATTTTGATCAATGCTGACTATTACCATAATTATAATTATGTTCATGTCTTGTATTTCAAATGTCTACATTATAAGATTCAAGCAAATTTAAAATTTTATTTATCATACTCCATAGCATCTTGATATTTTTAAAATAATATAAGTAGCAATTTATATTTTAGTGAAGTTAAGTTTTTGTTCATTTTTAATAATCAGACCATTAACTTAACATATATGCTGCCTTATTAATAAACATAGACTTAGTTCTAAATATATTTTTTAAATATTAATTAAAAATAAAGTTTTTATTTTAACATTTTATAAAAATCTAAATAAACTCTATCTTTATATTTGATGCTACTTTTACTTTAAATTCAAAATATTCATACATTCAGAAAATAATGAGTACATTTTTGGTAATATTATAATATAAAGTATAATTAATGATTGGAATTTACTTAAACCATATGTGAAATGTTAAGATATGTATCTACGAAGAGTGAATAGGGGTGACAATTGGGCCTAAACTCAGGTGCTTTTAATTTGGTCTAGGCCTAAGTTATCCAAACCCAAACTACCGGAGGCTCAACTTTTTAAAACAAAATAATATCTTTTTACTTAGAAAAGTTGAGCATCGGGTCAATCTGGGCCTAAACTGTAAAAACCTCAAACTTTTCTTTTTACATGTCTATAAAATTTCATTTTGTGTGAATGTTGTTTCCGGGTGAATGTAAATTTTATTTTCGCTAAAAGGTGAATTGGGGACCCAACCCTGAATGATTTGATAATACTTGAGACAAGTATTAAAGTCAAATGATAGTCGAAAAATTATTGGAGTTAACTGGTATAGAAATGGACTAAAAACAAATTTGATATGGTGGATTTGTGATATATCAGGATTGACCTTGTTTTAAATTATCGTGGAGTAAATTGGAAACACTTTTGGGCTAAAACATAGGGACATAAACTAAGTAAACCAAGCGTAAGAGAATCAACCATAGTTAAGGATACTTAAAGTAAATCGATCCAACTTATATGTTGATATGGTTAGGTGTAATATGTTATTAATTGGAATTTTAATCTTACTAAATACTAATATTTTGGCTAGGTCCTTTGTCAAAATTTGTAAAACAAGGTCGTAAGTTATGGATGTAGTTGGCAGGTTTTAGGAACCCTTCAGGGGTCTCCCTCATAGCTGAGTAAGACAATAAAATTTTCTCGTCTCCTTAGACTTGGGACTAATAAAGGATAAACACCGAACACGTGAGGGTGGTTAATGATAAACAACAAGCAGTGAGTGTGTATTTAAATTGATTTGTTAAGATGATTTTTACCTTACTATGAAAAGTATTTTTATATATAATTTCATTGGTGCTACTACTTGAATTTAAAAGATAATCTTCATAAGTTTTACATATGCTTTGATTTAGCATTGAATTGAGTTTTGGATGCACTTAGAAACTAATGAGATGTACGCATGCTTTAAATTGGCATTGAATAGAGATTTGCATATGCTTTAAATTGACATAGAAATGAATTTTGAATATGTTTTTTAATTGGTATTGAAATGAGACGCGATCATGTATTAATTGTGATTTAGCTTATAGTACGCCATTAGGTCTTTATACATGCATGCAATTATATCGATCAAAGTACGTCCTAACGTGCATGGCGGTGTTTGAGGGCGTCTGTCACTAACATGGGTGGTGTTGCGTATGTCAGTGTGTCTTGTAAGTCGCCCTCTGTATGTATGAAGTATATGTTGTGCTAGCATTGTTATGGGTAAGCGATGCAGAATTAGCTCCGTAACTATTGATTTATATATAGTGTTAGCATTGTTATGGGTAAGCGCTGCAAAACCAGTTTCATAATAATTGATATATAGAGGTTAACTAGGCGTAGGTAAACGATGCAAAACCAGCTCCGTGGCCTTACACCTAAGGGTACTATATGACAATGAAAATTAATGATAGGCTATGTTTTGAAAAGAAAGTTCATAAAAGTATTGATTGCCATCATTGTATACTTTACAAAAAAAGTGGAACTTGATCTTAGAAAAATGTATATGTTACGTTTTATATATGCATTGATCTTATGAAAAGAAAAGAATGTATTTTGTAAGAACATTGATTATTACTTGAAAAGAAAAGAAATTGTTTTCTTTTATGGAGTTTAATATTTATATAAATGTTTTTATTAGAAACCAATAATACTCACTTAGTTTGTTTAGCTCACCCATTATTTTCTATTTTTAAATAAAACCTCTCAAATGCATGCTCAAGGGCTTCAGCAATAGGGACTCCAACTGGTGAGTAGTCAACTTCTTTAAGTGTTGTTGTGTATGCATTTTTATTTTGCCTTGTATATATTTTTTAGAACTATTGCATATCTTTGAACATGTTTTAGAAAGTACATTTTTATAAAGAATGAATGTGTATAAAGGTTTTAAAATGGAATGCATAACTTTGTTTTAGCTTTTCAAAGTTTATTGATATAACTATTTGAGACTGTATATGAGTAGATTTGAAGTCCATAAATTGAAGTTGAGAAATTAATGTAATAATAGAAGTGTTTTGAACTTTTACAAAGACTTTGAAATTTTTGAGATGTCAAAATATAATTGTTGTGTAGCCGAAGTTTTTAATAAATTGAAAAACAAAACTCCAATGCTTATATTTCTTATTGTGAATTAAAGCTTTTCCTTAACAAGGATAATAGGTTTATCTTCACAAAAACTTTCCAGTTGACTAGGATATTAACCGGAGACCTACCATGGAGTGTCGGGTAGGTCACCTAATCATTACGAAATAGGGGTCTATCATGAACAACCCAAACTTAAGCCCAATTAGAAAAACATCATTTTACACTTTTATTAAAAAATTTATTTTAAAAAAATTCACCGGACCAGTCCATTGTCATCTCTAAGAGTGAGAGCATTTATGATATGAATTACTGATTAATTAAGAAGAATATATAAGAAAAAAGGCTTATTTTGTGAAGTTTCTTCAATTAATATGCCCTATAGTTTTTTTGATACAACATAATTGGCATAGTGCATGAGAAAGAGACATATGAGAGAAAGAAATATGGAGACATCCCCACATACCTGATATTATTATTTGATGCAGTGGCATTAGTCGTTCTTTACGGTGTACTTCCCATTTATTACCCTTTGTCTTTTGCCTAGCTAGCTTCATTTCTTCTGCATCCACTAATTTTACTATGTGTTCTTTGCCCTTCCTCTCCTCTCTCACCCTGTTACCTTTTGCTAGCTACTGCATTCTACTACCTCTCTCTAACACCTCCACATTCTCTCTTTCTCCCTACAGTTAGGGTTTCCTCTTTCAGGACTCACCCCTCATAAATAATGAATCTGTGAAGCTTGTCTCTTTTATTTCCAAAGGCTAAAAAAAAATTCCTTGGAAAGGAAAAAGAAACGTTTTGGCTAGCTCTTGAAAGAGTAAAAAAGGTTGTCCTCTTTTTGTTCATCTGATCAGAGGAACCTAGATCATAAACAGGTAAACTTATGTAGCTTCTTTATAACTTTACTATGCCTAACAATTCTCTTCATCTCTTTTTTTTTTTTTTTCCCTTATCTTCGGGTAAGCTAAAAAGCTAGCTAAGAGATACTACAAACAACTCTTTGGTTAAAAGCCTCTGATCTAGGGCGATGGTATGTCTGTTCATGAACAATATATATTAAAGATATAAATATACAATCATGGCTAATTGCAATGTTCATACCATCCATGTTGGAGTCATCTGAAGAGATTACCATTCTTTATATTGTTGCTTCTGCAACACATAAAGCCTCCAAAGTTCAAAGCATTAACATCCTTCGACACAGAGAGGAAAAGATAGGGTCATAAGTAGAAGGGCTGGTGGGTTTGGGAAGAGAGGAGTTACTGGATTCATAAAAATACAAAATCTATCAACTAAATTTAAAGTGAGACAAGCAGCAGAAGCTACAATTTGTCTGTAACGTGATGCGTAAGAGTCAAGTTGTTTTCAGAGTTTATGGAACAAGTATAATATGGAAAAGAAAGAAATCAAGGGAAACAAAAGGAACAGGTGAACAAAAAGCTAAGAAAAGAATTGGAAGGAAGATGCAGGGTAGTTAACTATCTGGTAGTAATAGATCAATGGCTAGATTCATAAATGGGTTTTGACTGATATTCAAAGACATGTGGGAGGGACTTTTGCTCTAATTGTATGACTGAGTCCTTAGTAGCTGGAAAACGAATAAGAAAAAGGAAGAGAAGTTTAAGGTTTACTTCGTGCCTTCATCTACTATATCATGACTCTCGGAGGTTACGAATCATATCCCCCTAGTAGACAGTACAGGAGCTATGAGTTATGGAGTAGCTACACTAAATGATAAGGGGTTTATAATATACATTTACCATAATGAAAGGAGGATTTTTGTGAAAGCAAATGGAAAAGCTGGTTCTCTTCTGAACCACTGCAATTGTTGCTTAGGAGAGATGAATATATGAAAAATGTTTTAGTTAATAAATTTGCTATTCAACTTGATTTGAAGGGGCAAAAAGTCTTACATATTGAAGGAAATCTCACAGAAAGTTCTCGATTTCTTTCTGGGCTTTACTTTCATTTGTTTCAGAGAAAATATGGCTTCATCAAGCTCTTACAACTCTCCATGTGCTGCCTGCAAATTTTTGAGGAGGAAATGCATGCCAGGTTGCATATTTGCTCCTTATTTCCCACCGGAGGAGCCTCAAAAATTTGCCAATGTGCACAAGATCTTCGGAGCAAGCAATGTAACGAAGCTCCTCAACGAGCTCCTTCCTCAACAGCGAGAAGATGCTGTCAACTCTCTTGCCTATGAAGCTGAGGCAAGAGTGAGAGATCCAGTATATGGATGTGTAGGTGCTATCTCCTTCCTCCAGAGACAGGTCGAGAGGTTGCAGAAAGAACTTGATGCCGCAAACGCCAATCTGATTCGATACACCTGCCCTGAAATCTCCACAGCATTGCCAACACTGGGAGCTAGCTCATTGACACCAATGTCGACTTCTCGCCAAAGGCCACTAGTTGATCAGTTCCACAAAAGGATAGGTAATGAAGGTGGTTTCTACCAAGTTTCTGGTCTGTCCATTCCTTACCAACTTCCTTGGAATGAGAACCCGTCAGGGAATATCAATGAAGAAGGAGGTCGAGATGGTAGCATGTGAATCAACTGTTGATCAGTCGGATAGAAATCCAATATAGGGTTTCTAGCCACCATCTCTAGGCATGCTCTGCAATAACTCTCTTGGTATGGTATTATAAGGATTCTAGCTAAGTAGCCTCACATGGACTCTTTGGCTAGAATACTTAAGTTCTACTGTTTCTTAGTAATTTGTTTGGTAATTGGGCTGGTTTTGCTCTTAAGTATACTTACTAAAACCATAAAACTTTTAATTTCTTTAGCCATGTTTTAACATGGTTAAAATAAGGGTGCACAAAATAACATAGTGTTGGCTGTTGAAACTTTTTTAGTGTCACTAGTGCAACTCATGGCATGAGCATGTTGAAAGTTTCCCAATTCTCTGTCATTTTTTGTTTATGCTTAAGAATAAATGAAGTAACATTAGTTAAAGTTTATAAAGAGGATTCCTTTGGCCTAAGTCTACGACTTAGTCATTCTTTACACTATATTCTTTTCATTTTTTACTCTGAATTGTTCTTGGGGACCGCTGAATTTTTGCATTTATGAATGTCTACAACGTAATGTTAGCCATAGACTCCAAAAGTTGTAGGCCAAAAAGATATTCAAATTCAACCCCAATTTGCGCTGATCAAGGTTTAGCTTATAATCTTCCTTTTGGACTAACTCTCTTTTGATTGAGAAGATATGTAGAAATAATCCATATAAGAGGTTACGCATAACTTAAATATCCCTTCTTTTTAATTGAAGCTTCTGTATTCTTTTCTTTCAACCTTATAAAGAAAAGAAAAGATTATACATCAATGCTACTGTGTTCCATACCTTTTGTTCATTCATTCATACATATACATATATAAGGTAGTTTCTAACATGTAAAACACAGCTTCTCCTCTTATTTATTCTATATGATTGAAAGAATCTAAACACTGTAGGACAGTGTATTATGGCTTTGCTGGATCTAAAAGTAGCTCATGTTCTCCCATGTAAGGATTCTTCAACTTTTTTTCCTTTTCCTGTTTCATTATTTCTCCAGCTCCACCACTTACTGTTTTTAACCACAGTTTTTCTTAGACAAAACAGTAGATACAAGTCCTAACACTGTTTCCTCCCTCCTTCTCTCTCCCACGCACACAAGACTATGATCATAATCTACTTATGCTCAAAATCTGAACCCAAAGCCTCAAACTTTTCCCAGGGTCCATTTTCTGTATTTATGCGTGAAAATATTGATTCTAACATTAGAAAAAAAAGGAATTGCAAGGAAACTCCATATGATACCTGTATACCTATGCATTAAAGTAGATTAGGGTTAGGGTTTCATATGTTATAGCGTCCTGGGTATTTGAGCTGTTATTTAACATCTACCCAACATGTATTATGCATATAATATATACATATGCATGTTATTCTTGCATCTCTCTGGAGAAAAAAAAGATATATTTACTTTAGTTCTCTCAGAAGAAAGTAACATCAAGTGAAAGTAACATCAAGTGCAAGTACTCATTCAAATCCTAACACTATAGACATGTGTATGTGTGTTTGTGAGAGAGAGAGATGTGACTTATTATAGGGTTTGAGTGAAGGAGGTGACTGAGAATTTCCTTATCTTCTTCGACTGTCTAATTCTTTTCATTTCATGCTTTCTCACTCGCTCTCTCAGTATCCCTCTCATATCCACACGGTTACATTTCGTGTCACAGTGACTGTAGGGGGCACAAGAGCTTTCTTCAGAAAAAAGACGACCATTTCTCCAGTTTCTGCTCCACTTTTTGTCAGTCTTTGAGCAGTAACACCCGTATAAAACTTAAAGAAAAAGTTAACTGTTCCCTCTTTCTTCGCCTCCGTCTTGCTGGCTGTGTCAGAGTCAGATTGTCAGGCCCCAACATCATTGTGTTTTTTGGAGAGGAGAAGATACAAAGAGAGATGTGTACAGGGAGAGAGAGTCACGTCTATTGTCCTCCAATTCATCGCCTCTTGAGTCAGCCACCTTTTCCGAGATTACCAAATCTTCAACTTTTATCTTTCTTGGAAGTTTTGGTGAACTAAATACAATCTCTGACCTTTCTTCTTTCTCCACCGTGGAAAAAAACTTGCTTATTATATCATGAACATAAATATTACACACAGCAAAGTACATTAACAGTATATGATATAGAATGTGTATGCAATGACAGTATGCTTCGATACGTTCAGAGGAATAGGCAGATAAAGGGTTAAGTTCTTGTGATATGACATGTTTCCTGGGATCAGATACAATCAGACGGCTAGGTCAGAGTAGGAAAGTAAGCCTTTATGTAGTTATTGTTGGATGTTTGAACTACTGTGAAGAATACAGTGATGATTCAAAATTCAGAATCTTTGAAACCCATCAATCTTTCTCTCTGCAGATTGGAAAAACGTGAGGAAGAAGTAAATGGGCAGTGGTAAATGGCAGGATTGACTAGGGACAAGCAAACTTTGCAGTAAATGCGTATACTGTTTGCATTTTCTTCCTGTTGGGACTGTGGCGTTGCATGATAGTACTGCATTTGCATCTTTTTACGGGGAGAGGATTGAGATTTCTTTGATATGTTGTTCTGATTTACTAATCTACTGTTACCTTTAGGACTACAACGTTTGGTATTATTTCAACGATGCACTTCTATTATTAGTTTTTTGCGACGTAAATGACTTCAAAACACATGTTTTTGCATAGACAAGAGTGAAGATATTCCATCTCTTAGCAGTAATAAGTTACTTGAATCTCTACAAAAGGCCTAACATCACTGACATAAATGATATTGTGATTGCTTTACACAGATAAAATCCTTACAAATCAGGTATCTATGGAAAAGCTATTGCATGTATAATTGTATTCCGCAATGCAGCTTAGCTAGAGGAACATATGTAAAAAAATTTGTTGTTTTAGATGTTGATCCTCCATGTTCCTGCTTTCCCTTAGATCCTCCACATGTATTTTGCTTTTTGGTTTTTGCTTCAATGATTTTCCTTTAAACAATTAATGATGGACCATATATACCTTGCGATATGATTATTGTAATTTGGAAACTAGAGAAACTTCGCCCATCTCTTCTTCCTTAAGATATTAGCACAATAGAGCAAGGCAGGCACCTAAGCCCACTAAAGCTTAAAGACTTCAAGCCAAAATTGGAATCTTAAATGACTATCAGAATGAGTAAGAAAAAAATGCAAGCTTGCAGAGTTCATATTGATTTCCGAACGTTAATGTTAAATGTTATCTTAGATAATTTTTAAAATTATAAAATAGTTTAAAATTTTTGCATAATTAAAATTTAATTCTTATTGAGTTTAAAACTAAAATAGTATTATAAATTTGATTCAAAAAATTATTTATTAAAATTAATATAAAATATTTTATTTTTGATAAAATAACTGTTATCTAAAATTATTTTATGTTCAAAAATAGAATATATAATTTTCAATTTAACTCTTTAATTTTTCTTAATTTATAATTTTTACCCAATATTTTTAATATATTCTCTTTTATCTCTGTACTGTCACATATCGAAATTTTGTAAAATTCGGCGTGGTGCAGCAGATTTTAGTATCATTTACCGTTGATATAACAGCAGATACGAGACAGTAATCATAAGCCTGATGAAAAGAAAAACAAAAAGAAATTGTTATGAAACCCTTAAAGGCTTTAGTGTATCTAATGATAGACAGGAGATCCTTCGTTCACAGATCCCTCTTAAACGGTAGTGGAGATTCTATCAAGAGAATTGGTATAAACAGCAATGGAGAAATACCAAAAGCTCAGTGATTTGGGAATTGAACTTAATGAGAGTCTCCACATGCACAAAGTACTACTCCTTCAAACTACCTACAGCTAGGGCTTTGAATCACGCCACATGCACGAGGACTAGGAACAGAAACATTTCTTTTACGTGGTGAATGCACATAGAATAAGAAAAAGTATTGCCTTTGTCAGATTATACCAATATATATATAACATAAAGATGATGAATTAAAGAATTATACTTTTCTTTAATAAATGCCATTCCTTTAACCAAATGTTCTCTCTTTTCCACATTTTCTAAACAAAAAGTGGTATCGTAACCAAGTATTCAGCAATTTCATTCTTATTGGTGTAGTTTCAGTTCTTCTTTCATTAAAAATGGTACAAGACTTAAGCTAGGCTTGACATGATGCCTAACTAGATATCGTTCCAAACCATGTAGATATGGAGATGATGACTTATTTACACGCATGATGGATATAATAGTCATCATTTATGAGTAACTACTAACGGTAGTTATTTATAGAAATATATAAAGGCAACGCTTTGAGATAAAAAACTAACTCTGTGTGTTTGGTTTTTGACGATGTTTTTTTTATTTTTTCTTAAAAGTTTTACAGAGAAAACTATGAAGGAGATCTCTGAAGTAGAAGTTAAAAAAAAAAGACAGTTCTTTAATTGGTGGAATACAACGATCAACTAATTATGTGTTTTTCGTTTTCTATGCATATAAAAATGATCATGTGCTTCACATAATCTTTGTGGCTGTGTTTTTTATCTGTTAATATCTAACAATAGTATCAGAACATGGGTAAATATTTATTTATGTTATATGCATGCGTGTGGAAAGATGACTATTTCGGTATTGCTGTTTTTTTTTAATATGATACACTGTTTTTCCAACCATTCGCGATTGTTCTTATTTAACAAGTTTTATACGGTTTCTAAGAAATTGTTTGATGAGAATCCCTATTTGTCTTGAGAGTTTGTGTCTGTATATTCCATCTGCGTATCTATATTCTATTTACTCTTCTGTTTTTAAGCCTCTCACATATGTACTGTAACCTTGATGTGACTAATAAACATTTGAGTTTATGGTCTAAGGCTGATGACTTCTCCGATGTGGAAGGTTAAGAACGCCGAAGGTTGATAGGTTGTAAAACATGGAAGATAGAAATGTTAAAAAAATAATAAAATAAAGTTGATTAGTTCAATTATAATGTAAATTAGAAATGAGATTCTAATTCAATTTGAATTATTCATATTTGAATATTAGAAATAAGTTTCTTATTAATTAGAAAGTTTTTTAATTAAAAACAAACTAACTAACTAATTTGTTTAGTTAAAATAATCTTAGAAATAAACTAATTTTGTTGGTTTATTTTCTAATTACATCAATACTAATTTGTTTAGCTGAAATTAGATTAACCTTAGAAATAATCTAATTTAGTTGGTTTTTTTAATTGAATAAATACTAATTTGTTTAGTTAACATTAGATTGTAGTTTCATTAGAAATTAGTTTCTAATTAAACCAAGATAATTGATTAGTTCAATTATAAGTTAAATTAGAAATAAGTTTCTAATTGATTAGATATTAGTTCAATAAATTGTTGATAAACAAATATAATACAAAATAAATAAATATATAAATTATTTTCATATATAAGCATAAGTTCGCTATGTGTTAGACAAAATAATTTGTTATTTTTGTATACTCTTTTGATTCCTGAAAAATTGTTTTTCAAGAACATGCCTATTATTAAGCAAATACCTAAGCTTATTCGATGTAAGGCACAGAAGAGACGAATTGACAGCATGTATGTTCAGTTAGTTAACATGCATTTAATGCCTGGAAATGGTCTAATACAACATGTTATTGCAATTAATAACATGATGCAAAAGTTGTATTTTGGAGGTTGTCTAACTTACGCAAATGTTGAAGTAAAGTACATGACTTTGCTTGCGACATTACCTCAACCTCAAAGCGAACTATTACGAATGCTTTGGAATAATATGCTTAAGAAGACTTATAATTTGTTAGTAATGACATTTATTAAAAAGATGCATACAAGGGAGTTGATTAGGACTTTATATCATATAGGTCTTCCAATGGAAATAGTAAGAGTCATTGTAAATCGAATTTCGCGAAATATATCACGCGAACTCGTTAACTCATTTCCGTGTAAGGATTGTTACCTATAGACTGTTCGTAAGATGAAGCACATTTAATACAATAGGTTGTTTGTTTTTATAGAACAAGGTCTTAATATTTATGTAATATGTTTACATGAATTTTATATAGGATTTTATCTAGAGTAAAGTAATTAGGATTCGATTGATGTATGAATGATGATTGAACACATTTGTGGACTTTTGATTTCATAAGCAATTGTGATCGAATTGTTTGCTCTATGAACGATTAATGTGATATTAACGTGCATATATATTTCTTTCTTATTATAGAAACTTAGTGTTTCGATAATGGCTACTGCTTCGAAGAATATAG
>JANSVA010000007.1:28787407-28803916 GCA_025504915.1 Erythroxylum reticulatum | reverse complement strand
TTTTCAATATAATACTTGTTTCAAGGCGGAGACTAAGCTTTGTATAATCTTTAGATGAATTCATCTTACAATTTTTTCTCAAAGTAGAGAAGAATATTAATTCTAATTGGATCTCTCTTAAGTACAATATCTAACACCCTAACAAAAGATTGTAATTCTAAAATATCTTATTTACTGACTTAAAAACTCCAAAAAGTCTCGTTCATATATGTGAGATAATGATACTTAAATGATTGAAAATAATTTAATAATATGTGTAAAATACACCTAAAAGCTTCTTAATACAAAAATCAATAAGCAAACATCTATTTATAGACTATAGTATTTTGGGATCATTTTCAATTGTTACAACGAGTATTGGTGGTGCACTTGTCAACTAATATGCATTAAAAGCTCTAGATTCACTAAATGTGAAAACACTTGTCAACCAATAGGGATATTGGTCGACAAGTAGGCATATATATGACACATTTGTCGACGAGTATGTTAACCAATGTTACAGCAAACTCACGATATATCAAATTTAACAACTTCAACTTATATAAGTCAACCATTAGTCTATATAAGTCAATCAATCACCTTAAAAGTATGGTTTTAACATCTTCAAATGTTCAAACTCAATTTAATTATGAATTAATCATCACAAAATGTTCCTCAAAACTTTATTTAAAAGATCAAAAGATTTTTATATTAAAATAAAAATTTTCAATTCCTCTTAATAAATAGAAAGATTCGTATAATGAAATAAAGTGAAAAAATTTATGCATGATAAACCGTTTAGAGCATCAAATTAATAAAGTAAAATTATAATTAACATTACACATTAAAGAATGACCCTGATAAGTGTTGATCTTCTTTTTGTTCTTTGTCTAATCTTCAATAGGACAGTTGTAAACTTTAACTTTTCTATATCGACTTTATAAGTTATCTTTGTGAGTTTTTTACTTTATTTTATTCTTATATTTTTTAATCAAAATTATAAACTCATTAATAGTGAGGGTGAGTCTTAAAGCAATTAGTGAAGTTGTTCCTTTATAACCAGAAGATTATAGTTTCAACAAACCAGAACCTTTTCATTAAAACACTGATTGAAACATTCCTTAGTTAAACATGTCAAATAATGATGCATCCCATTTTTAATATAAACAATATCACATTTGTTTTTTTTTTTTGACAAAATACAAATATAAATTTAGCATTTGTCAATGCGAAGATAGTTTTTTAAAAGTCATGTTGTTTTTTTAATATTACTAAATATTAGGATCTAAGTTAAATCCTAGTATAAATGTTATGATAAAAAATGCATCTTTTTAACTATTTTTAAATCATCACACACTCTAGCAATCAAAACTTAATCACGCCTTTATCATAACCATTTGGCTAGTATGTTCCAAATTTTGCACTTCATGGTCCTTCGTCCTTAATTAACTTCAAACTTTTAGGACTTGTGTGGTGGATTTACTGCTTTATACCATTTTCACATTAATTCAAGGACTCTTTCGAGTTTGATTTTTTAAGGTTAGGCTAACCATTTGATAATTTGAAAGAGATGGAGACGGGAAATATTCAACAGAAGGAACTAACATTGAACCTTCCTATACTTCTGCAAGTTCAGGAACATATAGGGTGCCCAGTACAGACCCTCTCTATATCTACTTACATTACATAGGTTTTTCTATGCGGATTTTGGACAGGCGTTCTATGAACAGACCAATGTTTTCCTCCCGATCCAGCATGCTTATTCTCACATACTGACGGCTCGCTCCAAAATGCTTCCCGCTCCTTGCTAAGATCTTGTTTTCACGAAGAAGTGCCTCACAGTCTTCAACTGGTCCGTTGCATTTCAGCCATGCAAAAGCTGTACAGTACACCATGGTTGTACGGAAATTTATAGCTAATTAACTTAATGGTAAATAATGGGGTTTTCACGTAGTAGTCATTCGTTTCTTTTTACCTGGTTGAGTCCCGAAGAGTTTGCCAGAGAACTTGCAGAATTCTGGGGATAACTCGGGCAAAGTAAAGAGACCACTTTGTTCCACTGCAGCCTTCAGTAATTTCCACCTCTCCGACATCTTGCTGCAGCCAAAATCGAAGAAGGACTCTTCTTTTTTCTTGGGATGTTCGACGCTGTCAGACACAACTGTCAGTACCTTAGCTGCTCGTAGCTGTGAATCCTTGGATACTCCTATGGTGGTGAGCTCGATGTACTTGATCATCTTCTTTGCTATCTCCAAATCTTTAACAAGAGCCCAACTAAACGATGCAAATGAAGAAAGACCAACATCAAAGCTTTATGGTCCACATTTCCTTTGAAGCAGTTGCGCTTATAGTTTCATTACAAGCAAAAGATAACAAGCCATATCTGCATTCATTATCTTAAAGTAACTGTAAAGTAAATCATGTAGCCTTACCCAATGCGTATTCCAGCATGTCCAGTGCATTTGGAGACGGTGAATAACATAATGTCATGATCAACCGGAGAAGTTATTGGTGTATACTGTGGCCAGTAATAAGCCAAATCATAAAACAATGTCCCTCTACTTCTGTTAACAACTGCCTGCCTGGAAGTGCCATCAGGATTATTAGGCGTATTAACTATTTCAATGTATGGTCCGTCCTTGTTAAAACTCCGAGCATCTCCAGCCCACTTATAGAGGCCTGATTTGAGGCAGTCAGCAATATCCGGATAAGACTGCAGTACAGGTAAAGTTATGTTAGGCCAGGCCTAAGCAACCGTGGACACATGATGGTTAAAGATGCACAAGCTCATTCTTTATACTCACGGAGTAGTAAGGAGCTGCAGAGACGACATTGATCGGTTCCTTTGCGTCTTGTGGGCTCAGAGCATACAAGAGGGCTTGGACTAGCTGTGTAGAACCCGTTCCAACAACAATGTGACGGCCCTCAGTTTCTGCATTTCCAACAATCTTATGGAGCCTAGTTACCTGCTTGGCAAACTCAGGTTCCAGGAACCAGCAAACGTTCCCAGTATCAGAGAAGTAGCTCACTGATCTCCAACCAGGAATCAAAATACTAGCTTTATCGCCTACTTGCTGCCAATACCTCTCGTACATTGTCGGATCGCCACTGCATTAAACAAAGACAGCAAAAGAATATACATCTATAATTGTGTGATTGTATGGAATGCTAAAACATCTATCAAATGATAATGTGGGGATCGAGTAAAAGATCTAGATGCAATTAGTAAATTGTTGACAGATACTTGACAGATTCTATTCAGCAAATAATCGGGAAATCTTTCCTTATTTGTATGGCTATGTAGAGCATCTGTATATTCACATATTTGACAAAGGTTTCAATGATCTACTATATATATGATTGTAATTTATAATCAGTATACTATAGAATTATCTCTTTTTTCAAACTTTCTTTTTCCTCGTGGTATCAGAGCAAGACATCCCGCTTCTGCCTCCTGACTTAAGTAAGGTCGTGAGTTTAAATCTCCCTCATGTATGCAGCCGTTTAAAACTTGAGGCTAGAGCTTTGCCTCCTGCAAAGGACCTATCCGACTCGAGCAAGGATTAGTTTGGGTGTGGATGGCTTAAAGGTGTCTTCCTATAATTGGGACCCTCCTAGGACACCTCGTGGGAAACAAAAAAAAAAGTCTTCTGATTCTATAACTACCTCAAAGGAGGTGATTGTAATCCTTTCCAATAGTTTTAATTTTGACCTCAACACCTCTCAAAAACTTTTTATGTTATTGAATGAGTATAATTATCTTCCATGGTCAAGAGCTGTCACAATTACTCTTGGTGGTAGATCTAAGTTGGGTCTCATTAACGGCAAAGAAAAGGCCCCTGGTGAAGACTCAACAGAATATGATACATGACTGTCAAAAGATCAGATGGTTATGCCATGGCTTCTCAACTCTATGGAGTGTAAAGTAGCTGAAAATTTCAATTATTCAGATTCCTCTCGAGATCTTTGGGAGGTTGTGTTAGGAATATGATATACCGCATATATTGCCAGAAAATTGATAGAATAATAGGTCAGCTTTCAAGAGGTTAGTTCTCTCCCCCACTTACTTCTATCTAGTAAATTCTCTCCCCTGCTCATTTCTCCCTTTTTTTTATTTATAGGTATGACGTCCTAACGGACTCTCTCAATACAGGGTATATTCCCATAATAATTTTCTATAACAACTCCCCTCATAGCACTGCCGTAAGTTGTTATAACAATCACATGTATCAATTTTCAATTTTGCCCTTCCTATGATAAGTATAATGAATAGGTGGCCTAACATTACCCCTCTTCCACATTGCCACCTTATCCTTAAGGCAGAAATATGAAAATTGGATGTAAATAGAGTGAAAGTCTTCCCAGGTGGCTTCAAATTTTGGCAAAGCTTTCCACTTCAGCAACACTTCCATGTCCACTACGTTGCCTTGTTTCGTTGGTCGTACAACTAGCACTTGTTCTGGTTCCACCACTAATTCTTGTGCGACTGTCAATTGCGGAAGTAAAAATGGTGAAGAAGAGACTTCGCCTTGGGCACACTGAAGTTGTGAAACAAGAAAAACAGGGTATATTTTTTATGTTGAAGGGAGTTCTAGCTTGTAAGCCACCTTATCTACCCACCGCAATATCTTAAAAGAACCATATTATCGAGCAACTAATTTCTCATACCTTCGTTTTGCTAGCGACCTTTGTCTATATGGTTTTAATTTCAAGAAAACTTTGTCTTCCATCTCATATTCTTCGTGGCGTCGAGATCCATCATCATATAATTTCATCTTCTGTTGGGCTCTAATAAGATGCATGCGCAACTCATCTAGGATGGCATCTCTATCTTCTAGGATTTCTTCCACCATGGATACCGTAGCTGCTTCCCTTTCAACTCGCAACAATGGAGCTGGATCTCTTCCATACAAGGCTCGATAAAGGGTGCATTTGGTAGAGGAATGAAAGGAGGTATTGTACCAATATTCTGCCCAAGCTAGCCACCAAGCCTATGATCATGGTTTTTTTTACGCAAAGCAACATAAATATGTTTCCAAACATCAATTAACTACTTCGGTTTGTCCATTCATTTAAAGATGGTAGGCAGTGCTATGTTTAAGGGTGGTTCCTTGTAACTTGAACAATTCTTTCCAAAAGGAGCTTAAAAAAACCGATCTCGATCTGAAATAATTGAATGTGGAATACTATGAAGCTTAACTACTTGCTTAGCAAAAACCCCTGCTACAATGACTGCGATGAAAGGGTGTCGTAACCCGATAAAGTGTGCATATTTGCTTAAACAATCAACCACTATAAGAATGGTATCAAATCCCTCTAATCGTGGTAAACCTTTGATGAAATCTATGATAAGTTCATCCTAAAACTTGGTTAGCAATGGTAAAGGTTGAAGTAGCCCTGATGGATTTGTTGTAGAATATTTTTGTTCTTGGTAGGTGACAAATTCTTGGACAAATTTGATTATATCCTTTCACATTCCAATCCAAAACATTTCAGATGCTATCCTTTGATATGTTTTGGCTATCCCGGAGTGTCCACCGATTGGTAAGTTAGGAAACTCTTGTATGATTATCGGAATAAGCTAAGAAGAATTTTGAATGACTAATCGGTTCTTATAAAGGAGTACGCCATGATTCACAGAGAACCCTTCATGTTTCTGCTGTCCCAAGCTAATTTCCTCTTGAATGTTAGAGATGAAATCATCTGCTTCCAATTCAATTTGCAATTCCTTCTTATGTGACCATTGTGGGACTGTTAACTCAGAAATTACAGCTGACTATCCTTCTGTGAAAGGGCATCGACTACTCTGCTTGTTGCTCCCTTCCGATACTAAATTTGGAAGTTGTATCCCATCAACTTAGTGACCCATTTTTGATAATCAACCCCAACAATTCGTTGTTCAAGTGAAAATTGTAAACCTTGCTCGTTTATTACACTACAAAATGTGTTCCAAGTAAATACGACCTCTATTTTATTATAGCTAAAACAATTGCCATCAGCTCCTTTTCATATATGGATTTCACACGAGCTAGCGGTCTTAACACTTGATTGTAATAAGCAACTGGCTATTCACCTTGTTAAAGAACCACTCCCACTTATAACCGAAAGCATCCGTCTCAATGATAAATGGTCATGAAAAATTTGCCATGGCTAACACTGGAACTGTTGTCATGGCTTGTTTCAAGTTCTAAAAAGCTTGCTCTACCACTTGATTCCACCCAAAATTATCTTTTTTTAGTTGTTTCCTTAATGGTTAGGCTATTTTCACATATCCCACCACAAACTTTCGATAATATCCGGTTAAACCTAAAAAATCTTGCAACTCTTGGAGATGTGTAGGTGTTGTCTAATCTACCATAGCCTGAATTTTAGCTGGGTGGGCAGCCACTCCTTTTTCAGAAATGATGTAACCCAAATATTTCACTACGGTTCAATCGAACTCACACTTCTTACGATTTGCGAAGAGTTGGTTATGTTGGAGTATTTCAATACTTAAATTAGATGCATTGAATGTGAGTCCTCTTTTGAGTTGTAAACCAAAATATCGTCAAAGAAGACGAAGACGAATTTCTAAAGGAAAGGTTGAAATATCGAATTCATGAGTGATTGGAAGGTTGCTGGAGCGTTTGTGAGATCGAAAGACATTACTAAGAACTTATAGTACCCATTGTGAATTCTAAAGATCGTATTGTGTATGTCGACTAGTTGGACACGTATCTGGGGATATCCAAACTTCAAATCTATTTTGGAAAACACTCGGGCTCTATGTAATTCATCCAGCAGCTCATCAATCATAAGAATTGGGTATTTGTCTGGAATAGTTACCTTGTTTAAGGCCCAATAATCTACGCAATATCTCTATGACCCTATCTTTCTTTTTGACCAGTAAGACCAGGCTTAAAAACGAGCTATTATTTACTCTGATTATCCCTACCATCAACATTCTTTTAATTAACTTCTCGATCTCCTCCTTCTGAACATGGATAGTGAGATGGTCATATGCTCACTGGTGAACTTCCCTCTGTGAGCACAATGGAAAGCTCATGCCCCCTAGTTGGTGGAAAGCCGATTGACATTTTAAACACCCCTTGATACTTATTTATAGTGGGTTGAAGGTAGTTTGGTACTTTTGTAGTCTTTTGTGAGTCCTTACCTATTTGTTTGAGCTAACTATAATCCCCATTCTCTCCTTCCTAATCGTTCGCATCATCGATTTGAGGGACATCAGAGTTCGTCCAAGAGAGGGGTCTCCTAGTGTCACTGTTTTAGCTCCTAATTGGAATATCATAATCTATAATTTCTAATTGGTCGTTGTCACTCCCAACGTTTCTAGCCACTATATTCCTAATATTATGTCAAAACTTCCTAGTTCTAGAGGAAGGAAGCTCTCGACTATTTCTATGCCTTGTAGCTATAGCTTAGTTCCTAAACAAACTCCCTCTCCCGTCACTGGCTTTCTAGTTCCTATAGTGACCCCATATTCTTCTATTTTAGTAACTGGAATTTGCAACTGCGGAAACAGTTCCTATATTGTGCATGGCTCCCAAATCTATTAGCACTATGACTTATTGCTCTCCCACTGCTCCCCTCAATTTCACTGTCCGAGGCGATGTCAACCCATCTATGGAGTTGAGAGAAACCTCCACACCTCGTTCAACCTCAGTTGTCTCCAATTCTGGTGCGGGCCATTCGATTTCCTCATCTTCATCTTGGGTAATTAATACTCTCAACTCCTTTCTACAACGATGACCAGGCCCCCATTTTTCATCGCAAAAATAACAAAGCCCTTTCTCCCTTTTCTACTGCATCTCCGATTTCATCAGTTGCTAGATTCCTCCTCCTATCTGACAGATTGCAGGCCCTCCTTCTACCATCCTCCTTGGTCCTTTACCTATCAAGTTCAACCTATGGTAACCCACATTCATCCAAGAGTTAATATTGAGGTGAGGGGTTGGGTGTCGAGAATCTTCCCTGTGATACCCATATACTTGGCTCGTGATCCTGTTTTTATCTTCAATTTTTTGGGTGAGATCTATGGCCCTACCGAAGTTAGGAGGATCCATGATTCTCAACTCAACTCGTATGTCAGGCCTTAATCCATTAATGAATCTACCCAGTGCTATTTCTTCTGTGATGTTATCAAGTGGTGTCGTCAGCTCTTTGAACTATCGTCAGTATTCTCAGAACTCCATGTCTTACCGTAACTCCGTCCATTGTTCATACAATGAACCAGTTTTGGTTGGTCAGAATCGCTTGAGAATGAGGAGCTTCATCTCTTCCCATAACTATATCGGTCAACATTTATTCTCTCATTGATACCAAAGTAAAACGTCACCCTCTAATTCTATTATGACAGCTTCTAACTTCTCCTCACTCGTACACTAGTGGTGACTAAAAAACCTTTCCACTTTCAAAATCCACCTATCCAGATTTGTCCCATCAAACATTGGCACATATCCTGGGACTTGTCATGTGGGTCTCCTTCTCCAGATTAGACAATGAAGATAAGGCTATTTTGGCAGATTCTTCTTACTTTTTTATCAAATACTCAAAGCATTGACTCATCGCTTGCAGTGTCTTTTAATGTTACAATGTTTCCTTGCATAGCCCCCATTGCTTCCTCCAAAGTGTCGATCCTCTTCGTCACATTTTTGTTTGTTATGACCCTTCCTAGACACTGCTTTGATACCAACTTATTAGGAATCTGATATACTGTTTATATTGCTGAAAAATTGAAAGAATAATGGGCCAGCTTTCGAGAGGCTGGTTCTCTCTGCCACTTACTTCTGTCTAGTAAATTCTTTCCCCAGACTCATTTCCCCCTTTTTTCATTTATAGGTATAAGGTCGTAACGGACTCTCCCAATACAGGGTATATTCCTATAATAATTTTCCATAACAACTCCCATCATATGCATTGTCGCAGGTTGTTATAATAACCACATGTATCAATTCCCAATTTTACCCTTCCTATGATAAGTATAACGAAAAAGTGGACTAATAGGTTGTTTGGTATATGTATGGAAACCAAAATAATTCTGCCATAATATTTTAGATTCAAAGAGAAATTGCAAACTTGCAATAGGAAGGGACACCTTTTGTTAGCATTTTAGGAAAACTCAAAAGTTTGTGGAATGAATTGGAGGTTTTTCATCCACACATTGTTGATCCAGTGATCCTGAGAAAACGAATTGAAGAAGATCATGTTTTTCAACTGTTAGCAAGTCTTGATTTGGATTATGAAGAGATCAGGAGCCATATTGTAATGATAACAAAACTACCATCTCTAAAAGGAGTCTATGCAGTTATACAATAAGTCCATAGAAAAATTATGCCTCGAGGTGCTACATCAAGTACTTCATATTCTCACGCTTATCTTACTTATCATCATAATGAAAAGAAACCATATAAGGGAAAGCGTCCAGACTTGAAATGTGAGCACTGTAATATAATTGGATATACAATGGATCGTTGTTGGATCCTTCATCTAGAATTAAAGCATAAATCAGGTAAAAATAAAAAGGGAGGAGATCAAAGGCGTGGATCCAATACTAGAGCTAATGTAGCCTCTCACACTGTTGAATCTTTTTCTTCTAATCCAGTTATTTTACTTAACGAGATTGCAAGCTATTTGCATGACAAAAATGGTCAAGGGGCTGTCTAAAATGGAGAACCAAGTCGTGATATACCTGCTGCACTCTTGAGCAAATTTGCTGATTTTTTAGTTAATGCTAATGTTGCTAACTCTGAAAACAACCAAGGTATTATGACTACCTTTATTGCTGCTCTAGATTTTAGTTCCATGTCTGATTTATGGATTATAGATTCTGGTGCCACATATAACATGTCAAATGAATTCACCACTTTATGTGATTTTCATCCTATCTATTTTACTGTGTATGTAGCTAATGGTCATAATATATATTAAAGGGAAGGGAAAAATCAAACTTATGTCAAATTCCATTGACTCTAATGTTAGCTAATGGTCATAATATATATTAAAGGGAAGGGAAAAATCAAACTTATGTCAAATTCCATTGACTCTAATGTTCTTTATGTGCCTTCTTTCTCTTTTCAACTGCTTTCTGTTTAAAAAATGATTTTAACTCTT
This sequence comes from Erythroxylum reticulatum, assembly GCA_025504915.1. Classification (NCBI taxonomy): domain Eukaryota; kingdom Viridiplantae; phylum Streptophyta; class Magnoliopsida; order Malpighiales; family Erythroxylaceae; genus Erythroxylum; species Erythroxylum reticulatum. Next base: position 28,793,827 of record JANSVA010000007.1, on the reverse strand, counting down.
AATTGTGAAGTGTTATTTACTTTTTGTAAGGTTGTATTTCAGGATCGTATCACCAAAATGATGATTGGTGAAGGATTCTACTTATGTGGTCTCTATTATTTCAATTTTGTTCATCAAGCTTCTAAAAGTCCTCAAGCTCTTCCAATTCCTACAAGAAAGCAACTCTTGTGGCATCGACGCCTAACTTATCCCTCTGATCTTGTTCTTACAAAAATAATTCCTGTTTTGTCTAAGGAAACTCATGATTGTGAAGTTTGTCATTATTTCAAGTCATCTAGACTCCTTTTTAAGTTGTCACTGTCTCAAACTTCTAAACCTGTTGAGTTAGTTCACTCTGATGTGTAGCGTCTTATTCTTAATTATATCGATGGTTTTAGATACTTTGTAAATTTTATTGATGATTTCTCCAAAGTTACTTGGGTTTATTTGTTGAAATCAAAAAGTGATGTCTTTGTAACCTTTAAAGAATTTCATGTGATCGTTGCAAATCAATTTTCAACTCATATCAAAATTCTTCAAACTAATAATGGCACAGAATTTATACATCGCAACGTGACTAATTTCTTAGCTTCTAATGACATTGTGCATTAAACTAGATGTACTCATACGCCCCAAAAAAATGGGGTTGCGGAACAGAAGAATAGAGACTTATTGGAGAAAACTATAGCAATTATGCTTTACATGAATATTCCAAAAATTTTTAGTCTCATGGAATGTTAATAGCTATTTATCTCATTAATAGACTACCAAGTCACACTTTAGGGTTCCAAAGTCCACTTGAAGTTTTGCTACATAGAAAACCTAATATACCTCACCTAAAGATTTTTGGCTACATTTGTTTTGTTCATTTGGCTACACATTCAAGGGATAAGCTTGATCCTCAAGTTATTAAATGTTTGTTTTTGGGATATTCACAAACCAAAAAGAAATACAAATGTTATGACGTGAGTACGAGGAAGTTTTATGTGACAAAGGATGCGCGGTTTGATGAAACCAGACCCTATTTTCCTATTTCAAATAAGGGGGAGATTATCACTAAATTATTTCTATTGCTAAATGTTAAACAAGTTCTAGATTTCCAGAAGCTGTAGATAATCCAAGCTTATAGTTTTCTGATGATCAAGTGAACTTGATTGGTTGTATGCATCAAGAGGCTAATATCATTCAAAATGAGTAAGAAATACCTATTGATCAAGTACAAACACTAGCTCCTCAATGGAATCCACCGCGAAATCGTCAGTCGCTAAGAAAATTGCAAGATTATGTTACTTATTTTTTTCAAGCATCCAGTCTCAAATTATTTGACTTATTAGAAGGTATCTCTTACATACTCAAACTACCTCTCTTCTATTTCTAATATTCATGATCGAGAACCCTTTCAAGAAGGTCAAACTCAAGATGCTTGGAAGCAAGCTATGAATAAAGTCAACATACTCCGTGCACAAGGCTCCCTGCTTTGCGAGGGTCAGAGGAAGGTCATCAATGTACGTAACCTTCCCTTTGTAATTTTTACAAAGAGATTGTTTCTATTATTCGAACCTATAACCTTATGGTCACAAAAGGGCAATTTTACTAGTTGCTCCAAAGCTCTTTCTCAAAGGCAAGCTATGGATTATGAGCTAAAAGCACTTAAAAAGAATGACACCGGGACTATCATACATCTTCCTAGCAGAAAACAAACAATCAGATGTCGATGTGTATATTGTATACAAAACAAAATTCAAATATAATAGATCAATTGATCACCATAAGGCGCGTCTAGTAGCTCATTGACACCTAGACTATCATACATCTTCCTAGAAGAAAACAAACAATCAAATGTCGAAGTGTATATTGTATACAAAACAAGATTCAAATATGATAGATCAATCGATCACTAGAAGGCACGTCTGGTAGCTCAAGGATTTACACAAAAATATGCGGTAGATTACAAGGAAACTTTTGTTGCTGTTGCAAAAATGACTACAGTTTGAGTGTTGTTATCAGTGTCCATCAATAATGGGTGGTCAATATCTCAAATGGATGTAACAAACACCTTCCTATATAGAGATCTCGAAGAAGAAGTCCTTATGAAACTTCCTCCTGGTCATCCGCAACATGGTGATCCAAACTTGGTATGTAAACTTCATAAATCCATCTACAAATTAAAGCAAAGTCCACGAGCATGGCATGCAAATTGGGTTCAGCTCTTGAAGGACTTAGATTCTCAAAAAGTATTGTTGATTCATCACTGTATGTTCGAGTTGGAAAGATTGAAAAGTTGATGGTGCTTATATATGTAGATGATCTTATTGTGACTAGAAATAATGAAGATTCAATTAACAAACTAAAGAAACATCTACAACAATTATTTCCAGTTAAGGATCTTGGGCCATGAAATACTTTTTGAGAATTGAGATGGCAACTTCTAACAAAGATTTCCTTCTTAACCAACTCAAATACATTTTGGATTTGTTTTAAGAAACAAGATGACAAATTCGAAACCTGCTTCTACTCCTTTAGACAGTAAATTGAAGAATGATTTGAAAGGATTAATTGGTCGCAAGATTCTTATTACTTGAAATGGACATATCAATGTTGAAGGCTACATTGATTCAGATTGGGCTGGAGATGCAATTGACAGATGTTCAACTACTAGATATTATGTGTTGGTTGGGGGTAATTTGGTCTCATGGGAAAGCAAGAAACATGTAGTAGCTCGCTCTAATTAGAAGTTGAGTACCGAGCTATGGCAACTGCTACATGTGAACTTGTGTAGCCTCAACACCTTCTTTCTAATTTGGCTAGTCCTTTTGATACTCCAATGACTTTATTTTGTGACAATCAAGTAGCTATGCACATTGCAGCAAATCCTATGTTTCACGAAAGAACAAAACATACCAAGGTCGATGGTCACTAAATTTGCAAGCAAGTTTAGTCAAAGCTTATTAGAACACGTTATGTGCGATCTTATGATCAATTGGTAGATGTATTCACTAAGATCTTACCTTCAGCTCAATTACAACGATTGTTACGTAAGCTTGGATCCATTAATGTTCTGGATCCAACTTGAGGGAGAGTATTAACATATACTTAATAAATTCTATTCAACATTCCTTATTTATACAGCTATATATAGCAAATGTAAAATTCACATTTTTAAGAAAGGTTTCAATGCTTTACTATATAAATGATTGTAATTTATAAAGAACATACAATATAAATTATCTCTTTTTTCAAACTTTCTTTTTCTTCGTAAGTGTCAAAAAATTTTGTTACGAGGACCACAAAGTGGTAGATTAACAAATGCCCACTTCTTATAATATAAAACAAAAGGAGGATCTTTGAAAAACTTTATAAAAAGTTATAAAGAAGAATATGACACAACAACTCACGTGGGAACATAGCTTTTATTCCCAACTAATGTGTGCCCCTGGTTTCAACAAATGACAGCCCTTCAATTTTTGCAGGTACTATTTATTAAATGGATGAATTTCGTATATCATAATAGGTATAAAATAATAGGAAAAGGTTATTTGGTCCCGGATCCCATGGCCTCACACACCCAAAGAAAGTTTATTCTTTTAGATCTATCGCAAAAGGACAAAATAAGGGTTGCATGCATTCTGCTGAAATGATCCACAGGGACCCACGAACATACACCTTGGTCCCTCCAACTTCGTGACGAACACAGCTAAAGTTAGATTTAACAAAACCAAAAATGTCTAAGGCTGCTTTTTTAGGACTTATTTAGGCAGTATGAGGTCCACCAGCAAAGAGTAGGAGTTAGTGAGGTGAATAATTATGACGGTGGGTCAAACAGTGAACAAGTACCGTCCAAGATGAGATCCTTGCTATTTGAGCACACTACTAGAAGCAGCAATTCACCCTTTGAGTTGGGAACACAGAGATTACAAAAGAAGAGCCGTCGCCATGTGCGGAAAACGGAAGAACTTAGTTTCTTTCTCTACACAGTAGACCGTTTCCAAGCACGAGTCTTTAGGACCTTCAAGGCTTGGAATAGCCATTTGTGCGAGAAAAGGGATAAAAACTTTAGAAAGAGGAAAATGGATGGTCAAATTTGTAGTGTCGTCAAAATTTACTGAGACAACACAAAACTCTACCAAACCAAAACCACGAAAAAAGATAATAACTGATGCACTGCAAAGTTCAAAACCAGGTTAGTATCAAATCCTAAAGCTTTTGTGAAGATAGTTAATATCAAACAAACAAAAAAAGAAAGAAAAAAAGGAAGGAAAGATGGACCGAGTTAGTGACACTTACTGGTCGAGATCGATGACCCTGTCTTTCCCTAGGTTGGCAATAGTAACAGTAGAGGATGAAGTCGTCGAAGAAGACGTGGTTGTCTTTTGTGTCCGATGAAAAGCATGCAGTTCAGACAAAAGACCACCAATAGCTGCCAAAGTCACCACTTGCTTCATCAGTGACACTCCGTCAAGACCATCTGCACCAGTTTTGAAGAAGACCCTCAAAAGCAAGCTGACGTTCAGTGCTAAAGAAGCTACCAGCAAGTGCCTCGTCGAGAAACTGTTCAAAAACTTCCCCATCTATTAGCAAACTTAGACCGATTACAGTTCTAAAAAACAGAGTACTGAAAAGAAACAGAGCCTATATGTTTCAGTCAATGTGGGGAAAGGAGGAATGAAAGAGGAGGGATTATATTGTAATGGTCTGGGAAAAGAAACAAAAGCTCCGAGTGACAAATGTATGGCAGATTGATAGACCGTTACCAATGTGTTTTCCTGTGCAGACAGAATTACGGGTTCTAGGTTCATTTTCAAATCTTTCTTGGATATACAGAGCAAGACTGAATTAAAGACAATTTGGAACGCATCTAGACCTTGACAGGAATCCAAAAACCGATAGATTACCTGGCAGATTCAATGGTTTCCTCAGCCTTTTTGACTTCTTGAAAATATGGTAATTTTGACCAAAGGACACTGATTGTTTTCTCTGTCTTGGAAATTTGTCAGGTGACTTGCTAAGTAACTAGAATAAGTTCATGTATTAGCGAGAAACATAAAAACATGATCAAAACCTAGAAAACATGATTAGAAACCAGCATTTTTGGCAAGTTGTTGGAAACAGAAGCAAAGAAAATTTTACAAAGGACAAATAATGGGATTTCTTGATCTTGGATTAAGCATGAAAAACAGAGCAAGAAATTAAGAACCCGAAAATGGTATCCACGTGGTGAGGATGGGAGTGTTAAAATGCGTCAGTAGAATATATACCACTCCAGGAAAAAAGTTCGGATACAGAGATTCTTCTTAGGAATAAAAAAAACCAATTGTTATTTTCCCGGAAAATTTGCAGCTTGCCTACTCCCTATGCCAGATCACGGAAAAAACAATAAACGCATGATTAAGTGCAGATTCACTGTTCCCTACTGTTTTTTTTTCCTTCTTCCTTCTCTGTTTTTTCGTTTTATCTCTGCCATTATTTCCATATCAAATCCCAAAACTTTTCATTTATTTTTCCTTCGAGCACTCACTTTTACATGGTTTGGTAAATAAGTGTTGCTTTAGTTCTAGATGATGACAACGAGTTGGCAATAGACAGACAGATAATGGTTGGCGTTGGTGACTTTATAGGTGCAGAGATTACCATCTAATCTAAAACGTGTCATTTTTATCCTTTCTAATCTGTTTCAGACCCATGTCAGTAAACTTGAAATTCAACCACTATCGGCACTAACATATTGGAGATGTAACCGACCTTATATTTTATTTTGGTTGTTCATGTTTGATTTCCCCTGTTCACGTTAGTTTATTATTGTCAGTAGAGGGAAATAAGTTGGCTACTTTTACAAGGAAATGTAGGTTCATGATTATTAAATTTGCACACAATTTTTTTTTAATCGGACAATCTTCAGCACTTTACTCAAAATTGGGCATATCAAATATCATTTTCCTCAAACATATCTTACTACTTAAGAATAATTTTGTGTATTACTAGACTTTATTAGATTTTGAGTATTAACAAAATGTTTATAAAGTTGTTATTGTCGTTAATGTATTTTTCCGGTATAAACATCTTTGAAAATAATATTAAACCACCCTAAATATTATTACAGAGGTAAGTAAAGCTTGTTAAAATATAAAAATTAGAAAGAAAAAGGTAAAATTATAAGAGATTATGATATATTAAACTCATTAATACAATAGAATTTCCAATAATTAAAGTAGCATTTGTATTAATTTAAATTTTAATAACAATTATTATTATTCACTTATGTTATATTTGATATATGAAATAAAAATAATATTATAATATTATCTTTTCTCTCATGTGTTGCTATTGCTACATTGAGACTTCCTGAATCTAGGCCGAGTTAGTTTTCTAATTTAATAATCAATGTTTTAAAAATTATATTGGAAGTTAAGGTAATATAACAAGAGATTTAAGATTTAAAAGGTT
>JANSVA010000007.1:28777187-28787307 GCA_025504915.1 Erythroxylum reticulatum | reverse complement strand
TAATTTAATAATCAATGTTTTAAAAATTATATTGGAAGTTAAGGTAATATAACAAGAGATTTAAGATTTAAAAGGTTCAACCAGTATTAGATCGTCACAAAATCAGCTAAAGATTGAATAAAATTAAAGAATTCAAAATATGATTAAAAAATATTATCCTTGTCTATTGAAAAATTTAAAATTTAATTTAAAAAAGAGATTTTTAAATAAAAATTAATTGGTTTGTTTTGATTTATAAGAACTTATTAACTTACTAAAATTGACCAGTTAATTAATAAATTGACTATTTTTAACAATTAAAATTATTAAACTAAATCAAACCAAAAATTAAATGGTTTAAAATTTTAACAGTTGATACGGTTAAATTAGTTGAGTTTTTTAATCATTGCTAATAATGTACTTTTTCATTTTAACGGTTGATACGGTTAAATTAGTTGAGTTTTTTAATCATTGCTAATAATGTACTTTTTCGAGTGGAGGAAGACATTGAGCAAATTAATTATTCTTAACAAGTTTAAAGTAAGCTTTTTCATTTATTACATTATGGGATTCTATAAAACATTCTATTTTAAACAAAAACTTAAAGCTTCAAATAATTAGAATTTTTTAAATATGATTGGATGCAATAAAATAAAATGAATTGTACTTATCTAACAGTTAAATATAAATGATTTATGATTCGTCAATTTTTGAGTCCTAATCATGGAGAGACAGATTGATGAGAATGAATATTCTAAATAATTATATCATTTCTATTAATTATGATTTACTTAATAAAGAAAATTCTAATTCTATATAATCATATATATATATATGTATTGATAGATAGATAGATAGATAAATAGATAGATAGATCATTAAAATAGTCAAAAATAAAATAAAGAAAATCATAAAAATATAATTATTCTCACTGTTGAGCTATTTATTTTAGTATCAATCCACAATTATTTCTTTGTACATATGTAATTATTATTATTATATATTTTCACATTGCATCATATATTAAAATTAATTCGTTGATTATAATCATCTAATAATTTTTAAATTTGAGTAAATGCATTTGTCCATGAGATATTTCACATAATCCAAAGTGATTTGAACAACAAAAAGACTACTCTTTCTTAATCCAGTGGGTAGGTGGGGAATTCTTTCAAACTCTTGTAGATATTCCTGTTTTAGTTCATTTTGTTCTCCAGCTTCTTTTCCTGCAAAGGTCATTGCAGGCACATACTTTGAGAAAAAACAGAATGATTCTAAAGATGAAAGCGACAAAACAACTTAGGGTTGTTCTGTTTTAATAAAACATAATTAAAAAAAAAGCATAACCAGATCAGAAAATGATCCCTTTTTTTTTTTGGTATCTTGTGGTTTTTCTGTCCTCGTTTTTTCTACGAAGGGTCCACAAAATCAGGGATTCTGGAGAAAGACACGACTACATTCAAACCGATTGGGATGGGACGTTTCTGAGAGATCAGTCGTGGCAAGCTATTCTCTTGCATGCAATATGAACAATTGATTTTGAAATCATCGAAAATTAATGGCAAATGGTCCTCCGTCTAGAGAACGTGCACAGTTTTGTGTCCTCAACTTCCACAGAACAAACTTTTAACTAGCTAGGTCCCCTGCTCGACTAGGATAGAACATTAGCTAGGACCATTCCTACTAGCCTTTTTCTGGTTCATGGAATTTCACTTACCAAAGATATATGTAATTGGAATTAAGAATTTTAATAGAATGGAATAATTTATAATAAAATAAAATATAAATAAATATAATATTAAAAAATTATTGATTGCAAAGAAAGAATTTATAATATAATTTAATAAAATATTATTTAAAAGAAAAGTTTATAATATAATATAATAAAATATTGCTCATTATTTTACATTCCAACCTAAACTTTTTCCATTCGAGGTAACTTTTTTTTACTGTTTATAATAAAATAAGATATGACGTAAAACTCTCTTATTCTATCATATTCCATTCTATTTCATTATAAACTCTCATCTTATATTCCATTTCATTTCAATAATAATCACCCAATCAAACATAGCCTAAGTCAGCTTTTAGAAATTTTTAGTTCAAAATAAATAATTTATTGTATAATCACATCACAATTTGTGTTAAAATAATTTAATAAAAATAATAAAATTTTATTTTAAATATTTATAATATGACAACATACATTTATAATAATTTAGATGAATAAAATATTTTTAAAAATAAATAAAAGGCACACAAAAAGAGATGGGTATAATTTATTATATTTAAAAATAAATAAATAAATAAAAGTCTCTTTTAATTAATTCCTATATAAAAATTTACAGTGTAATAAAAGGACTACTGATTCGAGGGTATATTCTAGGCATTTCAGTATCTCTCCACCTGTTCAATGAAGGAGAGTACCTTGAGAATGAAGACTACGGTCCTCATTTTAAGACCGCATACCTGTCAAAGGTAGCTTGTATTGTTGCCGCCATTCTTGTCTATTTGCTAGTTAGAGTGAAACGCTTGAATTAAAAAACGTTCCTTTATCATCCAAGTGTAAAGGAATCGTGAGAGTGGAATTAGTGAAGCCTCCATAGTCAGCAAACAGAAGACTTTGGACTTTACCACGATAACCAAACTTGGACAGGACCCCAGATTCCAAGACCATACGATTGACACCTAGAAAATGTAATGTTCCAAGAAATTCCCAGGGCAGTTCTGAACGAACAGGACACCAATACGAGGGATACCAGAAAATGGACAAACAGTGGCATTGTAACTCGCATTTTTCTGTTGATAGATTCCTTCTACACATACGCTTTTGCCCAATTTTTGATTCACAACCCACAATCCTCACCTAGTCCTGCTGCCTGCTGTAGGAAACTACAATGAAGCCCACTAGGGAGTGGTTGGGCGGTGTCAGGAGTCTTTAAGATTTGTTGATTGTATTGAGGTTTTGAGTTTGAATTCCTTTAACGATTATTTGATCGAGCTACACGATATACACTTAATATTAAAAATAATAAATATTGGTTGAATAAGTTTAAAGTAAAACCATAATTAAAAAATGTAGATTCGGGTCAAGCCAATTCAAAGATGAAAATCAAAATTTACTTAATTGAATTTCTCATGTACTTTAAAAAATTTTATGTGCCAATAAAGAATAGATTTACCAATCAAGCTCAAGCTAATCTTGAAGTCAAAGGGCTAGGTCCAATTTGACCGAAGCTCAAATTGGGCTCAGACTCGGATTTTTCGAGTTTGACTCGATTTGAGGCATGATAACTAAAAAAAAAACGATATCATTTTTATATTTTAATTTAAAAAATTAGAAGCTTAGTTGCATTAGGCCTGAGCTTAGGCAGAAGCTAGTGAGCTGAGCTCAAGCTTGAGCGAGCCCAGCCCGATTTGCCCATTGTTACCCCTAATAATGAAAAGCAAAACAAAATGAAAATTTTGAATAAGCTAACAATAAATAATAAATTATAACAAACTTGAATAAAAAATTAAATGCTAACATAAATAATTAAATAATTTCTAGATTTCCTTTTAGTTTGATAAAAATAATATAAATCCAACTTAAACAAGATGAAAGAAAATTGAAGAGTAGAGAGACATTCGACAAATATATTTGCAATTTATTCCTTGAAAGAAATATGTCCAGGTTAAATAAAGTCATGCTTATATTTGTCTCGTATCAGATGATAAATATTTTTGGTTAAAAAGGTAAATAATTGAATTAATCATCAAAGTAAAAAAGGTATACAAGAAGCCTCCGTAGAAAGCATCCTTACAATCAATCTCACATGTTATAAGATAAGATCAATATTCTACACACCTTAAAAGACACAAAGTTAATCAATTATCTAAGAATGAGCTATGATCTCAGTATAATTCCTTGTTGCAATACTTGTGGTTTGCTTCTTTATTTTTCAAGAGATAAGAGATCCTCTTAAGAATATATAATATCCAATTAGTAAACATCTTATATCTAGATGCCCAATCTATCATAATAAACTTTAAGCTTGAATGAATTGATTGCATGAAGAAGCAAGCCTTTGAAAAGACAACCTTTCAATTATTTGAGAACATGTAAAGTTGTATACTAGTGAACCTTAGATAGTGACTGAACGAACTAAATACGTTGTTAAATGACATAAGTAATGTCAAATTGCGTGAAGCCCATGTAAAGAAGTTTTCCTATTAACCTTATATATTTTTTGGCTCAGGAATCAAAGGAAAAAGTTCAATTGTAAATTTTTAAACTTAGAAGTGGTGTAGTTACAGCTTTTGATGTAATTAATATAACATCTTGTATAATTTCAAGAATATATTTCATTTAATTAATATAGATACCAAATTCTAATCTTGCAACTTCGATCTCTAAAAAATATTATGCATAGTCAAAGTCCTTTATAGTAAACTTATCGTACAAATTTTCTTTCACTTATGTAATGACGGTAAACTTAGCGTGCAAAATTTATTTGACTTATGTAATTACAACTTCTGAAGATCCTATTATGAACATATCATCAACATACACATTTAAGGCTAAGAAAGGGTTATTACTGGATCTTTCAAACAAGCAATGATCATTTTTTAATTGCTTAAAACCATATACATGTAATTATGATATAAATTCTAGGTTCCACTGGCATAAAACATGTTTCAAGCCATAAAGAGACCTTTTCAATTTGTAAACTTGAACACCCTTTACCTTAGTGTATCTTTTTGGAGCTTTTATATAAATTTCTATAACCAAGCATTCATATAAAAAGGCCTTGGTGATATCCAATTGGTTTAATAACTATAAATTAACAAAAATAATGAACAGAAAGACTCCCATGGTAACTAGCTTTACAATTAGTGAAAACTTTCAAAGTTATTAGTTCCCTCAATTTTAACCTTATATCGATCTACTGTTCCATCTAGTTTAAACTTCGACTTTTACACCCATTTGGATCTCATGAATTTATTCCCTTTAGGTAAATCAGTAAGTTCCTAAGTATGGATTTTCTCCAAAGCTTTTAGCTCAGAATTTATAGCCTAACTCTCCAAAGCTTTTAGCTCATAATTTATAGCCTAAACCCATTCATTTTCTATTCTAGCTTGATTATAAGAACATGGATCATAGGTATTAGTCATATTGGCTAAAACAAGATGCGCGAGGAAGAAAATTTTGGTGATTGAAGAAAAAGATAATGTTGGGTATAAAAGGTAAAGAAATGTCTAACTGAGACAAATGAATAGGTAGTAATCAAGACTAAACATTATTTGAGACCAAATATGTCATCTAGGTAGATCTTTGTTTCACTCTAATATTATACCTCAAAGTAGGTATATTATGGGTTGATGAAGGATCAAAAACTTCTTAATTATGATGTCCTCATTTGAGTGAGTGAGAATGGGCTCAAGAATTGGTATATCAGTGTTTAATGTCATAGGCTTATTTACTAGAATAGGTAATGATTTTGAGATTTCTTAGTTAGAAAAAATACAATGTAAAGATTTATAACTATCATTTAGAGGAATAGACACATAAAGAATATTTTCTTATGAAAAAACACACCTCTAAAGACTAAAGTTTTATGGTTGACATGATTATATATTTTGTAGGCTTTTTATCTAGGAGGATATTTTTTGAATAAAGCTTTGAAAGCTCAAGCTTCAAGCTTCAATTTATTTGGAAAAGTATTGGAAATAAAACAAAGGCAACCAAAAATTTTCAAATGGTTAAGGTCAAATGGTTTCTAGTATAATATCTCATATGGTGTTTTTTAGGCTAAGACTGAGAAAGGAAGTATGTTAATGATGTATGTGGCAGTCATTTTGCTTAGGGGTTTAAACACAAGACCTTTGATGAATAATACCAAATTGGGATAGAGGCAATAATAAGCAAAATTTTTTAATTCAGTTCAATTATCTATTCTAATAATCTTAGCAGATAATTTAAATTAAAAATTAACCATTTTAAAGAAGAAGACAAGAATAGATATGGTTTGAGATTTACATTTCAGTAAGTCCATTTGCACTTACTAAAATTATCAAGTATATTTAGGAAATAATTTGCTTCATTAATAGAGGAATGATTATAAGGACCTCATACGTCAATATAAACTACTTCAAATAGGTAGAAGTTTAGGTATAAATTATGGGAAAAACAAGTGTTTGTTGTTTTATTAAAGGACATAAATCATAAATGTTAAAATCATTTGAAATAAAACCATATATTATATGAAAATACATCGTTATAAAAGTTGAAAGGTGACCTAATCTTTAATGTTGTATAACATAATCTAAAATAGGAACTTTGTTTATACTAGAATATAAAAAACTTGGATTGCAAGATGTAATGATGATTTACAATATACTAAACATAGCATTTGATTTTCTCAATAATAAAGGAGGTTTGATTGAGAACGTAAAGTCTCCCCACTACCTTTCCCATTACCAAGATTTCATCAGTCACTAGGTCATGAAGGATATAAAAATCAAGATAAAAAGGAAAATTTATTAAGGCATTTTCAGCAAGTTTATTCACAAAAAGAAGATTAAATTTGAAACTATGAATGTACAAGCAATCAATAAGAACTAGATTATCATTTAACATCACATGTCTTGTATCTTCTATAAGCTTGATTACTCCATTTAGTAGATAAACTAGGTGAGTCTTATAACATGCTTAGCTCTATCTCAAAGTGTGATATTTGCATATATGGTTGGAGACTTCTATGTCTATTATCCAAGATTCATTCTCCAACAATTTAAGAGAACTAAAAATGTGATGAGTGATTGTACCAATGAGGCCATTAAAATGAGTAAAGTTGATTAGGTTTCACTCATTTGATGTCATCTTCCTATTACCTTTGATGAATTTTCTAGGCTCTTGATGTGACCTGTTTGCTAGCATAGTTTTTAACTTATTTGCTGCAAAATTGATTTCCTAATCATTTTGTATTAAAGGTTTTTCAGTCGTTTTTGCAAAAGACTTACCATTATTTTTGCTTTTTTATTCTTTTGATCCCTTCCACCAATATAGATAACCATGTATTTTAAAATAGATATCCTTAGTATGCCTTCCATATTATAAAATTCACACTTCAAATCTAATTTCATACTAATTGATTATCTTTTGTTTGAATTAACTTTTCTTTTCTCAAATTGTGTCTTGACTAGCATTGTACTTTATCAATTGCCTCCATATAAGTTGTATGAACTCCTACTTCTCAACTATAAAAACTATAAAGTATGCCTTGTTATCATTAGGTAAAGGTTCCCTGACTAATATAAGATTCCTGACATTATCATAAACATCATTTAACCCTATAAAGAATTGCTCTAGGTTTTTATTATAATTGCTTTCATCCATTACCTTTACAGATTCACAAGCACATTCATAAATTGACATCAAACAAGCTAACTAATCCTATAGTTTATTCAACTTTGTGAAATACTTCACCACTAACAGATTTTCTTGATTTATTAAGCTTATTTCCTTTTGAAACTAATGGCCATCAATGCCTTTCCTTAAGTTCATCAAAGATCTTTAATGTTGGTTATAAGTAGAGAGGTATTAACTATGTTTTTTGAAATTAAGTTCAATATTCATAAAATTATCGTACAGTCATCTCTTTCTATTTTTCAAAATATGTGGAAGTTTCATCAAGTATTTTACCTTTTTCATTAACAAAACCTAATTTCCCTTTTTATTCTAGGGCAATTTTCATTGAACAACTTTATAAAAGATAATTGTTCCCTGCTAATTTCATTGAACAACTCTATAAAAGATAGTTACATGTTAGGATAATCAAAACCTTGAAGAGAAAGAGGATCATTAATTGCCATTTTGTCTTAGAAATCTTCCACCACTACTTATCTTTAATCTTCTTCCACAATCATAAAGTAAATTAATTTCAAGCTATGAAATCTTAAGAAAATTAGGAATAGATTCAATGGTCAAGGTTTGGCATCTTGCTCCAATACCATAAACAAGTTTAAAGTACAACCACCATTAATAAATAGAGGTCAAGTTTAAGCTAATTTAGAGAATAAAATCAAAATCTATTGAACTAGTTTTCTCATGTACATTAAGGCTATTTATGTAAAGATAATAAAAGGTAATACCAAAATAAAACAATTTTATAGCTTAACAACTAAAAGAATTATTTGCATTAGCTAACAATTAATATCAAATTGTAACAAACTTGTACCTAAAAAAACTAAATGTTAATAAAAATAATCAATTAATTTCTATACAAGTCCTTGATAAAAAAATGTAAACTACAATGACAGTTACTAATCGATTTGGGTGGCACAACTTTTTCTATTTCATTTCTTGACTAGATCACATTAAAAGAAAGGAATAACTTAATGAGCATTAAGACTAGATCTTGTTATTGGATTAACTAAGCCTAATTGAGCGCAAGCTCATCGGGTTATAAATTTCTATCTTAAATGATATCACTAGTTTTTGCTTTACAACCAATCGATTGGTTATAGTTTAGTAAAAAAAATTATTTAAAGACATTATTTATCTTATACATATTTATATGTATATGATAGAGTTTATAGGATAAATATACATTGCAAATGAATTTAAAATTTATATTGCATTTATATATCATCTCTAAATTATTTCTAGTTGTTGTTATATTAAGACAGGATGTTTATGGAGCGTAAAAAGACTAGTAAACATTATCTTCCTTCCTTATGAAGGAAGTAGTTCATCTTCTAGACTAAAGTATGGAGACACTTAAACAAATATAAGGGTGCTTGTTAGAGAACAATTTTACTTAACTGACCCCATATAAGAATTCATTTAGAACATTACTTGTATATCTATAAAAATCTCATTGTGATGATTGTATAATTAATCCTTTAACTTGAGATCTCTAAGTTATCTCATGTAGGGATTGATATATTTTGATATTACTTATATAGTCAAGGATAACTCACTTGGTAGTGATTAGATATAGTATGAACTATATAAACGTAGTTGAGTGATTAATATATGATTCATTACCCTAAAGTTATTAGAGATAATGTTTCATTGTTCTCGATTAGTATTGAGTCAAAAAATCTTTGGCCAAGATAGAATGAAATTTTGAAAATATTTTCAAATGTCATTAATTGAATAAATTACTAATGGTGGAGAACTAATATAATTGGAATCAAATAGAATAAATATTAATTTTATATTCTATGTCTAATTGGAACATTATATGGTAAAAGGATTGAATTATATGAAAAATCATGTACCAAAAAGTTAGTTAAGACCACTTTGACATTCCTAAATATTTGGGTGGTAATTGTTAGAGTAGTACCCTAAAGGCAATTGCCTTTGGCGCGTTTTGTACAAAGTTATGTACAAACTTTATTTTCAATAATAAAGAAAGGCGTATTTTATTAATTTGATGTTCATTATTTATTAATTGATATTGATCTATAGGCAAATTAATGAAGTCCATGATATATGACATAGTATTAAGGAAATCATAATGTGATCATACTACTGAGATTCCTATCATGTGCAATTATGTCAGTATCTAAATCATCCCTAGTCATAGGATTAATGAGATTGGACACCGTTAATCTGGATAGACTAGCATATGTCAAACTCCTTGATTTGATTAAGTAGTGGATCTCAAAAACTGTAAAAATGAGATGTTTAAAGTTAAGATATGGATGCTTTGTAACATCCCGCCCCCAATATTAAGGATTTGAATTTGGATTTCTCCAATGCAGAGAATAGCAAGGTGAGGGCTAGAATTTTTTTTTACATTTCATGCTCGGCAAAGTGTTAGCATACATGTATGTGGATTTTAATCCCTGCACACATGAAAATAATTGGACATGCATTCATTTATATTCTAGGTATAATTGGATTGATTTGTGATTCTTTCCAGAATTATGAATATTTTTTTATATTGGAAATTTTGCGAGTTCGTAGAATTGTATTATTTTGAATTTTGGTGAATTTAGGAATAAATTCGGATTTTTGGAAATTTTTATGGAAAAAGGAATCAAAAGAATATTGGGAAAAATTGGATTGTAAAGATAAGAGTTAAGGGAGTTAGTTTCAAAAGAAACTAAGTTAGAGCTTAGATATGAGGTAAGTGACAAGTGTCACTTA
>JANSVA010000007.1:28741753-28757611 GCA_025504915.1 Erythroxylum reticulatum | reverse complement strand
TATTTCGAAATGAATTATGAGTTTTGTATTTGTGAAAGGGCCCAATGGCCATTGAAATTATTATTGACTATATGTGATGATTGCCTTCTATATAGTATGTGTTTGTGATTCCAAGTGAAAGAAAGAAAACATAAAAAAATATTATACCGCTTTGATCGAGTGAGTGCTTTAGCAAGCCACCCTCGTGGAGCATGGACTCAAATATCACCATCGATGTGGAGTTCGGGTCTTACGGGAGTGAGTTGCTACATGCTTACTGGAGGTAGTAAGTACATTGGATGACCTACCATGAGATCATCATATGAATGTCCTATTCTAACGTCAATAATAATCTCATCACACTAATGGTGCAAGTATCCTTAGACTTGAGGTACTTGGATAATGATTATGTGCTTTGACTCTATTCCTTATTGCCTTGTAGAGGTCGCTCATAAGGTGGTGATTGGATACAATTTGAGGTATTCGAAGGTAAATGAGTAGCCAATAGAGGATTCACCACTTCTATGATAGCAGAAGATGATACCCACGGCCTCTTGTCAGGGTTATTACTTGGAAATCTCTGGCCGAAGTACTTATGTTATGAAGAATGTCTTCATTGACATATAGAGTAAAGAGTCCCAGGATAAGAACTGATATCACTTTGGCTAGATTTAATGTAGTTAGTCTAGTGAGAGTTGAGACTTTGTCCATACTCATAACTAAGTGGGGTATAGCATGGTGAAAGGATAAATTGCAAGAAAATTGTCTATGGGTGGGTTCGCGAGATGTTCGTGATGAGCAAGGGTTCGTTCATCAAACCACTTACTTTTCGATTAATTCGGGGTCATGATGTGTTGCTAGATGCCACTCATGACTTGCTCGAATTAAGTGTTAATTTAAGTGGCCAACATAACCGAGAACCTAATTGGTCACACGCATAAGAGTGACTCAAAGGATTCATAAAATGATTTTGGATAGAGATCCATTATATAGAGAGCAATAGAACCAAATAGATCCCAATGAGATCAGGATATGTTTCAATGAGATCACGACATCGATATTGCTAAAATAAGTTTCTGGTGTTTTTCCACACCTGGAACCCGGTAAGACCGACCTTATATATGTGTGTGTGTGTGTGTGTGTGTGTGTGTGTGTGTGTGTATAATGTATAAGATGAAGAAGATGAGTTCTTTAAAGTGTTGTATTTTGTCTTATTGCATTTATTGTCTTTAAATTATAAAAGACAAAAACAATGAAAGTAAATAAAGAAGAAGATGATTGTGAGAATTTTTTTAACAAGTTTTTAAAAAGCCATCTTCACAATTCTCTCTCATCTCTCTTACCTTCTTCATCTTCTTCCTCTCCTTCACTTTGCTCTCTATAAAACTAAGGTTAGAGCTAGCACTCTTGTCTTTGTTCTAGCTATTTCCGGATCAAAGAGTTTGATTCGGTTAGTTTCTCCCACCTCTGTGTGGATACCGTTGGAGACGGTCTGTTTGGTCATTGTGGTTTTCGACAACCCGACAAGTAGAGGATTGAAGAACGAAGGAGACTACACACAAGGTACATGGTTATTATTTGAATAATTGATTTATGTAAATGCCATGAATTCCTATATATACATGTTATGAACATGTATGTGAATTGAGAATTTTCAACTAGGTTTAATGGTATTTCCTTGTATAGGCATATAGATCCTAGACTTTGCGAAAGTCTCGGAATAAATTTTGTTTGTTTTCCGCACTGCGTCTATATGATACACGCACCGGGATTTTCCTACAGTGGTAGCAGAGCCACTTGTGTCCTGTATAAAGGAGAAACCATAACATATGTGATGTTGCCGATTGATTGCGAAAATTGTGCATTTTGATTATGTTGAATTCGAAATCAGTATAGAGATATTGTTTTTGAAATTTTTTTGCCTAGATTTTTTCATAAGATGATGCTGAATATGTCTATGTAAGGAAAAAATTTATCAATGTGATTTGCTATGTTTTTGCTAATTAATTCCCTATTGTTCTGGTTGTTGTGTTTATGCACATTACATGAACAAGCATGATTACAAATTCGAGAACAAATTCTAGAAAATTGTTTTTGGGATTTTATTTCACCAACCTCTTTCTAATATGTTTATAAATATCTATGAAGATGGAAAAATGTTTTCTAGGTGACTGAATATTTATTTGAGAATTTCTTGTCTGCTGTTGGGAATGTCTATGTTGAGGAACAAAGATTTTGGATTGGCTTGGTTGCTGAGTTTAGTTGAGTTTTTCTTGGAAATAAATTCTGAAAAAATTCATGGAACATATTGGGAACATTTTAAAGCCTTTGAAATTTTCTCAGAATTTTTTCAAGCAAAAGACATAGTTGGACAATTTTGAGAAAACCGCTAGACTTGGTTTGTTTAAAGTGTTGATTGTGTGTTTTTTAGTTTCAATGCCTCAGATCATTTTTTATGTGATAATAAATATGTTACTTTGATGTTGTATGCATGCCAAACTGATTTGCTTGAAATTGGGTTTCCAAAAATTTTCGGATGTCAAATATGTCATATCAGCATCTCGTTGGTGTATTCAGTTGTCTTGATTGTTTTGGTCATCATGAATTATATGACAAACGCCGAAGTATTCTTGATGAAGTGGACACTACCTAGAGATACTTAGGGTGATAGTTTGATGTTCTCAAATTATTTAGAAATCTAAGAGATTAATATTGTATTAATCTATTTAGAGTATTTCATGTCTAGTATGACTAAAAATGGTAAGTATGATACAATTAAAGTGTTTAATTGGTACATCAGAGTAAAGGGTATTACACTTGGTATATTGGTATTTTGAATTAGAATTGAAAACATACGGATTGAGAAATTAGCCGATGCCAACATTAGAAAGCAATTTGGTTTAAGAGTTGAATCGAACATCAAATCTTTAGATGTATAACACGTCACAACCTATATAGGAACCTTGTGAGATGATTGCTTAAATGCTAAGGTTGGTTAGGTGGGATGATGGATGATTATGGATATAAATTCAATGTGATTGATGAAACATCCTACATCATTCCATATAGTCATTTTGACTATAATCCTACGATTTAGATGAGACCAGAGTATGAAGTCTCTCACACATAATATGAAAACTAACGCCTTCCATTAATATGGTGAGAACCAGAATTCTTTCAGAGTTAGGGTTGTTGGGTAAACCTAAGCCCGCTCTATACGGATATGTTTAAACTATGGAAATAAGATTTTTGGATTAATAGGTGGTCAGTTTTCACTAGAATTGTTGATTTGTTAGGTAAACTCAAGATCAACGTAGACAAAGGCGCAATTAGTTAATGTACATAAGATGTATGCACATCAAGAGTTGATAACCCAATGTGTGTGAATACATCATGAGTTGATAGCTCTAGATGATAGTTGCATCTATGATGCAATTGATATGACCGATACCTACCAATTGACCTAAGGTGGCTTGTTGGGTAAACCTAAGGTCATTCTTAGTAATGCCAGATATTGACCAACTAGGACACTTTGTCATAATTTTTCTTGGATTCGTAGTGAGGACTATTGATTCTTTGAAACTAGTAGGAGCCATATTCATGTTATGCAAGTTCTTATGATCATGCTTGTATTTATATTCTAACATTCTTTCTTTCCTCACGTTTAGGTTGATTGAAGATATCTTCCAGTGTGAATTTGCGCTTACTTATGGATTCTAATAAATTAACTAGACCCGATTGGCTGAGAAATCTAAGAATTGTTCTCAGATCTAAGGAGCTAGGCTATTTCCTAGATGTCTCACTTCTTGATCCACCTTCTACTGATGCTTTTGATGAGGATCAGAAAGCATATTGTAAACATCTCAAAGATAGTGACTTGGCTACCTCTATTATGCTATCCTCTATGTCACCAAAGTTGTAGAAGTAGCATGAGTCTATGGATGCTAATACCATAGTGTTTCATCTTAGAGAGCTTTTTGATGAGTAAGCTCGATCTGAAAGGTTCGAGACCTCGAGGCTGCTCTTCATGACTAAGATGATTTTGGAGACATCTGCAGTGCAGTATGCACTAAAGATGAATGGTTATATTGAGAGGTTGGCTAACTTGGGTTTTGTTATGGATTATGAATTAAGTGTTAACTTAATTCTGGTTAAATTGTCTGATAGTTATTCATAGTTTGTGTTGAACTATCGGATGAACCAAATCTCCACAACAATCCTTGAGTTGATTAATATGCTCAAGACAGCAGAGCGAGCTATCAAGAAGGATAGCAAGCCAGTGCTAGTGGTGGACTCTTCTTCTTCTGGTTCAAGAAAAAAGAACCTAAAGAAGAAAAGGTCTAAGAAACCAAAAGGAAGTACAGCAAAAAAAAACTCAAAGAAACTACGTCGAAAGGAACTTGCTTCCATTGTGGCAAGAAAGGCCACTGAAAGTGATACTGTAAAGTCTATTTGGAGTCCTTGAAGAAGAAGCAGGCATCAGACGCCTCGACTACTTCAGATATGTTTGTCATTGAGGTTAATACTATTTTTGATCATAACATATGTGTATTAGATACCACTTGTGGCTCACACATATGTAATGATATGCAGGGCCTCAGGGACAGTAGACAACTCATGAAGGGAGAACTGGACCAACATGTGGGCAATGGAGCAAGACTTGTCACATTAACCGTAGGTACTTATTTTTTGTCACTCCCCAATGGGCTTTTAATTAAACTGGATGATTTTTTGTACCTATTTTAACAAAGAACACATTGTCTGTTTCTTGTTTAAATAAAGTTGGTTTCCATTTGAATTTCATTAGCAATGGTTGTTTTATTCGTTTGAATGGAATGCTTTATGGTACTGGTACATTATATAATGGAATTTACATATTAGATATGTCACATCCAATTATAAAATGTCAATGACATGAAAAGACACAAACAAGATAATTTAAAATCAATTAACTTATGACAATATCGCCTTGGCCATATCAATGAGAGACCTATAGCTAAGCTTCACAAGAGTGGTAGTTTAAGGTCATTTGATTATGAATGATATGACATATGTGAATCTTGTTTATTAGGTAAGATGACCAAGTTACCCTTTAAAGGAAAGAGTGAACGAGCGACTGGAGTATTAGACCTAATACATTCAGATGTATATGGTCCGATGTCCATCCATGCTCTAAGTGATTTTCTTTACTTCATTACCTTTATCGATGATTATTCTCGATATGAGTGTCTATATATGATGAGATACAAATCTGATGCATTTGAAAAGTTTAAACAATTCAAAAATGAAGTCGAAAACTAACTTGGGAAAGGTGTCAAGAAACTACGCTCTGATCAAGGTGGGGAATACTTAGATAAAAGAATTTTAGATTATCTCAGAGATAATGAAATTTTATCTCAACAGACTCCACCTTACTCACCATAACACAATGGTGTGGCCGAAAGGAGAAACTGAACTTTATTGGACATGGTATGATCAATGATGGGCTTTGCAATACAAAAGTCCTCTTAGGGGTATGCACTCGAGACAACTGTTTATTTTCTAAACAGAGTTCCATAAAAAACAGTTGATGTTATTCCATATGAGATGTGGACTAAAAAAATCTATCTTTTTCATTTGAAAGTTTGAGGTTGTCCGGCTTATGTGAAACAGATATAGTCAGATAAACTTGATGTAAAGTTTGATAAGTGTTTGTTTGTAGGATATCCTAGAGAAACAATGGGATATCAATTTTACCTTGTCGAGGAACAAAAAGTGTTTGTTTCAAAGCACGTTGTCTTTTTAAACAAAGAGTTTCTTTTAAAAGAAGACAGTGGGAGCAAAATTGAAGTTGAAGAAGCTCAAGATGCTCAAACAGACGCAGATTAACTACTTGAACCTAAGATTGTGACTAATACAGATTAAGTAACAGTTCAACCTTCTTCAACACAGGAAGTTTGTAGGTCATGAAGGATACACTCTATTCCTGAGAGATATGAATTTCTCGTGATTGAACATAATGACGTATTGCCCATAGAAGATAATGAGCTTACTACCTATGAAGAGGTTCTGAAGAGTTCAGAGTTTGAGAAATGACTTAGTACCATGAAAGCAAAAATGGATTCCATGTATGAAAACCAAATATGGATTTTGGATAAGGCACGCGAAGGAATAAAATCCATAGGGTGTAAATGGGTTTTCAGAAAGAAAACTAACACGGATGGTAATGTGATTACCTATAAAGCAAGGCTTGTGGCCAAAGGTTTCCGTCAAAGACAACGAATAGGTTTCCGTCAAAGACAAGGAATTGACTACGACTAGACCTTTAGCCCAGTAGCAATGCTTAAATCCATTAGGATACTCCTAGCCATTGTCGCTCATTATGATTATGAGATATGAAAAATGGATGTAAAGAACACTTTTTAAAATGAAAATCTAGCCAAGGATGTGTATATGACATAACCAGAGGGCTTCATCTCATATGATGGAGAAAAGATATGCAAGCTTCAGAAATCCATCTATGGATTGAAACAAGCATCCAGGAGTTAGAATATCCGCTTTGATGAGATAATCAAAGAGTTTGGTTTCTCACAAAATCCGGATAAACCCTGTATGTATAAGAAGGTCAGTGGGAGTGCAATCATATTCCTTGTGTTATATGTAAATGACATATTATTACTAGGAAACGATGTCTCTATACTACAATCTGTGAAGATTTTGTTGTCCAAACAATTTGTCATGAAAGATTTTGGTGAAGCAACTTATATCCTTGAGATAAAGATCAATAGAGATAGATTGAAAAGGTTGCTTGGTCTTTCACAATCAACGTATATAGACAAGATGCTAAAGAGGTTTAGTATGGAGCAGTCCAAGAGAGGGTATCTTCTTATGAATCATTGGATAACACTCTTGAAATCTATGCATCCTAAGATACAAGAGGAGAGGACACACATGAATATGATCTCGTATGCATCTGCAGTAAGATCTATTATGTATGCTATACTATGTATGAGACCTGATGTATCATATGCTCTAAGTGTTACGAGTAGGTACCAATCAGATCCTAGTGAGGGTCATTGGGTGGCTGTCAAGAACGTCCTCAAGTTACTTGCGAAGGACTAAGGATGTTTTCTTGATATATGGAGATGAAAATCTGAAAGTGAATGGGCATACAAATGCCAGTTTTCAATCTGATAAGGATGATTCCAAATCCTAATTAGGTTACATATTAACACTGAATGGAGGGGCCGTCAATTGGAAGAGTTCCAAACATGAGACGACTGTCGATTCAAAAATTGAGGTAGAGTACATTGCCGCTTCAGATGTAGCAAATGAAGCAGTTTAGATCAAGAAGTTCATTACTGAACTTGGTGTGGTTCCTAGCTGTGATAGGCCCATACAGTTGTATTGTGACAACAATGGGCCTATTGCATAGGCAAAGGAACTAAGGTCTTATCAATGGTCGAAGCACGTACTTCGCAGATGTCATCTGATTAGGGAGATCATTGATCAAGATGATGTATAGATAGAGAGAATTCCCACTAAGCAAAATATTGTTAATTCGTTGACGAAACCATTGTCACAGAATAGCTTTGATTCTCATGTACTCGCCTATGGTATTAAATACCAAGGCAATTAGCTTTAGGTCATGTAGGAAATTTGTTAGAGTAGTGCCCTAAAGGTAATCTCCTTTAGCACGTTTTGTACAAAGTTGTGTATGTACTTTATTTTCAATAATAAAGAAAGGAATATTTCATTAGTTTGGTGTTCATTATTTATGAATTGATATTGATCTATAAGCAAATGAATGAAGTCTATGATATATGACACAGCATGATGTGATCATACTACTGAGATTCCTATCATGTGCAATTATGTTAGTATCTAAATCATCCTTAGTTATAGGATTAATGAGATTGGACATCGTTAATTCGGATGGACTAGCACATGTAAAACTCCTTGATTTGGTCAAGCAGTGGATCTCAGAAACTGTAAACATCAGATGTTTAAAGTTAAGATGTTGATGCTTACTATAGGTAGTAAGTACATTGGATGACCTACCTTGAGATCGTCACATAGATGTCCTATTCTAATGTCAGTGATAATCTCATCATAACAATAGTGTAAGTATCCTTAGACTTAAGGTACTCAAGGATATCTTGGATATTGATATTTGTTGACTCCATTCTTTGTTGCCTTGCAAAGGTCGCTCATAAGGTGATGATTGAGTACAGCTTGAGGTATTCGAAGGTAATTGAGCAACTAATAGAGAATTCACCACTTCTGTGATAGTAGAAAATGATACCTACGGCCTCTTGTCGGGATCATTACTTGGAAATCTCTGGTCGGAGCACATGTTTCATGAAGAATGTCTTCATTGACATATAGAGTAATGAGTCCCAAGACAAGAACTGATATCACTTGGGCTAGATTTGATGTAGTCAGTCTAGTGAGAGTTGACACTTTGCCCATACTTGTAACCAAGTGAGGTATAACATGGTGAAAGGATGAATTGCACATCAATTGTCTATAAGAGGGTTCATGAGATGGTTCGTGATAAGCACGATTTCTTTCGTCAAAATACTTACTTTTTGATCAAATGGAGGTCATGATGTGTTGCTAGACGTCGCTTATGACTTGCTTAGATTAAGTGTTAATCTTAGTGGCCAACATAACCGGGAACCTAATGGGTCACACACGTAAAAGTGACTTGGAGGATTCATAAAATGGTTTTGGATAGAGATTCGTTATATGGAGAGCAATAGAACTAAATGGACCCCGATGAGATTAAGATATATCCCAATGGGATCGCGACTTCGATATTGCTGAAATAGATCTCTGGTGTTTTTCCACACCCAGAACTCGATAAGACCGACCCTAGTGTGACTGGACTATCTCAGCATTTATATATATATATATAAAAGATGTGTATAACATGTAAGATTAAAGAAGATGAGTTCTTTAAAGTGTTGTATTTTGTCTTATTGCATTTATTGTCTTTAAATGATAAAATACATAAACAATGAAAGCCAATAAAGAAGATGTTGATCGTGAGAATTTTTTAACAAGTTTTAAAAAGGCCATCTTTACAATTTTCTTATCTTTCTTACCTTCTTCATATTCTTCCTCTCCTTCACGTTGCTCTCCATAGAACAAAGGTGAGAGCTAGCACTCTTGTCTTTGTTCTAGCAATTTTCGGATCAAAGAGTTTGATTCGGTTAGTTTCTTTGATCTCTCTCTGTCTCTCTCTCTCTCTCTCTATATATATATATGTTATGAACATGTATGTAAATTGAGAATTTTCAGCTAGGTTTAATGGCATTTTCTTGTATAAGCATATAAATCCTGGACTTCGAGAAAGTCCCAGAGAAAATTTTTTTGTTTTTTGCACCGTGTGTATATGATGCAAGCATCGAGATTTTCCTAAAGTAATGATGTGTTGCTTGACGTCAATCTTGATTTATAGATATAAATTGTTTCATTAGAGAAGTAAGGATAAATTAAAAGAGTTTAATTTATCTAGTCCTAAATATCATTTAGGGTTATAATTTGTATTCATTGCTGACATATTTGGAAACTTAATGAGCTACATATAAAAAACAAGCAGAAGAAAGAAAAGATATTTTAATCAAGTTGGACTCAATTGTAAAATTTGAGAAAATTTATTATTAAATATGAAATATTTAATAAATACGAATCAATATGAAATGTTGGATCTTATTTAGGCATAATTGATATTTAATTAAAATTATTTGTAATTCTAACAAAAGTTTAATTGAAAATAGAATTTAATTTCAATTAATTTACTAAAATATCTATAACCTATTATAAATAAACTTAAACTCTAAGGGAGCTAGCACTCCTTGCCTAATCCTCTTTAAAACAGTTGCATAGTACTCTCAACTTATTATGTGGATATTGTTAGAGATTAGACAATTGTATAACGACGGTGGTTAAGATGAACTAGTTTTAGAAATAGTTCTAGGGATACGACAAGAAAAAGATTACGCTTTAAAATAAGGTACCAATTATGTTTTATTATGATTTATATGTTAATTATTTTATATAATTTTAGTGATATTGACTTTCCAAAAATCAAATGTGAAAAATTTTGTAATTATTTTGTTGCAAATGGGATCGAACCCTTGCTTGATTTTCCCACATTTTTTAATGTAAAAGGTGTAGACTTGCTATATCATTTATTAGATTCAGGTTAAGCTTTGTCTTTGTAGACTTCAGGCTCCTCATGACCTGATTGGATTCGATAATCTAATCTGACATAATCCAAGATTTGGCCTAATGCATACTTTTGATGGGTCTACATTAATGAATATAAAGTATGTTATAGTCTAATGAGAGGCTCTCTAAATATATATGAAAATGGGAGATGCAATGTTGTATAATAAATAGGAATAAATCATCTTCGTCGTAACTTCCACTGTAAAGCAAATAATTTCTAAACAGTGAAGTCTCATTTGGTAACCATTAATGAGGGAATCCAAATTAAAAAAAAAAAGTGAATGAGAATAAAAAGTGAAAATTGGAATATGAATGAAATTACTGATTATGTGTGTTTGATACGGTACTAAAAAAAGTTAATAATTATGCTTATATTTGGTTTTAAATATTAAAATGATAACAAAATATTTTTACTCATATTTAGTTCTTATATGATTTATTATGCAAATAATTAGTTAAAATATTTTATAGTTTATAAATAATTAATCCAAAAATTATATGATTTATAACATTTTTAGTTTTTAAATAATTAGGCATGATTTTTATGATAAGAATAAAAGTATCATCGAAACAAATTTAAATAATTGATGATAATATTATGTCAAAAATCAATATCTTGACAATATCTTGATAATATTTTGATAATATTCTAATAATAATTCTTATTTCTTATTTTCAATATTTGATTCCAGCTTATACTGACACTCCCCTTAAGAATAAAAGTTCATGATTATTTAGAATTTATTCCAATTTTATTATTTTCTATTTTATCTATTAAGAATAACCAAACAACTAAAAGTTAAGGAATAAAGGTTTAATTTCCATTCCCACCACTTTATTACAAGTTAGAGACTTGAATGTTCTTAATTAGTGAGCTTTTGTTTAAGGGAGAGTTGATAACCTACCATAATATAAACGTCTCTAAAGGGAAATTCGCCCTAAAATTTTTTATAGAAATTTACGTAACTCTACAATGTTTGATATTTATAAGTTGACCATTCATGTAAATATTAAGTATATATCTATATAGTAAAAAAATTTAAAAGATTTATTATTAAAATTTTATATAAATAAGGGTTGTTTTGTAACTAGAAAAAAATTAGGTGTTTATTTAAAATTTTATTAAAATTTCATCAATTAATTGACATATTTTGTTTTCAAACTTTGACCATATTTGACAATCAACAGATTGCATTAGCTATTAACTGATTCTATCAGCAGTTAGCTAACAACAGATTAATATAGTTGATTTGATCAGCAGATAATATCAACTATTTATTTAAAGATGTTTGGTAAAATTAATTGTTTAGTATTAACTGTTTAAGTGTAAAATGACTTATGAGGGCATGGTTTGAAAAAGATTTATAAGGACATAGGTATTATATTTTAATATTTCTTTGAATATTTTCATATGAATTTATGCTTATATTTTAATTTTCCTCAGTCAACAAGTCAAAATTAAATAAGTTAAAACCTATTAACCTATGTTCAAAATAAAAAATAATTATTTAAATTAATATTAAAAATTAAACTGAAAAATGTAGTAGTTAACGAGCATAAAACTTATTTTTAATTATATCAAAATGTAATCCCATAATAAAATTAGTCTTATCTTATAACTAAAACTAAAAAAATTAATAATTTATATATTAAAATTAACATTAAAATAATTTTTTGGACATAATAACTATTTGTAGAAAATTTTTTATGTTTAAATATATTTAAATATAAAAATATATTTAAATTTAATGATTTAATTCTTCTTAATTACCAAATATAATCGAAGTATCAATAAGTAAAATGAATGCAATTTGAAACTTTTTTTCCTAACCCAATATTTGAATTTAACATTATAGAAAATTTTGGTTAATATAAAATAATTTGGTAGTGGCTTTTGTATTTTACAATATCAAATATAATGATACTTATTTTATTTAATTAAAATAGAATAATTTAAAAAATAATGATATCAATATGAATCACAAAATTTTATTAAAGAAAAATTTCCAACTTGGTTTAATTTTTGAATAAAAAAGAGTATTTTTTGGATTTCGAGTAAATTGGATTCACACTTTATACTTATCTATCTCTATCTCTTTCTCTACCCTCTCATCTCTTGTAATTTATAACAACTTTTGAGCATAATCGTGTCTTTGTTCCTTAATTTCAAACACTCATATCAAAAACGTTTTCAAAAATAGTAGATTAAGTTTAATCCGTCAACTGATTGCTAAATATGATTACGAGGAGTGTTTTCAAAAATAGCGGATTGAGTTCAATCAGCCAACTCAATCAGCTGATTATCAAAAATGATTATAAACAACCAAATATCTCTCAATCTACTAAAAAATAGTTGATCAGTTAATTACCAAATAAGGCCTTTATTTGAAAATATTTTAAATAAGGATAAATAAATTAACTTTTCCTTCTTCTTCTTTTTTTGTGAACAAAGATGAAACCTAGGAGCGTTACAGCCTCGAGGAAACAAAACACCTCTAAAGTCTGCATTAAGCACCTGAACTAACTCCAGGGGTGGACTCAAAGATTTGAATTCCATACTATACCGACTGAAAAACGATACAAAATTCTATTAAAAAATACTAGTCGTAAATACCGATTTCGCCTGGTACCGACAAAATACCGGTCAGTACCCTGAATTTTAAAAAATTGAAGGACTGTTTGTAGAAACATTTTTATGTTTAAACATATTTAAATATACAAATATATTTTAAATTTAATGATTTAATTCATCTTAATTACCAAATATAATTGAAGTATATGAATGTAATTTGAAACATTCCTGCCTAACCCAATATTTGAATTTAACATTGTAGAAAATGTTGGTTAATATAAAATGGTAGCGATTTTTGTATTGTACAATACCAAATCTAATGATACTTATTTTATTTAATTAAAATAGAATAATTTAAAAAATAATGATACCGACATGAAGGACAAAATTTTATTAAAGAAAAGTTTCCAACTTGGTTTAATTTTTGAGTAAACCAGAGTATTATTTTGACATTGAGTAAATTGAATGAACACTTTATGCTTATCTATTTCTATCTCTATCTCTACCCTCTCATCTCTTGTAATTTATAATAACTTTTGGGCACAAACGTCTTTTCGTCTCTTAATTTCTCAGTCGTTGTGGCAAAACACTCCTATGAGGATTGTTTTCAAAAATAGCAGATTGAGTTTAATCTATCGACTGATTACTACATATAATTATGAGGAGTGTCCTCAAAAATAGCAGATTAAGTTCAATAAGCCAACTTAATCAGTTGATTATAAAAAATGATTATAGACAACCAAATATCTCTCAATTCATTAAAAAATAGTTGATCAGTTAATTACCAAATAAGGTCTTTATTTGAAAATATTTTAAATTAGGAAAAGCGAATTAAGTTTTCCTTCTTCTCTTTTTTTTTGATGAACAAAGATGAAAACTAGGAGACATTACAGCCCTAAGGAAACAAAACACCTCTAAAGTCTACATCAAGCACCCGAACTAACCCCAAGGGTGGACTCAAATATTTGAATTCTGAACCGTACCGACTGAAAAATGGTGCAAAATTATGTTTAAAAATACTAGACGTAAATATCGATTTCGCATAGTACTGGCCGAATACTAGCCAATACCGTGAATTTTAAAAAATTGAAGGACTATTTGTAGAAACATTTTTATGATTAACCATATTTAAATATAAAAATATATTTTAAATTTAATGATTTAATTCTTCTTAGTTACCAAATATAATCGAAGTACCAATAAGTAAAATGAATGCAATTTGAAACTTTCCTGTCTAACTCAATATTTGAACTTAACATTATAGAAAATATTAGTTAATATAAAATAATTTGGTAGCGGTTTTTGTATTATACAATACCAGATCTAATGATACTTATTTTATTTAATTAAAATGGAATAATTTAAAAAACAATGATATCGATATGAAGCACAAAATTTTATCAAAGAAAAATTTCCAACTTTGTTTAATTTTTGAATAAACCAGAGTATTTTTTTGACTTCAAATAAATTGAATTTACAATTTCTGCTTATCTATCTCTATCTCTTTCTCTACCCTCTCATCGCTTGTAATTTATAGTAACTTTTGAGCACAATCATCTTTTTGTCCTTTAATTTCTCAGTTGCTAGAGCAAAACGCTCCTATGAGGAACGTTTTCAAAAACAATAGATTGAGTTTAAGTCGTTGAATGATTACCAAATATGATTATGATGAGTTTTTTCAAAAATAGCAGATTGAGTTCAATCTGCCAACTTAATCAGCTAATTATAAAAAATGATTATAAACAACCAAATATCTCTCAATCTACTAAAAAATAGTTGATCAGTTAATTAACAAATAAGGCTTTTATTTGAAAATATTTTAAATTAGGATAAATGAATTAAGTTTTCCTTCTTCTTTTTTTTAGTGAACAAAGATGAAAACTAGAGGACATTACAGCATCGAAGAAACAAAACACCTTTAAAGTCAACATCAAGCGCCCAAACTAACTCTAAGGTTGGACTCAAAAATTTAAATTCCGTACCGTACAAACTGAAAAAAGGATACGAAATTATGTTCAAAAATACCGATCGTAAATACCGATTTTGCCTGGTATTGGCCGAATACCGGCCAATACTGTGAATTTTAAAAAATTGAAGGACTATTTGTAGAAACATTTTTATGTTTAAAAATATTTAAATATAAAAATATATTTTAAATTTAATATTTTAATTCTTCTTAATTACCAAATATAATCGAAGTATCAATAAGTAAAATGAATGCAATTTGAAACTCTCCTGCCTAACCTAATATTTGAATTTAACATTATAAGAAATGTTGGTCAATATAAAATAATTTTGTTGTGGTTTTTGTATTGTACAATACCAAATCTAATGATACTTATTTATTTAATTAAAAATGGAATAATTTAACATACCGATATGAAGCACAAAATTTTATTAAACAAAATTTTCCAACTTGGTTTAATTTTTGAATAAATCAAAGTATTTTTTTGATTTTGAGTAAATTAAATTCACACTTTATGCTTATCTATCTATATCTCTACCCTCTCATCTCTTGTAATTTATAATAACTTTTAGGTACAATCGTCTTTTCGTCCCTTAATTTCTTAGCAGTTGGAGCAAAACGTTCCTATTATGGACGTTTTTAAAAATAGTAGATTGAGTTTAATCCGTCAACTGATTACCAAATATGATTATAAGGAGTGTTTTCAAAAATAGCAGATTGAGTTTAGTCGGCCAACTCATTCAGTTGATTACAAAAAATGATTATAAACAACCAAATATCTCTTCAATCCACTAAAAAAAAGCTGATCAATTAATTACCAAATAAGGCCTTCATTTGAAAATATTTTAAATTAGGATAAATGAATTAAGTTTTCTTTTTTCTTTTTTTGGTAAACAAAGATGAAAATTAGGGGACACTATAGCCCCGAGGAAACAAAACACCTCTAAAGTCTGCATCAAGCACCGGAAATTGACTCTAGGGTGGACTAAAGGATTTGAATTCCGTACCATACTGACTAAAAAATGGTACGAAATTATGTTAAAAGATACTGGTCGTAAATATTGATTTCTCCTAGTACTGGTCGAATACTTGCCAATATCGTAAATTTTAAAAAATTAAAGGA
>JANSVA010000007.1:28720040-28733159 GCA_025504915.1 Erythroxylum reticulatum | reverse complement strand
GTATCAAATTCGTTTTCCAATATGGCAAATCCCAAAATATGCTTCATTTTCTCCAACCAAAGTTTTGACTAATGCTTCTATTTACTTCATCGGTTTGTCCTCCCTTCAATGTTCATAATGGTATTGAACAAGTTATCAAAAATATTTTTCTCAATATGCATAACATCTAGATTATGAAGTATCAAATTCGTTTTCCAATATGGCTCAAAATATGCTTCGTTTTCTCCAACCAAAGTTTTGACTAATGCTTCTATTTACTTCATCGGCTTCAAATTCTGTTACTTTCAGTAAACCTAATTCCTCAATCTCTTCACCAACTTTTAGAGGAGGATGAGGTGTTTTGACCATCTTATTCTTAATGAACTTTTGTTTATCGCGCCTAAATGGATGATCTGAAGGAAGAAATTTTCTGTGGTTATCAAACCAACAAATTTTGCCCCCGTTTGGAAGATAAAACGCATCCTAATCATAGCCACAATAAGGACAAGCCAATTTTTTAGTTGTGCTCCATCCAGATAACATGGCAAATGATGGAAAATCACTAATAGTCCACATCAAAGCCTCCCTCAACACAAAATTCTGTTTCAGAGAGAAATCATATGTTTGAATACCATATTCCCATAGATGCTGCAATTCAGATATCAATGGTTATAAGAACACATCAATTTTATGCTTCTGATTTGTAGGCCCTAGCACAATCACTGTTAAAAACATATATAACTCTTTCATACACATCCAAGGAGGCAAATTATAAGGAGTCACTATAATTGGCCATGATGAATATTACTGCTCGGATTGACCAAAAGGCTAGAATCCATCCGTTGACAATCCCAACCTAACATTTCGACATTCAACTGCAAAATCAAGATGGATGTAATTGAAATGCTTCCATGCTAGTGCATCTGATGGATGACTCATTACTCCATCTTCTTGATCATGTTTAGCATGCCATCTCATACGAGATGCAGTCACATCAAAAGCATAAAGTCTTTGAAGTCTTGGAGGTAGCAGGAAATAATACATCCACTTCTATGGTACTAATTTCTGTTTCATTGAACGTTTTATAGGCCTAAACCTAGATTGGCCACAAAATTTGCACTCTTCTAAGTCCACATCATCTCCCCAATACAACATACATCCCAATTTGCAACAATCAATCTTTTCAACAAGTAAACCAAAACCCCTAATAAGTTTCTTCATATTGTAAAAACTATTAACCATTGTATGATCAGTAGGTAATGATTCATTGTATCATTGTAGAATTTTATCAAAACTACGATCCGAAATATACCCTTCAGACTTTATGTTCAATATTCGAGCAATTGAAGAAAATTGAATCATTGTCTCACAATTTGGTCACAATTCTTGGTCAGTTGACTGTAGTAAGTCAAAAAACTGTTTTGCTTATAGGTTAGGTTCTTCTTCAAGATTTCCCTATTTTCCTCAAAGGTATAACCGGCCCCATCATAAACCATTCACATGTACGAATTTTTAGTTTCTTCCACATAATTTATTGTAAATCCAATCCCCCTTATACTCATTTAGGTTCGCAGATGATTCTACTTGATTACCTCTTAAGGTGCTAGAAATGCTAGGTTCCCGATACCGTGTCCACTCAAAATAATTGGGGACAAACCCTTATCTCAGCACCCATTAACTTCATCAATAGTAAGGAAACATTTGTGTTTGCACTTTTTAAATGGATATCTGATCTTTGGCCCATCATATATGTAGGTTGAGAACATGTATAATGAATAAAAGCTTCCACTCCCTCAACAAATTTAGGATTAATGAAACCATACAAAAATTTTCATCTATACATCCAAGATCTATCCTGAAAACCCATTTCTGGACAACTGTTAATTTAAAATAGTGAATCCATGGTTAGTATCATTCATGTTAGCAAAAAATTTCAAAACATCTAAGATGAGACATGTGAATTAAGATCACAAGTTCTCGTTATGACCCCTAGACTCCTCGTATTTTTCATCGATAAGCTTCACAGTTACTATAGATCACAAGTTATGGGTTAAGGTTTATGGGTTGAGATTTACAAAATTTGTAAACTTAACATCAAACATATATGTTTGAAATCATATATGTTAGAAGATAATTAATGTTAAAATTCCTATATTAAATATGTACTAGTCTTAAAATATGTACTAGTCTCAAATTTCATGAGTATTCATAACAATATGAATATTTATTTTGAAAAATTGTTTTAACATATACAATTTTAAAAATATACGTGTAAAATTTTGCATATGAAAAGTAAAGAAATACTCAAATAAAGGTAAGTTCAAGAAAACGTAGTAATAAACAAAATCACTAACCTTAACCAAACGGTAGAAGGATCTTCCTGAAGTACGTGAAGGAAGATGATAATGACAGACCTAGAATGAGAAATATAGAAACTGATACAAATGTCATTTTCCAATATGTGTCAAAAATTATTCTTGAAATCCATAGTTATAAGGATACGAATATCATTTTAATACCTGCTAAAGCTTCTCTTCAATCTCCTTGAAAATATAAGAACTGCGAACAATTGAGATCCTACAACCAATTCCCAAAAAACGCTCACATTTTACAAAGCGGGATAAATTAAAGCAATTGCTATGAAATATTTAAACTAATGAAGGTCATGAACTATACGAAGAGCCTATCGAAAATTTGACAAAATTTTCCCTATAAAATGGACATCCCCCTTTAAAAAAAAGTGTCATTCTTGCAATAAAATTACACTTCTATATCCACAGTAACCACATCTCAGTTTTGGTCTCCAAACTATATGTCTATTCTCAATTGTCTACTTATAGTTTTGAAGGCTTTTTGCCTGATAATATTGTTTTAATTTTAAAAAAATTTGTTTGGTTTTCATATTATAACTAGAACAATTAAGGGTCCTTTAAAAACTTCTAAGTTTTCTTTCAACCACATTTTGCTGCTTAATATAAGAGTAAAGCAAATAATTGGAATTACGCGCATACAGGTTTCTCAGGATATAAATCTATAATCGCATCAATCGCACAAGAGCTATATCATTATGTTTATTAACCTTAATTAACTGATAAACTAAGAAATAAGATTTGATAAATTAAACTATTAAATAAAAAACAATACAACTAAATTAGTAAAGAGAAATCAATAAGATCAACGTTAGGATTTGGAGTTTCACTAGTATGGAATTCCAACTATAATGTAAGAGTTATCATATTGATTGAAATAACAATTAACTTAAAGTATTTATGTCTTTGCTTAAATTACATTGTATGTTCAATTAGATAACTAGCATCTCTCCATCCACAATTCAAGCTATCCAAACTTATTGAGCCTAGGTTATCTTTTTGATAGAACAATAGTCTAGGGCACTTTGGTTTTTAGATCTAAATTTTTTTTCCTCCTAATTCACAAATACCACTGCATCTTCTGATCATTAATATTTAAATTGAATTTGTAGTCATCAAGCAAAAATTCAACAATCAAGAATAAGATAATAAATTCAACCAAACATATAATTAAACACATGTATTAAATAATTAAAGTATCCATCCTCAGCTACATCTGTAAGCTTAACTAGGATTTTTTGCCATTAAACATAATAAAAATAAAATAAAAATGAATCATTTGTAACATAAGAGAAAAAAAAATAGAGAAGCTATCACAATCTCCTCCAATCTTTCTTCTAATCCTCCTTTTATGATAAGAAACACTAAAACTATCAAAATTCAAGTAAGGCGGTTATTAAACACTTTCCAAAAGTCTCCTATGTTAAACTTAATAATGGTATTTACAAATAGGGTTACAAAATAGACACATAAGTTCCTTAAACTTATAATTTTTATGCATCCTTAGAAATTATGCATAACAACCAACACCCGTTAGCATCAATTTCTGGAATGTTTATTCATCACTAGCTAGATAGTGTGTAATGTTACAAAAATTTCTATATAAAAGCATGAAGAATACAGCATTAGTTACATCAACAAATTTGGCACCCATTTTGTTCTACTTTGAACTTCTTTCATCTAGTGTATTACTGATAATTGTCTCTTTCATCATGTCTTAGACATATTATGTCTTCTCCAAAAACTTTTCTATTTTCTGACAACTTTGAACTAGACTTGACCTTTGATGTTTTCTACAAAAAATTTTCCCTTCAAGTTAGATTATAAATGACTGTAATATCTCCTTAATCAAATAAGTATAGGGAAATTTGGATTCAAAATTTTTTTCTCCTTCAAATTATTGCATACAAGACAATGAGCAAAACGTATGAAAATATCATATAATAGTAACTAATTTAATTCCTAATAATATTTAAAATATAGAATTATTAAATTTCTTCCCACTTTACTCATTGTTTAGCCTCAAGTAATCAATATCAAGTAAAAACCTAACTATTAACTTAAACTCTACTAACTAAAACAAAAACAATTCCACAATATACTATCACAATATTTAACATATGTCACAAATCTTTAAACCCTTAGGTGTCCCTTGTCGAGGAGTTATAGTCTCTTAAGGGTTTAATTAAATGTTACCAAAAACATCAATTTAAACTCATTAGTTTGCTTCATAGTTGACAACATAAAATATAAAAAAAGAAGTCTCAATCGAATTGTAAAACTTATGACACTTTTTAAGTAAATCAATACACAAACAAGACAAAGTAAACACTATTCTTCCTCTTTCATCAAGCTCAAATACTTTAAAGAACTATTAGGTGCACTTGAAAATAGACCAAACCAAACAAAACAATTAAGACATTTATTAGGAAGAATTATCCAACTTAATCTTCTAACTAAAACAATCACAACAAAGAATAGGCATTTCAACAATCACCTAACATGCATCAAATCATCTTTGCAACATCACTCTTTTATAACATTTCAACCTTAATTCTTCTTACCCATTCACAAAATACTCAAACATACCAAACAAATCAAATAAACACAACATCGATATGAACAGAAAACTAAACCGTTTGCAACATACCTCACGAAAATACAATGACAGTGTGAGAAAAGGACGAGCTTTCGCCGCTGACCACAACACCTATGTCTGACCAGAAAATGGAGGGGAGTCGCCGGAGGAGAGGAGATAACGTGGGAGGGAGGAGAAGAAAATGGTTAGAGACCTGACGGGGGGGAGGTTGAGTGTTAGCACTAAACAATGTCATTTTGATTAAGTTAATAACGTTCAATCGCAAAGAGACGATGACGTATTGCTTTAAATTTTATCGACGGAATATTACGTCGCTAATAATCTGTCGGTAATGTCAAATCTTCAACTCATCATATTTTCTCCTGCCTTATCCACCGATGGTACTTGGTCCATTGCTAATCGAAAATTTTTCAAACACCTTTCCCACGGGTATAGAATTTCCATTGGTAAGACACGACTTTCTCCCTATTTCAGCGACGGATATTGGTTCCGTCGCTAAATGAAAATTTTCTGGACTAGTTTTTCGACGACAACTTGATAGCTACAATACTTAATCTTGATGTCTATGTAAGTTAAATGCTTGAGAACTGAACTTACATGATTACCAACTTATGGGCAGTGAAACTGAAAGAGGTTTACCCTGTCTAATATGTCCAAAACGACGTAGTTGTTAATCTAGATAAAGTAAAAACATATCCTCAACAAATTTACAATATAAATTTTAAAAACCTATTTTTATTATTAAAGAGGTTATCTTATAACATAATTGGAGAATCTAAAAGGTTGTATTAATTTCTAATAGTAAGACTTAGAGAACAATTCAAAATATGTTAAAAAAAATGAAAGTTAAAGGGGATTTATCTTATTTTGCTCTTTAAAAGAATCAAAAGTAAACCTTACTTTTGCCTCTTTTTACTTTTTAGGACAGTCCAAAGTAAGTTTTATTTTACTTTTTATGAGAGTGAACTTTAAAAAAGTGTCCTTGTCCTTGTCCACAGCCGGGCTTAGGTGGAACTTTATATAAATTATTATTATTATAAATATTTTTTAAAAAGCAATAATTTTATAGATTATAAGATAATGACTTTATCCCTATTCACTCACTATACTTTTTTTTTTCTATTCATATAAGGTTTTAAGTTTACATTAGTTTAACAATAATTAAAGTTTGAATATAAAAAGTTATACGTTCAAGCAATAGTTAATTAAGAGGTTAATTAACAAAAATAATTTAAATTTAATTTATCATATGTTAGAAGAAAATTAATTAATAACATTTTCATAAATATGAGACTAAAATTTTCCTTTTTCTCAATATAGAATCAGATTAAAATTTTGTCGAAAATTATTAACATTATTTTGTTTGTATATTTAAATCTAATATTATATTAGTAAGAGTTTTTTTAATATTATTTATAATACTTTCAATTAATTAAACTCGCTTCACAAAATGGAGCCAACTAACGTTTATATTGGTATGAAATTTTGAGGTGGGATCTCACAATTCATTTCTTTCGATTAATAAAATAAAACGAGTAGAATAACATAATAATTAATTAATTACCTAATAGATATTTGGCAACG
Organism: Erythroxylum reticulatum; assembly: GCA_025504915.1. Lineage (NCBI taxonomy): Eukaryota > Viridiplantae > Streptophyta > Magnoliopsida > Malpighiales > Erythroxylaceae > Erythroxylum > Erythroxylum reticulatum. Next base: position 28,726,628 of record JANSVA010000007.1, on the reverse strand, counting down.
GGTCGGGGCAAATCCCAGGCCGGCCCAAGGCTCAATTAGACTCGAGCCTGACGGACCTGAGGTAACCTGACTTGAGTTTTTTTAAAATTAAAAATGCAAAACCCTGTCATTTTATTTATAAAAGTTAAGCTTCGGGATTAGGCAACTCGAGCTTGCCAGGCGCGGGATCCTCTTACTTTTTGCTTATTCGAGCCTCGGGCAGGCCCTCAACCTGTTGCCATCACTTCGTTAAAAGACGTTAGGCTTTGTTGGGCTCTCATTCGACTGTGGTTTTTCTACCGATTCCTAGAAAGGGAGAGAAGAGGAAGAAGCAGGAGAAACGAGAACAAAATGGCGAGAGGCACAGAAGAAGAGCAGTTTAGTGAGATAGAAGGAGATGGTTGCTATTTTGTTTGGGATGAATCCACTCAGCTCTACTTCCATTCCAGGTCTGTTTTGTGATGACCCCTCCCTCTAAACCTTCTTCGATATCATATTTGTATCTGAATTTTATGATGGCTATTCGTCCTTTCTGTCTTTTTCTGGGTAATTTACCATGCCTTCTTTAGCATCGCATCAACGGGAAGCGAAAGTTTGAATTTTATTATTTATTTTGTTCTTGGGCCTTTGAGTGTTCTGTTAATTCTGTTGGAATGACGAATTTTGTGTTCAAATTTGTTGCAGTAGTGGATTTTACCATGATCCCAACGCGGGTTGGTACTATAGTTCTAGAGATGGATGCTATTACAAGTTTGAGAATGGGAGCTATGTGCTTTTGGAATCTGACAGGGTACTATTCAACTTGAGTAGGTTGTTCTTTTTATGTTCTGTTGCTATAAAATTTAGAGCAAGACTTTCTTTGACAGGTACACGTATACGAAGATATTCCTGATAATACTGTTCAAGATGAGCACCTCAATCATTTAGATTGCAGTAGCAAGGAGAATTTCTCTCCATTGCAGGCAGATGAATCTGACGCTGAAGTCACTGCTAGTGGAAGAGCTCAAGGTTTGTCATTATATCATTTGGGGAAGACAAGTTTATATGTCTTCTTCGCCAAATACATAGGTTTAAATTAAAACATTATATGACTAATGATAGTTCGTGAAAAATGATGAATGTATATATTCGGACCAGCTCAATCCATAAAGTTAACCTTCATGTTTAATGCCAGTAGTGAATGGTGATTTATAAGAAGTTATGAACTTTACTTTAACGTGAAGATATCCGCTATGACATTCCTCCTTCACCCTACACTTTTGAAGAAAAAAAGAAGGGGGAAAAAAAAACACGTTACATATCACTTTACTGCTCTTACAATATTATGTTCCTGTAGTATTAGGGAATATCTTGTAGAATCTGATAATGATCCTAGTTTCAATTTTTTCCCAATGAAAATCTTTCTTACTTTTCAAAGCTATTCATGGTAAATACTTTTAATGTAGCATTGACAGAAAACGTGGAATGCAGCAGTGGCAATCAGCCAGTTGAAAATCCTCCTCCACCTTCTGACTGGTATACAACTTCTTACTTTTCAATTATATAACATATGGCGTTTTTGATAACCACATATATTGACTCAGGTTAGAAGAAACACTCATCAACATTTTTCTGTCTCGTTCTAAACAAGCAGCCAGTGTTCCCGATGGTTCAACTCCCCCTTTAGAAGTGGATGGAGCTAATAGCTACGAGCTTGGAGCTGATGGTTTGTCATGAATTACTTTGACCTACTTCTGTAGGTTCAGGTTGAATTTGCTTATTCTGGGCATTGATAGCTTTTATTTGAAGATGCAGCAAATGATGATTATACTGTGCTGGAAAGACATGAAAGTGGTAGAATGAGAGAAGGCCATGCTGTATTAACTGATACGGGTGGATGTTTTGAGGATGAAGGTCTAGTCGATTGCTTGCCAGTTTGAAATTTGTTTGCCACAGAATTTATATTTTTCTGTATTTTATTTCTTCTTTATACTTGTTCCTTTAACTTGGCCTTTAATTGTTAGATTTCATGAGCAATCCTACCCTGATTAAATATGGACAACTTAATTGCCTTTCAGAAGGTTCACGTTAAGGACTCTGTTGCATGAATCTTCTCAATTCAGTTTGAAAATATTGAAATTGATTATTATCGGTCTAAGTATCATATGCTATCCTCCTCTAGAACTTTCAAAGGAAGAGGAAAATTGGCGAGCTCAGTATGGTCAAGTAATTCAATCTGCAGAAAAAAGCCTACAAAATTTTCCTGCCGTGGATCTATGGGACTGGGAAATGGTCAGTGAGAACATAAAGGGTGGAAAAGATAAGATGAGTAAACTGGTGGGCCGGCTGGTTAAACAGTCTGCTAGGCTACATCCGTCAGTGGCTTCTGGTGGTGGTCTCCTTAGAACTGCTCCAATATGTGAAGTACATCTTGATCTGGTTCGAGTTAAAACAGGTTCAATTTTTTCTTGTTTTGCATACACAATATCCTTGGACATTGTTCACCAACTTGATTCTAGGTGCATTTTCAAGTTCTTAACATACAATTATGTTAGAGAATTTTAATTTTCTTTTGTCTCAGGGCAAGTGTACAAGTTGCATAATCCTAGTGCGAGATACTTGGCCTCTTTGTCAACATACGACTCTTCTAACCCAACAAAAGATTGGGGTTTTCCCATTATATGTATTGGTATGCAAGGTGTTCCCCATGTGAAACCAAATGGAGCAAGTGAACCCAGATCAACTGTTGAAGATCCCAGGTTGAGCAATCAGCTTTCCACATCCAAAGAGGTGATGTGTGATGTATATTTTTTTATTTTGCCACACTCTCAAACCAAACCTTTTTGGTATGCTGATTTTTGGTGAATAGGTTTTGTCTATACTATAGAGGACAATATGAGAACAATGGAAGTTCATCTACTTATTTGTAATAATGTCATAAACACTAATTTGTGCATGACAAAAATTACCTAGAGCATCTTTTCTACTTTCCTGGACAGTCTTTTAAAGGCCAATTTTAGGAGCTTTGAATTAGTTGCGAAAACTAATTGATGATAACCCCACCGTGGATGCTTAGCATTTAACTTTGAATTCATAATGAGATCATGGAAGAGGTCTTATTGATCTTATGAGCTCATTTTGTAGTAATCTATTGAATACTATAACCTCAACCTTACATGGAACAGATTTCGTTGTAATTCATAACCTTGCCTAATTTATGAGCTCTTTGATGTCCATATCTGTTCGATACTTTTTCCTTTGAAAGTACCCCAACTTGCAGTTAACTCCGCATTCACAAGGGCGCAAGTTAGCATTAATAGTGTAGCCATGTGGTATTAACTTTGAGGTTTAAGAAGATTACCTCAAATTCAACTCTGAAAATCTGGTGATTGGATTTATTTATACTTCTCAATTTCCTTGGTTTGATTTTATTGTTCGTTGGTCTGTGCTGTCAGATGAGAGGTCACGACTACAGGGATAGAGCTGCAGAGAGAAGAAAATTGCATGGTGGATTTGGTGTAGGCCCTGGGCAGAAGAGTTCATCATCAACACCACCTGCGTACACTTCGAGAGAAGAAGCTGCAGCTGAAGCTCTTGATATGTCTTTTGGCAGTGGCAGCTATGCCCGTAAAATCCTTAAGAACATGGGTTGGAAAGAGGTAATTAATTCACGTATTACGAGTTGTGGCCGGATCCTATACGTATGAATCTTTTAAGTAAAAGCACGGAGTTGCTCTGAAGATTCGAGGTTTTGCAGGGTGAGGCTTTAGGGAACACCAAAAAGGGCTTGATTGAACCTATACATGCGATAGGAAACATTGGCAATGCTGGCCTGGGATGGCCAAAAGGCACAAAGAAGCAACTACCCTAACTATTTTGCTACTTATTAAATTATGCTGTTACAGAGGATGAATCAGTCAGATTCTCACGATACATGTCTCACCTATTGTTTATTCAGTATCTTCTCTCTTGTCAAGGTCTGCATCCTCATTTGTCAAGAATGATACAACTTTAAGAAACTAAATGATACAAAATCACGGGAAACATTGTGCTGCCAAAGCTCAGTGGCAAACCATCTCTCAGATACCACTCTTCTTTACATGGATTCCGGTGATTAACGGCCCCTAGTGTCTATACTTCCAGCTTTGGACAGATGATGAGCTGGCTCACCTCACTCATGTTCCTCCATAGCAAAAAGTTGCACGTATAATAGAAATCTAGGGAACATTATCCAGGACCATTTCTACAGGCTTATGATATGTGTGAAATGAATGACCAATTAAGGCCTGCATAATGTACAAAACAACATAGAAACAGCAAAATTCAATGTTTTACAGAACTGTTCACGCCTAATTGACCTCTGTTTCCTTTTTAAGTATCACAGCTTCATCGTTAGTTGTTTTACTGGGGGTGGAATCAGTTTTCCCCTCCTCCACTGGGCTCTTCTGTTGCACCTCCTGCCTTAGTCTGTTGAGCTCATCATCCTTCTCTGCCAGCTTTCCTTGCAAGATAAGCACCTGAAAATGCAGGAACATATGTATACATTCAGGTCAGTATATTAAGGAATACGTCAAAATTATTCTGCATAAAAGATTCAATGAATGGAAAATATCCAATAGATGAGTATTGCACTGTTTAAAAGTTTCATTTTAACTGCAAGACTGCCAAAAGTGAAGCAAGTATAGAGAAAAGACGTTATATTAACCATTTCGTTAGATTTCTCCACATCGCTAGTCAGGCCCTCCATATGTTTGTACAGTCCTGTATGCATAGCAAATGAAAGAGTTAGGACAGTCAGAAATCATTACGTAAACTCAGTATCAACTTAAAATGTTGAGCAACAGCATTAAATTAAGATAGTCAGAAATCATTATATAAACTCAGCGTCAACTTATAACGTTGAGCAACAGCATTAAAGATTGCATCCTCATAGAAGATGGTCATGCTATTATAGAGCAATTGTGTTAGTGATAACTAGAGAATGAGTGCAGAAAAATTGCAGAGAGCACATAAATTAGTCGAGTGGAAAAGGACCAAGATAGTAGGGAAAAAATGCTGAGTGGATCCATGCAACCATTTAACCTATCAGTGTACATGAAACCTCTATAGCATACGGGAATGAATCTAAGAACAGATGGTAAAGACAGCAACTGTACGTAGTAATAGCATAAACTTCCAAAGTTACAAACTCTTAATCAGTATGAAATAATATAACTGACCTTCAAATTGACTTCTCAATTCTGCATTTTGAGATTTTTGCAAAGCCAGTTTCATTGCTAATTCATGCATCTGCAGACCAACAAATATCTCATTAAAATAATCACTGAGACAAGTTTAGAAAGAAGCAAGAAATAGGCCCAAGAGAAAAAGGAAAGTATTCGTTATGCAGGCATCGAGTGATTATGTTTGAAGTAGGAGTATATAGAAGTCCGAGAAAACAATACCAAAAGAATCTTTTTAGGCTGTTATCTAATGCATTCATAAGGTAAACAGTCTCTATCTGATTTCAAATTCTATAATGTTACAAACAAAATTGACATATTCATATGAACTTGCTCAAAAAGTTGATCATCCACCAACTGCAAACGACCCTCTTATATATACCATAACAGAGAAAGGACAGGTTAGCCTTTCCTAGCAGAAAAAAACAGTAGGTATTAGAATGATAAGGTCAAGAAGACTATACAAACAGGAAGATAACAGGAAAAATGAAGCATCAATTTCTAGAAATTAGTATAGGAAGAAAATGAGGAGAAAAAGGTAAGCCTAATGGTAGCACCTTTCCTTCAGCAGCTTGATTACCAATCTCCTCATTTTCCTCCTGTAGGGTTCTGCACTTGGCCATCAGCATCTTTCCCATCTTACTTTGTGGAGTAAAATTGACAGCCGCAATATTGTCCTGCAGTTCCTTTACCTTCTTGTCCTTCTCCTCAACCAAATTCTGGCATGACAGAAAACGAAGCAGCAAATGATCATTTAGAAAGACAGTTCTGACGTCATCAAAAATTGTATTCCATAACCACAAATATCTGGAGAACAAAGGCACAAAAGTATACAAAGAAACAAGCAGCATTTCAGGACAAGTATGATCCTTTTGTCTTGCAAACCGATATTACATACAGAATATAATATTGTAAGGGAATATGTTAAGCAGAAACCTTTAAGCGTGTAAATTCCTCGTGTATTGCTGGATCCAGCAGCAGTCTCCTTGCCTGTCAGGTTAAACAGAATCAATTGAAAATCATCACAATCAATAAATTAAAGAAAATTAACATATGAGCTAAAACCAGTTTATATTATTCCAAGAAGCCGTTAATAGCATAAGTTCTAGGCCCCTCATGAATGTCTAGGACACAGGAGCAAATTTTCAAATTTATTGCAATATAAATTGTAACAAATGGAAGTATATAGTAAATAGCAGCATATAAGAGATGCTTTTCAACAACCAACATATGAATACAATTCATATGACAATACTTGTTTGGTTTCTTCAACCATACCATAAGAACACCTTTTCCAACAGACATATAACCTTCGATAAAGTAATATGAAATTCAATTGAACAAAGAAGATTCTCACATTTGTTTATACCTGCATTGATGGAGGCTTAAGTTGTGATTTCAAATCACG
>JANSVA010000007.1:28692761-28705623 GCA_025504915.1 Erythroxylum reticulatum | reverse complement strand
ATCAATGGACTATTTTGCAAATTTTAAAAAAAATTAGGAACTATTTCATAAATTTAAAAAACTACTCAAAACGATACCCAGTATTGACCGGTACCGATATAGTACCGTACTATAACCCAATTTGATACCAAGTCTGGTATGGTATTCACAACTTTGCTTCAGTCCTCACAAAATTGATAGTGGTATCAGAGCTTAGACTCTATTTTGTGATCGTTTTTTACTGAATTAGTGTAAGGTTAGTGCACGTTAAGATGGTTAATTGATTGTATGTCTTATAGGTTTGTTATTTTGTGTATTAATGCGTATTAATAAATTTGTTTAAAAATCTTTTTCCTATAATATTAATTTGGTGCTTTTCAAGGTTTCAAACCTTGATTTGATTGTGTTTTAAGATTTAGATCAATTAATTTTAATTGGTAGAATTGATTGAAAGTAAGGAATGTCAAGGATTGAAATGCTCAAAAAACATTTCTAGCATTTTAGTTTGCACTTAGATGCATGTTTTTCATCCAATTATTTTGGGATTTTGCTAAATCAAGTTGATAGGATTGTTATTTAGGTTACAAAGGTTAAGTCTATGTGATAGATTAAATTTTATAAGCCTTTACAATGTATAGTTTATTTTCGGATTTATTAATGGCCTTAATTGACAAAATGTGTTTATAACTTTTATTACACAATATTTTGGCGAGAAATTGCCATGTTTAAATATCATAATTTTTTTAACCTCCAATGGAATATATATATATATATATCTGTTATGTATTCTTTTGGGTTGCATATTTGCAATTGATTTATGTATTAATTGTGAATAAATTGTTAATACGAGTAAATGCAAATGTTGTTTTTGTAGTGGCACTAACTTGTTTTTGTAGGGATGAAAGTGAGTTTTGTATGGCCAAGACATCAATGCCTTGTATGTTATATTGCTTCCCTTTTGAATGAATGTTAATTAATTAGATCAGTTAATTAAGCAAGTATGTTAACTTGCTTTTGATGTAATTCGTTCATTTGAGGCTTGCGTGCCTATTATATTTGGGATGGGGATTCTAAAATGTAATTTTATTTCCTTTTAGAATAGTTCTACTTAGGAATGGGCTTTTAAATTTTGATGTTTTGATTCGACCATAGAGATGGTGAAGAAAACAACGAGGTGCAGGAAAAGTCTCCAAGAGGGCCATATAAAACTCGCAACATATGTTTGATATCATTTGCGATGTTATGAATGTCATAGGCCAGGTATGAATGTATATTAACATGACTACCATAAATAAACTTTGAAAATAGGGATTAACAATTCCTTGAGTTACATGGAATAATTTGAAATTGTGATTAATATGATTAACAAATTATGTGATAATTTGATCCCTAATTTTTTTAAACAAAAATGTCCTATATAATATTAAATCATTTTCCCTCCCTACTTTATATGAGTCAAATTATTGATCGTTAGATGATAGAACCCACTCAATTCTATGTTTAAGAATCGTGGGGTATGTCGGACATGTCAAACTAAATAGAGCGAGGTTAACTTAATAAGGAATTAAAATGGTATCGGACTATAGGGAACAACTTTTTTTTAACATTAGATGTTAACAAACCAAGAGTTGCATACGATGTGATTAATAAGGAGTTGCTTACCTAAAATAGCTAAGTTCAAGTTTCATGTCGCCGCTGGCTTGTTCTTGGTAAAGATAGGGATCTTGGACCTACTACAAAAGGGACTAATTTTAAAAGTTGTAATGATTATTGGAAATAAAATATTTACATGAACTTAACTCAAATTTTTATATATATTGTAGATCATGTCAAATCAATCTCTCTCTTTGCGTTCTATTTTGGACATTGACAAATTGAGCCCCAATGGTTCTAATTTTATACATTGGCACCGAAACCTAAGAGCCATTCTCAGGCAGTAGCGAAAAGAATTGGTTGACTCATACAAAAAGCACTTATATGATGAGGTTGATGTACAATGCCTCCCCTTCCTGAACCACCCCTTGAGGGAGCCATTAAGGAATTAGTTGACACGTATAACAAGTACTCATATGATGAGGTTGATGTATAATGCCTCATGGTAGCGATAATGCCACCCGAATTGAAAAAGCGATTCGAGCTGAACATATTGTTCTACATCATGTAGTAGCTGAAGAAAATGTTTCTTGAGCAAGCTCGTGTTGAGAGGTATAACGTGACCAAGTTTCTCCTAACTGTTCAAATGTTAAAGGGTACCTCTATCAGTGCTCACATGCTTAAGGTAATGAGCCTTGTGGAGTAGTTGGATAAGTTACGTCTCCCGTTAGACCCAGGGTTATCCACTGACATTGTCCTCAACTCTTTGCCTCTATATTATTCATCATTCATCATAAACTACCATATGCATGGGAAGGAAAAGAGTTTGGAGGAATTCCATGGGATGCTTACGACCACTAAACAGGACATGAAGAAAGGAGTTCTCATGTCTTGGTGATTCAAAAGGTAGGGAAGAAGATAAAGAAAGGCAATAACAAGCGCAAAGTTATTAAAAAGGGCAAAGGTGGCAAATGGCAGGCTCAAGTGGTGACTTTAAGCACTCCCAAGGCCAGAACCCTTCCAATGCTTAAAGCTTTTATTGTAAAGGCAAAGGACATTGGAAAAGGAATTGTCACAAATACCTCGAGGACTTGAAGAGCGGAAAGGTTCCATCTTCTTCTTCAGGTATACATGTTATTGAGATTAACCTTGTTACCTCTATTTCTGATTGGGTATTAGATAATAGGTTTTGTGCTCATGTTTGTTCAAATATGCAGGCACTAAAGGGGAGGATGCTTAAAAAGGGGGAAGTGCAGCTACACGTCGGGAATGGTGCAAGTGTTGTAGTCGTTGTTGTTAGGTACGCTAAGTTACATTTTCCCAGTGGGCTTCTAATAGAACTTAAATCTGTATATTTTGTTTCATCCATCTCTAGAAACATTATCTCCATTTCCTTTTTAGACAATGATGGTTTCTCCTTTACCATCTCAAATGGATCTTGTTCGATTTATAGAGATGGTTTATTTTATGGATCTTCTTGTGTTAAAAATGGTCTATATTTACTTAAGATGGATAAACAGTTCCTTAATGTTAATAACAAAAGACTCAAGACTTGTCATAAAAGTACTACTATAATGTGGAATTATCGCTTAGGTCATATAAATAAGAAGTGCATTAAGAAATTGCAAAAAGAAGAACTTCTTGGTTAATTCAATTTGGAATCGATTGGGAATGTGAATCTTGTCTACTGGGCAAAATGTCCAAGTTACTCTTCACCAAGAAAGGTGAGAGGGTAAGTGACTTATTAGGTCTAATACATAGTGATGTATGTGGACCAATAAGTACCAATGCTTAAGGTGGTTTTCAATACTTCATCATGTTTACTGATGATTTCAGTAGACATGGATATGTCTATTTAATGAGACATAAGTCTAAATCTTTTGAAAAGTTCAAAGAATTCAAAAATGAAGTTGAGAACCAACTCTACAAGAAGATTAAAGTCTTGCGATCAAATCGTAGAGGCGAATACTTGAGTCATGAGTTTGGTGATTATCTTGGAGTGTGGGATCGTCTCATAACTCGCCCCTCCTGGAATGCCACAATGGAATGGTGTTGTAAGGAGACAAATATTGAACTTTGTTAGACATAGTTTGATCTATGATGAGTCAAACCGAACTTCTAATCTCTTTATGGGGATATGCACATGAAACTACTGCATTCATACTAAATAGGGTTTCATCAAAGTTCGTAGAAAGGACACCACATGACATATGGTTTAGCAAAGTGCCTAGCAATTCTTTTCTAAAGATTTGGGTTTGCGAGGCATATGTCAAACGTTTAATGTCTGACAAGCTTAGCCTAAATCAGACAAGAGCTTCTTTGTGGGGTATCCTAAAGAAACTAAGGGATACTACCTCTATCATAAGTCATAGAATAAAGTATTTGTTGCTCGATATGGCATGTTCCTGTAGAAAGATTTTCTCACAAGAGAAAGTAGTAAGAGTAATGTTATACTTGAAGAAATTCAGGAAACACTACAAGATAACGGGGCTAATAGGAGCCATGTTGACCCACTCCTTGATGCTTCTATAAGTAAGAATTAAGTACAACCAACTTCACAAGTAGTTATGGAAGAGGCTTATGACCAACCTCAAACTGAATCGACACAACTCGAGGTTAAACTTGAACCACAAGGAGTTGTGGAGGAAGGTCAACCAGAATTAGTTCCGCTATGAAGGTCAACTAGGGTAGTTCGTGCACCTGAGAGGTATATAGGATTGCACGAAGTGATAGTGTTGGACAATGAAGAACCATTGACCTACAAGGAAGTGATGGAAAGGCCAGACTCCAAAAAATAACTTGGAGTTATAAAACCCGAGATATAGTCCATATCTGACAACCAGATTTGGAACGTAGTTGATCTTACTATTGGGGTAAAACCCATTGAAAACAAGTGTATTTTCAAAAGGAAGACAGACACAGATGGAAATTTGACTACTTACAAAGCACAACTAGTTGCGAAAGGTTTTAGACAGATTCAAGGAGTTGATTATAATGAGACCTTCTTGCCAGTGGCTATGTTTAGTCAATTCGGATCCTTCTAGCAATTATCACTTTTCATGATTATGAAGTTTTGCAAATGGATGTCAAAATTGCTTTTCTAAATAGGTATTTAGAAGAGGTTGTGTATATGACACAATCAGAGTGTTTTATGGATCCAAAAGTTTATAAGAAGGTGTGCAAGCTTCAAATATCCATTTGTGGATTAAAGCAAGTGCCACAAAGTTGGAACACGCACTTTGACAAGGAAATCAAAAGGTTTGATTTTGTCAAATGTGAGGAAGAACCTTGTCTATACAAAAGAATTAGTGGGAATGCAATAGTCTTCCTAGTGTTATATATGGATGTAATACCTCTCATTGGGAGTGACATTCATTTGTTAGAGTCCATCAAGTTCTCATTGATGAAGGTATTCTCAATGAAGGATTTGGGCAAGGTTTCCTAAATCTTGGGTATGAAGATCTATAGAGATAGATCTAAGAGGCTCTTTGGATTGATCCAGAGTACATATATTAACAAAGTGTTGGAGAGGTTTAACATGCAATATGCCAAGAAAGGTTTCTTACCCATATCACATGATATCCACCTTAGTAAGAACCAGTGTCCTTCGACACCTGGTGAGCTGGATGTGATGAGTAGAGTTCCATACGCTTCAGCAATTGGCTCTATCATGTACGTCATGATATGGCCTTGCCCTGATGTATTGTACGCTTTGAGTATGACTAGCAAATATCAGGCTACTCCAGGTTTAGGTCATTGGACTATGGTCAAGAATATCTTCAAGTACCTAAAAGGTCTAAGGATACGTTCCTTGTCTATGGCGGGGATTCTGAGCTCGTTATAGGGGGTTACACTGATGCTAGTTTTCAGACTGACTGTGATGATATGAGATCACAATCAAGGTATGTATTCATCCTCAATGAAGGAGCTGTAAGCTGAAAAAGTTCTAAACAAGAGACCACAGCTGATTCCACCACCGAGGTCGAATACAAAGCTGATTCCGAAGCAGCCAAAGAGGGATGTTGGATTAAAAAGTTCATCTCCAAACTTGATGTAATTCTTAGTATCGCTAGACCAATTGAGCACTATTGGGATAACAATGGAACTATTGCTCTGAAGAAGGAACCTAGGTCACACCAAAGGTCCAAGCATGTTCTACGACAATATCACCTCATATGAGAGATCATAAAGAGGGGTGATGTAAAGGTTTGCCGAGTTGATTCAGTTAGGAACACAACTGACCCACTGACAAAACCTCTTTCTCAAGCCAAACATGTAGTTCACACTACATCAATGGGTATTAGATACGTTGGAGATTGGCTTTAAATATATTTTTCTTTATGCATAAAGATGTATTTAGGTTATGAGGCTACATTTGTTTAGAGCTCTTATGTATAAAGATGTATTTGGATTGGCTCTAGTTCAAGTGGGAGATTGCTAGTATTATGATCTAGAAGTCAATCATTAGGTGATTGTATTCTAACAGTTATGTTCATGAATTGGATGGTTTATATCATTTTGTTCCATAAGTTTTCATTATTTATGGATTATTCGAGTGGAGGACTCGGATTATAGAACTCTGTAATGAAAATAATGATTACTCTGAAATGTCGCTAATTTTGGTAATTAATATGGAATATTAATTAACCACTAAAAGATTAGTGTGTAGATTAAATGATGGTGATGTTCTATAAGCCATTCGATAAGGAGTTATCGGTTAATCACACAGATACATGATGGAGATTATGGTATTCGATAGACTTTAATTGAAACATTATTAGGATTATGTTTATGACATTAATGTTTCATACGCATCGTGAATCTATAGTATAAGATGAATTTTCATTTCCTTACATGAGAAATGTATATTTGTTGGTATTGTTCAACATAACCGTAACAGGTAGCTATGCAGATAATGCCCCAGTATGTGTGACTTGTATAGAGGACAAATGTTCGTCAAGAATACTATTGTCCCTCGTATAAAATGTGAGTGATAATATCTATGGGCCCTTGATAAATTAATATTGTATGCATGTAATATGATTAAGGAGTTAATCATATTTACGATTTACTTTGGAAATCAAGAAGGAATAAATTGGCAGGAATGACATATTCCAATGTTGCATTTATTCAAGATATTATGAGACAAGAAAATTCACCTAGGCAATTTTGCTTCGCGATCGTGATTTGTGTATAATACTTATAATCTATGTCATTTGAGTAAGTATAATGTATTTTGCTAGATACCGCTTATGATGTATAGAATTAAAAGAGTTTTTAATTCTATTGTCATCATGACATAGATCCCAATGGGTCACACTAGAAAAGATTTGATTAGAAAAAGGAAATTATTATAGTAAATGATATGGAGATATGAATATGACAATAAGATCAATTTTAAGTGTTAAAATTATTTTGGTCATCATATGGTATTATAATAAATGTTATTAGATAACAAATTTAATCCTAGATAAATTTATTTGATATGTATGACATATCTTATAAATTTATTGCTCAACAAAATAATACATATATATAATTATATGGTATAGTTATATGGCAATTGGGTCAAATGCTTAATTATTTTTAAGCATGAGATTAAATGGTAAAGTGGAAAAGTGAAAAAATGACAATTAAATGAAATTTATAATGCCAAATTTATAAGGACCTGCGCTGTCCATGAAAAGAGCATAAGGATATGTTTAAAACCTTGTGAATTTTAACATTAAGCTTTATTCCTTTGCTTCTTTTAAACAAGGGCATTTGAGACTTTTTTCAAGAAACCCTTTTAACCCTAGTTTTGTTAAAAAAGTAAGAGGGAATTTTCGTTTTTCTGGTTATAGAAAAAGAACTGCTGTTGTTTTTTCATCTTCCTCTCTCCACAGTTTCAGCTTTTCATTTTTCTCTTTTGTCTTCTTCCAAACTTGCAAATTTCTTCTTCCATCTAATCAGAAGCAAAAGCTTTTCCATTTAGCTCATGTATTGAGCAATAAATCTCCATTTAAATGGTTTATTTTTTGGGATTTTAGGACCAACAATAACCCATTGAAGCACCATCTAGCTTTGGGAACCTTTGGGTTTTATAATCAATTTTTAGTGGATACCTTGGAGTACATCTCACTTGGTGCAAAGGAGATACAACCATGAGTAAGAAGAGACAACTGTAAGCAAGGAGACATTGTTGTGAGATTATCTATTTGGTTTGGAGACTAAGTTCAAGGTATAATGGTGCACATGCTTTCACTATTTGCTTTTTCGATATATGAATGGGATGCATAACAAGATCCTTTGCATTCTTATTGGTTTAATTTTTTTGTTTTAACCACTTTAGCCCTCGCAAAACCGACATTAGCTTGCTTACTCTCTTCTCCTTAACTTGATTTATGCCCTTATATGGGATTTCTAATTTATGCCAAATTTTATAGGTCATTTCACACATAGAGACCCTATTGAATTTATTTCTTCCTAATGTACAAAATAAGACGTTTAAAATCCTACTATTTAAGGAAATTAATCCCTTATCTTGAGGTTCCCATTCTTACTTTAGTTTGGGGATTATTTTCTTATCTATGATTTTCATAGATATAAAGGGACCATTTGATACTATTTCTCATAAGTTTACACTTTCATCTATTAAGAAGAATTTCATCTTAGTTTTCTAATAAATGTAATCATTACCATCAAAGAAAGGTGTTATACTAATACTTTATCCGTCTTAATTAAATGATGATAATGATGCTCCTAGATATACCACTATAATCTTTACTATAGGATTTTGTTATAATACTATCCTAATCGACCCGCTCTGATATCATTTGTTTGTCCTTAACGGCACTCAAGGGGGTGAATTGGGATATAAAAATTTAACAAACTTTTATAACCAATTTACTTAATTTAACAATAATCAATGTAATATGAACTAAGAAATTACTTAATATAATTTAATTAATCAATTGAATAATAATTTAAAAAGGATAAGGAAGAGACAATGCAAATTGATTTATACTGGTTCAGAAAACAACCCTTGCCTACATCCACTTCAAAGACTCTTCTTGAAAATCTACTACAATTGTTATTTAAAAGCAAAGAAAAACTTTTGAACAATCTTTCTCGACAAAGAGGAACCATTTTACAATCTTCTTCCAAGGTGAAGAGGAATCTTGATCCCACTTAAACCACCCCCAAGTACAATAATATAATGTCAAAATAAATATATTACAACTTAAATTCCTTACTTTATCACTTTTTTTTGGAAAATGAATGGAATTTTATTAACTATAGCAAAAGTTAGTTAAACATTACAATGAGTTTCGATTCATTACATATCTATCAACTTATAACATGATTGGAAGACCAAAAAGGGGTTAGAGCATTACATATCATCTATAGAACCATTACAATACATTAGTTACAAGTTCCATTTGTTCTTCATGTTAGGGGTGAGTAAATTTTGCACATTCTTTGCAATCAAAGCAATTCTATCCTATTTATATTTGTAATTATCTAAAGCAAGTAGATGCAGAATTCTGCACCATATTGTTTTAGAATATCTGCATAGGAAATAGAGATTATTTCTATCTTCCTCAGCTTCCTTGCATAATACACATGTTGAATCATTTATGCCAAACCATCTACACTGGTCCTAATTTTGTTTTTAATCACCAACCAAGTGATTAATGAGGCTTTAGGATTAAGTGTTTGCTTCCATAAAAGGTTATGCCAAGGAACTTCTCATAAGCTGCTCGAAAGAATTATGTGACAGGAGTCATTTATAAACCTTCCATTCATGATCGGAGTCTAAATAATGAGATCTTCTCTATTTCCTTCAAGTAATTGAGGTACATGTTTAATAAGGATAGGAAAACCTCTAAAGTTCCCATACTAGTCACCATTTCGAATTAGAGAGGATAATTTTGAGTTGATATGAATTTTATTCCTCAACTAGTGATCTCATTTCTTTAAATAAGGGAGCTTGAATCTAACCAGTTATCATACCAAAGCCATGTATTTGCTTTATTTCCTAACTTATGTTTGATCCAAGGGTAAATCGTGCATCTTAAATTTAGCCATTGATTAAAGATCCATGAAAACTCCGTTGTGCTTGTAATCTGCTAGAAGTTCTTCACTTTATCACTTGATAACTCCAAAGAGGCTTACTCACAAAAATATGAGATAATGATGCTAAAATGATTAAAAATACTTAGAAATGTGTGTAAAATACATCCAAATATTTCTTAATGCTAAAACCAATGATGAAACACATGTTTATAGTATTTTGGAACCTTTACTAGCCATTAAAGCTAAGAATTAGCCATTATAACAGATATTTACAGAGAATTAGTCAACCAATATAATTTATTAATCGATCATGGTGTATTAAATGCAAAAATTCACTATTCATTGAGAGACTGGTCGACCAATATTGCACATTAGTTGACTAATACAACTAATATTACAACAAACACTTGGTACATCCAATTTAACAGCTTTAACTTATATTGATTAATCATTAACTTATATAGGTCAACTAATCACCCTAAAAGCATGATTTGAATAACTGCAAATGCTCAAATTAAATTTATTTAATGCAATTATGGTTTAAACACTTCTAAAATGTTCCTTAAAGTTGTTTGAAAGATTAAGAAGTTTTTATATTAAAACTAAAAGCTTCATTGCCTTTGAATGAATAAAAAGACTCATGCAATGAAGTGAAATAAAATATTTATGGACGGTAAACATTAAATATTATCAAATTAACAAAGTGAGATTAAAATTAATAATATAGTACGTAAAATGACCTTAATGATCCTTGATCTTCTTTTATTATTTTTTTCTTCATTTTGTTAGTTGCAAACTTCAATTTCTTTGTATCAACTTTAAAACTATCTTCTTAAGTTTATGCCTTCATTTTGTTCTTATATTGCTTTTCATCAAAATAATAAGCTCATTAGTAGTTGTTATATTTTATTATCATCAAAACATCAATTGAAACCTCTCTTGGTTTAGTATCCTTTTAATTAGTATACTTTTTGTTCATCCTATACATCCATAGACTAATTTACTACTGTCTTACTTGGAATTTCAATTTCAAACTTCACCTTTTGGTCAGCATGTAAGATTATCAAGCTCTTATCTTTGTCCACATATAGCAAATTCATCAAAGGTAATATCTCTACTAATTACAAAACATAGAGTTGTATCATTTTCAATACACCACAGTCTATGTTGTTTAGCTCTAGTAAAATACCCTAGAAATATAAACCTTATTGTCATCGGCTCTAGTTTACCATCAACAATATAAGCATATACTACACAACCAAATATCCTCATACCAAAATAATTAGAGGTTATACCATATCAAACCTCTTAAGAAGTCTTAAATTTTATTTTATTTGATAGAGATATTTTCACTAGATAAGAAACAATGTTAATCAATCAGTTAAAACTGCTTCGATAATCCAAAATTTGATTAGATGAATCAAGCATATTGTGTGAGTATTTGGTTCATTAGTTCTATAACTATATTTTAGTATGGTATATGATGTATAGTAGCAATGCTTTACTATACATTCCTTCTTATATAACTCATCAGATGTCTTATTACAATATTCAAGCCCATTATCTATATTGAGTGCCTTAACCTATTTTTCTTTATGTTTTTATCTTCTACCTTTGAATTTTCTAAACATTTCATCCTTAACTTTTAGAAAATACACTTGTACTTTTCTTAAGTAATCATCAATAAATGTCAAAAATAACTACATCCACTATGACATTAAAATGAAACAAGACATAATAAATCTAAATGAACATAATCAAGAGTTCTAGTAGAAGTATGATTATCGGGATGAAATTTCATTGTATGCTACTTACCAAGAACAGTAAAGGTCATATTAGCCTTTTCTTCCACAAACGCATATCTCAAATCTTCTTCATTCTAAGAATTATTTACGAGGTATTAGTGTTTCTCCTAAGATGCTTAAATACTATATAAGGGGAAAATAAACTTTGATTGAGAGGTATTTAGTTCCTTAGGTTTTATACGGACCTTTGGTGTATTATAAGTACTATTATCGCTTAACTTGATCTAAGCTATTGTTTTTATTCTTCTCACGTTTTCCTTTCATGATTCACTTCTAGTTTTCGCATTTGTTATTGTAATCACCTGTTTTACATGCCTAATTTGTAGATCTAGATGTCACTTTGATGTTATGAAATTATCATATTTAGTTTTTAAGTCTTGATTCTTCAATTGTATTGGGTGCTCTATATGACCTATATTTAGTTGTTAATTGCTTTTTAACGATGTAACACTTAGAACTAATTTGTTATTTTGAATACCTGAATAAGCTATGTTTGGTCACTTAGGATTAGTCTGTTCTTTTTTGTTCAAAGTTTGATGTTTATTCTTGGACCTTGAAATGGTTTTGTAGGTTAGAACTGTTTATGGGCTTTGTTATCTTAATTTTTAATTCCTCTTACAAGAACTACAATTATTATATACTTGTTTAAGATTAAAAGATCATTTAAGTTACAATGTTAGTTTTAGCTTATAGAACTTAACATCTGAGTTAAATCTCTCCTCTTATGCATATGGCCTTTTAACAATTTCTCTGATTTTATGGTTGGATCTTATAGAATCATATATGGGTTTTTTCTTGAAATAAGTGTTCTTCTTTGTTTTTTTGGTTGGTTGATTAGGCTTTACTTAATAACACCAGTTTTTGAAGGATGTTCAATACAAGTAATAGTTTTTATTTTAGATCTACTAGCTTTAGTACATGTATAAGCTAACAAAACTTTCATTATCCTAATTATTTATTTTTATTCCCTTTTACATAACTAAATAATTTACAAAGGCTACTAGCAATTGTACAATTTAATTTTGTTCTTCTAGTTGATGTATCCATGAACTGGATTAGTCATTTGCATTTAGATGGGGCTTTTTGATGTTTGTGGATGTAACTCTAGGATTTCAGCTTTATTTTTACTTATTGGTAACTAGTTTGGCGAGGAAACATATCCAAATCTTAAACTTCAAGCTTGCATCTTTCTGTTGACTATAAGTAGTTCGAATTTATGCTCTATATTGAACCACACTTCATCCTAAAATGGTTATGATAACTGCTACTTTACCCATTATTAGCATGATAATATTATCAATTTTTCTCTTAAATTATTTTCTTCTACTCCTTTTCGAGTTAGTGAGAGTTACATATCCAAATCTTAAACTTCAAGCTTGCATCTTTCTGTTGACTATAAGTAGTTCGAATTTATGCTCTATATTGAA
>JANSVA010000007.1:28676285-28687372 GCA_025504915.1 Erythroxylum reticulatum | reverse complement strand
TTTTGCCATTTACCAAATTTAAGAAATCTCTCAAGAAACTAATTAAATATACACTAACAACATAAACTAAAAAAAAAAAGAGAGAGAGAGAGAAAGAAGGATTCTTTCCCAATCAAAACCTATATATATATATATATATATATCAAATCTCAATTCTATATTATCTTAAGGACATCCAAATTTCATAATATTTCTTATCTTATTATTTACTTAAAACTTCTATCGTCAAAACATGAAAGTTTTCTGTTCCAATTCTTTCCCTCGATTTACAGGACCTAATGCCCAAAGAAGGATCTTTTTTACGTAGCAAATATAATTTTTATTTCAGTAGTGTGACAGATAATTATGCAATAGATGGTCCAATAATCTATGCCTAATGTCCCTCTCTTCCGTGATTGGCTCTTGTGAAGGGACCGCTTTAACATGCATATTAGATAGGCTGATGGCACGTGAGGTTAATTAGTACTGACTAAAATATATAATTAACACTTAAAACTTGATTTTCAAGGATGATTGTTGGCAATTGTATTTTAAGCATTATTGAACACGACCATTCTGTTCTAATTGGTTGTAAATGGTTGAACTTGTAGAAAGTATTAGAAAAGGCAAAATTAAACTTAATTCAAATATATAGAAATTGTAGTACTGCACTTCTTTATAAAAGTTGAATTGTTTAAAATTTGAAAAAAGTTAATTAAAGGAAATTACATTTAAATTAAATGAAAGATCTTATTTATTTATTTATTGACTACGTACCATAAGTTTGAAAGCTATTTGTATTTTCTTTCACCCTCGTAATCAAAGCATGAAAAAGATCGTTGTGGGATATTAAAGTCGTTTTCATTGGTTAGGTAACTTAATGGACTAGCTTAATCTCTCAAAAACAACTACTCTTACAGTGATTTAGTGGAGTTGTTGAGGAGTTGATAAAGTTCTCAATACTAAAAACTTTCTTAGTTTGTCAGCCAAGGAAAGTAAATAAGATGGGAAAAAGAGTGATGGGTTGATAACAATAAGTAGTGCCTTGGTCTCCAATTCAAGCTCCCAACAAGAGCTCCCTTTCCTATTTTAGGTGAAATGCAAATTCATTCCAAGTCCATGGGCAAAGATTAAGACGCAATAACCAAAACTCATGAGGCATTTTTTTTTTTCCTAGCTGCAGGGATGAAGGGCTAATATATTATAATTATTTAATTATATGATTATTATTTTAGTAGTTTTTATGATTATTATAATTAATATTATATAAGTTATTCTTATAAACTCATAGATGGTAAATTTGTGGTAATTATAATATAATTAAAATAATCATATAAGAATAAGACATCCTTCTTGATCAATCTTTTTATCTCTTACTTTTTGAGAATCAAGTTTCCACAAAATTTATTTATTTATTTATTTATGATGATGATGATGATGATTATTATTATTATTATTATTATTATTATTCTTTCTTTCTGTTTACTAGACTTATCAAGTGGAAAAGGAAAATTGAATGTGATTGAAACATTAAATTACCTTCAGAAATAGCATATATACAATTTTTTTATGGGGATGACATGAATGAATGGTGAGAAGAACATAAAGGCTGAGGCAGGATCACATGTGAAACAACAACAAGACAAGTGCCTCACTATGGTGTGGCAAATTGATGATATGTGTTGGCAAGTTAGGGGACCAAGGAGGACCCTAGTGCGTTCTCCATTTTGGAGGAGTCAACCTCACCACCTTCTTTTAGCCCGTCACCTCCTCCAACAATGGCTATCATTTTTTCTCGAAATCTCTGGCCATGTCCAACAAAAGAAGAAGACGTGAATGACAAGGTCATCTCACGATCAAAAAGGAAAAAAAGAAAAAGCACTCTTGTCTTTCCCAAGTCTCACCATCCCTATCGGGATGATTAATTTCTCAACATATTTCGTGTAATTATGATCACTCGTGTGGCTACTACATGCACACACGATCAGTCTTGTTGGGTGGTCTTATTCTTTTTGAATCCTTCATTCTGTGTGATTTAATGAGTTTCTAATGCTTAGTTTAAAAGCAAGAAATGATGATTTTTCAACTCCAGAATGCAGCAATCACATCCATGGGGTTTTATCATAGAGTCTTTCAGAAAACTCCTTGGTCCTTACACACATGGCATACGAATAAAGAATAACACTAGTGAAGTTTTACTAAAAGGCACATATATATATTTAGAGGCTTGAGAAGTAGCTAGGGTTACGTATATTCTAACCTACGTTGTTTGATTTCTTTTATTTTTATTTTATATTTTAAAATTACTAATTTTCTATAATATTATTTAACTGTCGTATAATTTTTTAGTGGTATTTTCCTAATATTCTGATTAGTTAGTAATTTATTTATTTATAAATTACACATATAATTCTTCCATGAAAATGGAATGGAAGTCACTCCATGTGGAGAGGGTCATAATAATTAATGAGCAAAAAGGAGACACACAAATGCATTCCTACAATCACAACGCTTCACTCGATGTTATTGGAATTATAAGATCTGGCGGTCCCTCGACCAGGGTGAGTAGTTGGTCTTAGCCAATCATTTCTTTTATATCCATATATATATATATATATATATAATGCAGTTTTGATAATCTGAAATGTGGTTTGTGTTTCGTTAGTCAAGATTACTTGCCTAATGCAATCCTCTCACAACTACGAATTTCCTCGACCTCCTAATGATAACTATTATGTTCACTTTATGTCTGTAACTATCAGTATCACACTCTAGATTCTAGAATTAACATTTGTCTCTAAGAAGATAATGTACTTTATTTACTATGAAAATTTTTCAATTGTATATTCATAATTAATCTAAATTATAATATTTACTAAAAAGTTTAATTAATTATTAAATAATACACTTTAATATTAATATATCAAATTGATCAATAAAAATTTAATGCATAACTTTCTTTTTCTTCCTTTTTGAGGAAACAACCTTTAAGAAACCCTCCACCTATTAGTGAGATGGTTCTCTTCTTGTGCTAAGTTTCTAAAGACTATTGTTATGAAGGAAACTCTGAAGTACTTGGCAGGAATTGCAGGCCCAAGTGGCTATGGCTCCAACGCAACAGCTGAGCAAGTTACTGAAGACTGTGCTTCCTTATTCCCTCCCTATCTCACTGCCATTATCACTGGTTAGTTGCAAATTGCACGCAATCTCCAGCAATGGCAGATATAATAGTAAAACTCTACTTTATAGGAAAGATGTCATCTTTTCACCATTTTTTTTCTTTTTATGACCATGAAACCAGCTCTCATGTAACTTGCAAAAGCTTAGTATCGGCAGTTTTCCTTCTTCTTCTTCTTCTTCTTCTTCTTCTTTAGGAATCTTCGTATAATTCCACAGTACATAATATCTTCTTCAGCCTCCAAATAGAGTTTAAACAAAACGGTCTTTGCTTTCCTTTTTTCTTTTGCATACTGTTTAAGACGTATTAGTTTTAAAGGGAGGATTTGTTGCATAAGAATTCTCTTGCTTATTCTTCAAAAAGCATGGAGGGTTCATGTTAAGATCAGTTTGGTCAAACAACGAGTTGAGCATGGAGATACTCTTTGTACCCTTCTGCACCCTTCTGCTTACTATCTGCACATACCACAGACTACTCATTTAATTCCTGGCGCTTTTTGGTTTTGGTAAGATATGATAGACTTGTCTCTTCTGAGCAAATCACAGCTTACCAAACAATAAGAATCTGAAACTCGAGCTTTTTACAATTATAACGAGTCCTTACAGTTCAGTATTGGAGAAGAACATTACATTCTCGTAGAGATTTTACGCATGAAAAAACACAAAAAAAAAGGAAAATCCTCTACGATTAAGACATGGGCACTTTTGGATTTATATATTTTACATATTCATACCATATAATATAAAATTGTTTTGTTACAATCCTTGGAAGGTGCTACGTCGGGTATTGGAGTTGAAACCGCGAGGGTTTTAGCCAAGAGAGGTGTAAGAATAGTGATGCCTGCGAGGAACTTGAAGAAGGCAAGTGAAGTAAAGGAGTTAATACAGAAGGACACTCCAAATGCAGAGATCATAACAATGGATATTGATATGAGTTCCCTTGCCTCTGTCAATAGATTTTGTTCCGACTTTCTTGCTCTCGGACTACCCCTTAACATCCTCATGTGAGCATTAGATTTATACAAACATTTATGGATTCTTTTTCCATTTTCATCATCACCAAGTTGATGTAATCTTTTTTGTGCAGAAACAATGCTGGTATTTACTCTAAGAATTTAGAGTTCTCTGAAGACAAAATTGAGATGACATTCGCTACAAACTACTTAGGTATGTAGTAGTTCTCTAAATACAGAAAATATAGTTGTTCTCTTTTCATGTTTTCCTTTGAATATGCACAAATTGACACCCAAAAATCAAGGGAGGAAAAAGCCGTCATTTTAGTGACAATGACAACGTATAAAAGAAATCAGTGTTCATTTTGTTTGGACCTTTCTGCTATAATATGCATATATACACCCTTCTATGGGTGCATACTTGTAAATGAAAATTTCCATCATGATAACGTGTCTTTAGATGAATCAAAAAGAGGGACAGAGAAAGTGGATAAGTTAAGTTTGATTATTCTTGAAAAGTAAAATAATCAATTCATACACCACTTAATATAACCAATAGAAAGACCTAGAGGTGCTTGTATGAAAGATGGATCAACTATAAAGATTAATGATAGTGTTCCTAATTCCCGTAGTTTTCTCCGAAGAAATTAAGGAAGTTCCAGTCTAAATTGTTATCATAATTTGTTGTAATTGAATTCACATTATATGTAACTGAACTTGCATCACCCGCAATTGTTACAAAAGACCGAACTTGAAATCTTAATACTTAAAAACTTTGGATTTGCATAACTGTTGAAGTAAGTATGTTACTCGAAATCTCAAACTTTACCTCCCCATTCCTAGATTGGGATCAACAAGCTGGTGTCTTGCAGGGCATTATTTGCTGACAGATTTGCTGACAAACAAAATGATAGAAACAGCAGAAAGTACTGGGATTCAGGGAAGAATAATAAATCTTTCTTCTGCAATTCACAGCTGGGTGAAGCCGGGTGCATTTTCTTTCAGTCAAATGCTATGTCCAAAGAAGTATGATTACTGCTTAGCATAAACTGTTATTGAATCCGTAAATGTGTTGAAGATATAATTCTTTTTCTCACTAACGCTCAGCAATTTTGCTTGTGCAGATACAATGGAACTTGTGCATATGCTAAATCCAAAGTAGCCAACATATTGCATGCCAAGGAAGTAGCTAGGCAACTAAAGGTATACTCTCTACTGCTTCTTAAAATGTCATTACTTGTGTTTCTCTTGTTTGTAGATCAGAAATTGTCTCGGCTCATTCATTTTACCATATTTTCTTGTTTCTGACAACATTTGTAACACCAACAAACGAAACAGAAAGATTCTGAAGATGGCAATCATTTGGTTGTCTGAAATATTGCAGGAAAGGAATGCGAGAGTGACAATTAATGCAGTGCACCCAGGCATTATAAAGACAGGAATCATCAGGGCTCACAAGGGGATTGTCACAGGTATAAATAATTCTTTCCTTCTGCAGATATTAGAATCTAACCATAAACATTTTCCTTAATCATCCTTGATAGTATGTTTGTTGGCAATTCATCTCAAAGAAACTGGTTACATAGAAACTTTTGTCTGCAGATTCTGTCTACTTCGTTGCTTCCAGGTTATTGAAGTCTATATCACAGGTATGTCCGACACGTGCCTTGTCACCTCTTTAGGCCCAGAGATTCACAGTAGGCAAGAAAGAGACAGGACTTACGTTAATAATTTGGTTCTTACAAGGCGTGAAATGTTGTGGTTGCTCCTGCAGGGTGCATCCACCACATGTTACGTTGCTCTGAGCCCTCAAAGTGCAGGCATCAGTGGCAAGTACTTCACAGACTGTAATGAAAGCAACTGCTCAGCTTTGGCAAATGATGAAACCGAAGCACAAAACCTTTGGAGGCAGAGCCGTGCTTTGATTCACAAAAGGTTGCATCCGCCACCAGCTTGAGTTGTGCAATGAATCTAAAGTACATATCTAGGAGGTTATGTATATTTATGCACATATACATATACCTTTTGACCTGTGTTTAGATGAGTGTAAGGCATCTATAAGAATAGGTTATAAACCTAGAAGGATAGGAGTTATATGTAAATTAGAAGGGTTCTCACACTCTGGCCTTACACTTTCCCTTACAAGCTTCAATCTCACCAAAATAAGAAGCTTTTCCTTGTCTAATGGTTTCCCAAATAATATTAGGGTTGCTGACAACAGAAAGCAAGAGCAAGACAAAGTCACTACCATCTTTAATGTAATAATAATGATAAATTGATATCAACATGCTCTTGCTTTTAGCTTATGTTCACACCACTCAAAACAAGAGCATCATAGCCAGGATTAACAATGGTTACATGTAGTCTGATTCCAGCTTGACAAATTAAAAGTTAATTAAAATTACATATAAGAGATTTTTTAATTTAATTTTAATAGTGAATTATGTTTATATAACTTAATAAAAAACATTTTTAGAATTTTAAATAATATTTTTAAAAATGAATAAGAGTTGAATAAGAAAGGAAACGGATAATCGAATGGCTGAAGTACCCCAACCCCAAGGTAAGATGGGCAGGAACGGAAGCAAACCAATTCCTCCCTAATGGTTGCAGCCCATAAAAATTGTTTCCGCTTATTTACTAGTTGCCCTAGCTAAAACTGGGTCCTGGAATCGGGACCCATCTATCGCATATTGAAGCAAAACAATTCAGATCACAGCTCCAGCCTGGTATCAGGCATCTAGTTGCATCAGTTGCTCTAAATTTTGTAGTAAGCAACTGAAAGACTTTGTAGCTCTTAAAACCAATGTTTAAACAAAAGAAGACTTGACTCAAGTCAATAGGAGAAAATAGCTCGTGTAAATTTCATTCTTGGCATAGAGTGACAAAATAGGAATCTACTAAAATTAACCATGAAAGAGCGAAATTCCACGAATTTCCATATTCCCACATAGCTGTGATTGCAAATCACATAAAACAAAATCACATAACCATATCTACATTGTAAACTAGCATCTAGTGATGATCATTCAGATTATCACGTTCGGTTCTTTACAATTCACGCATTACAATTGGTTCTTTACAAATTCTCAATACCACAACGCAGATGATGAGGTTGTCATGTCTGATGAACTGAATAAGTTGGTCTGAGAAGCTACTTTCACCCATAATTGTCATAGCAGGGATACCAAGTTCATCCCATAATTGTCAACAATAAAGTAACCAAGTCACATGCTAACGACTACTTGGGTTGCTACAAAGGCACACATGGTACACTAAGCTTTGCATCAATCTTCATTTCTTTGCCTGCCACACATGTCAATAGTCTTTAGCTCAAGACCTACATACTTAAACTCTTATAGTGCACATGCCAAAGAAAGATTTAAAGTTCTATGTTGTTCATAACCTCAAGAAATGTCCCAATTGAGTACGACATATTAATGAAAGAAGTAAGCACGTCTTGACATAAGTATTGTAAGGCAATAATAGAAAAAACTATTATCCTATTCATGAAAATGTTTTCATGCACATAATCTATGGGCTCATTTCATCATCTGAATAGGCAGCAAGAAATTCAGTCACTTGCCATTAGAAAAATGGACTGACGCACGTGTCCCTAAACCACATTAGTCACTTGAATAAAACTAAGAACCCCTTTTTTCTCATGTTATAGTCATAGTGCTTAGAATCTCGCCACAATACAACTTATTTTTTATGAAAACTTCAAAATGAACTCTATTCTCACTATAGCCAACAAATTAGCATTCTCAGAAAAAGGCTTGTTTCATTATTTCTGCACAAATGAACAAAAATGACCAGGCATATTTCCAAAAACATCAAGATACCTTAAAACGTGGTGACTTCCTAACAGGCGACGGGATTGCTTGTTTAGCTCCTTTTCCAAGGTTATTCATTTTGGAGAGTTTTTTTATTTCCTCCCTTTGATGCTCATTCTTCAATGGAGATTCACTTCTGTCTGTAGAAACTGATAAAGCAGGAGCAGACAAAGATATTGTGGAAGACTCTTGGTGAAGAACTTTACATTCAGATAAGACTCCTGCATGCCAAGATCAATACCAAATTTCTTCATGAACACTGAAATGAACTTAGACAGACATTCAAAAAAGGCTTGTTCATCTATACTTTTTGATGTCATCTTCTAGAAATAGCAAGAAAATATGTAACATGCAAGTCATACCAAGAAAAATAGAGGAAAGTTTTGATGGAAGATTAATAATCATGAGGTAGGCAGCATAAAAGAAACTAATTTTCAAACTCTACCCGTTGATGCAGCTTCTTTAAACTTCTCTCTCATTGTTCTGACAAATTTGAAAAAGCCATTGGTTCTATTCAACTCATGGATCAAATCTTTGGTATCATTTAATTGTGGATCACATGTCAGTACTGAAAATTACAAAAGAGAAGTGAGATAATAAGAATGGAGAAGCCAGCTATAGTAACAAATAAGTACTAAAACATTACTTACACGTGTAAGTGTCATTTTCATGGCGGATTGTGAAAGAATACTCATCATATGGATTTTTCATACTGATGTTGCGGAATGTAAATTTCACACCTAAAGATAACTTGGAATATGTAAGAATAGACTTAGCATAAATAGAAATATTAGCAATAATTTCATCAGAAATTACCATGCCCGCCTTCAATATGGAAACCAAGAACCCTATTATACCAAAATACTGCCTCTTCAATTCCTTCTTTTTGTTCATTTTCTTGGCTTCTTTTTCCTGCATAATTTTTTAAAGCTGTTAACAATATATTAAAATGCAATAATGGGGTGAGAGCACTCAGAGCACAAAATGATCGAAAGACACAAATGTTTAATTTGGTATTCCAAAGATTAAAAGAAGCAACGTGTAAAACTCACCTAATTTTGGTCTATGCCACAAAGAAAGGATTAAAAATATATGGAACATTCTTGACCCAAAACAGATGGAATATTACACATGCCTTTCAAAAGAAAAAAACTTGCTCCATGTATATTTGTGTTTGTTAGAGAGAAAGGGAGCGTTCACATGCATATAGTTTAGGTATTTAGCACAAACTGAAACACTGGGTTGGACTAACAGAAAATACCGGAACCAATCTGCTCTTGAAATCCCTAAGATCATGATTTTTACTCAATTCATATACTTGATCCAAAGTGAAAACTTCTTAGGCCAGGCCAGGCCAACCCAGTCAATATGGCAAAAAAATAGCCATCAAAATCTAACAGGAGAAGTACAATCTCATGTTGGTTCCCATTTTGATGCTATGTCTAAATATAATTTTGAACTTCAGAACTCAGCTCTATTTATCCACCCCCACTAGCTGCTGAGGCCTCAAGCCAACCCTCTAGATCCAATTCCAAGGTGCACACAACCTGACACTAATTTCAACTGCTCTACCCCTATCAAGCTCGTGGAAAAGGAGAACAGAAATCAAATGTGCATTGTAAAGAAAATTACCTACAGTTTGCTGAGACATGACTGCTGCGTAATCATCTTTCCTAGCCTTCTGAACCTGTAGAGTTCTTTTAAGTTCTTCTATTCTAGCTCTTGTAGCAGACACTGAATCCTTTATTGCCATCTGCTGTGCCTCATTACGTGTCTTCACTATTCAATGACATATTTCAAAAACCAAACACAGAACAATGGGTTAAAAATGGTTCAGATAATCGATTTTTCTTAAACATACGAGTTGAAATTAACTTGAACATCATCAAACGCACATTATATTATTTATCACACCGTTTCTGCAGTTCAAATCAAATGACCTCAGTTCAACATCAAATCAAACAAATGAAGAAAAAATAAAACTTTGCAAGTGCAGAAGAAACACTCTCAAATTACCCGCCAGCACTTTAACAAATTCGTCCTCGGCTTCCCTCAATCTAGATTTTATGACCCCAAGCTTCACTGCAAAAACCAAAAAGGTCAAAGCCAAAACTAACTCAAAATCTGAAAACCAAACATTAAACAATATGAGGCTAACAAAACCCATAGGCCGTAGATCAAGTGTAGAGAACCCTAATCCAAAAGGGAAGGACCTTGATTCCGAGCGGTTTCTTCAGCTCGAGCCTTGATGGAGTCCAGCGACTTGGCAAATGACGCCGTGAAGGCGTCCATCTTCTGGAGCTCAACGGGAATCGCCCGCTCGCAGATCTCTCGCACCGATTCCATTCTCGCTGCTACTGTTTTGTCTTCGCAGTTTTGTGAATTTCGTTTCAAACTTCATTAAATTTTACTCCCGCCATTTCGAATTCCTTTTTTACTTTTTTCATTTTTCATTTTTGCTTTATCAAGAGCAGGAAGCCTAATGTTATGAATACCATACCGCCACTGTTTCGGTGCAAAGCAAGTAAATAGAAAAAGAGAAACCGCACTCTCCGGAAGTGAAGCCTGCAACTGCAAGTTTTTTCCCTTCGAAGTCCTTATCGGCTTTAATCAACCACCAATCGTGTAACGAAACCTTTTTTTTTTTCAGGAATAATCATAATATGCAAATCAGAGAGGGAGAGACAGCAAGAGATTGCTTTCAAATACACAAAAATTGCAAAAAAAAAAAGGATAAAAACAACTCAACTGTTTTCTGAAAATAAGAACAGGAGGCAGTGTTGTTGGCTTTCTCGGTGACGGAGGTTGCTTCCCGAGGTTGGTTCGAGGCAGCCATGGAGATCGGATAAAGCAAAATTCGGGATTTAACGAAGATTTAGTTAGGGTTTGAAGCAGAGACAAAAGGTTTAGAGGCGCGGGAAAATCACAGTACTACACACCATTTTCGTGCGTGATTGAGAACCAGCAGAGTAATACTGCACAATGAAAATTTTAAAAATATATAATTAAATTATAAGTAAATTTTAAAATTTTGTAACTAAATTATAAATATTTAAAATTTGTAATTGGTTATATTATTATATAATTTTAATGTATAATAAATATGGAAAATTTTAAAATTAGTAATTAAATTATAAATAAT
>JANSVA010000007.1:28658375-28669672 GCA_025504915.1 Erythroxylum reticulatum | reverse complement strand
ATATTTTAGGGATCAAAACTTAAAATAATAATATTTTATATGAAAATCCCCCCCCCGAATATGTATCCGTCCTTGATGGCGACATAGAGCTCTTTTGTGCAACCAAGAGTTCCAAAGTTTGATGGGTATTATGATCACTGGGCGATGCTTACAGAAAACTTCCTTAGGTAAAAAGAATACTAGGAATGGGATTCCTACAGTAGCAAAAAGTGAGGCTCTCATGGATACAGAGAAGAAGAACATAGCATATTAGAAGTTGAAAGACATGAAAGCAAAGAACTATCTGTTCCAGGCATTAGATCGTACAATCCTGGAGACAATTCTCAACAAGAATACAACAAAGAGTATATGGGATGCAATGAAGCATAAATATCAAGGTATAACTTAAGTCAAGTGGGCACAATTACGGGCTCTTTAGAGGGACTTTGAAATTCTCCACATGAAGATTGGAGAATCCATGAATGAGTATTTTGCTCGAACCCTTACCGTAGCTAACAATATGACAGTAAATAGCGAGGATAAAGGAGATCAAGCTATTGTTGGGAAGATTTTGTGATCTATGACTCCTAATTTCAACTACGTTGTATGTTCCATTGAGGAGTCAAAGGATACAAGCACTTTAACCATTGATGAGTTGCAGAGCAATCGCCTTATGCATGAATAGTGTATGGTTTTCAAAATGAAGAAGAACATGCTTTAAAGATAGCTCATGGATATGAAGCTAGAGGAAGAGTTTGAGGTTGTGGAAGTTTCCAAGGAACAGGTAAGGTAAGAGGCAGACAAAGCTTTAATAAAGACACAGTGGAATGCTACAATTGTCACAAATTAGGACATTTTCAATGGGAATGTCCCAGTAGGGAGGAGGGAGCAAATTATGTAGAAGGTCAAGGGGAGATGTTATTAATGGCATATGTGAATACGAAGGAGGCTACTAAAGAAGAAAATCGGTTCCTTGATTCGGGGTGTAACAATCATATATGTGGAAAAAAGGAATGTTTTCAAATTTTGAAAATTACACGGACTTTGTGAAGCTGGGTGACGATTCAAGAATGGATGTGCAAGGAAAAGGAAATGTAAGACTGTAAGTCAATAGAGCAGTACATATCATTACAGAAGTATTCTATGTGCCAAATTTACAGAACAACTTGTTAAGCATTGACCAACTTCAAGAAAAAGGGCTTGCGATTCTATTTCAAAATGATACATGCAAGGTGTATCATCCTGAGAGAGGTTTGATCATGGAAACAAAAAAGTCTTCCAATATAATGCACATATTGTAAGTTTTATCTCTGCCTATGATATCAACCTATTTCAACACGTTCCTAGATGAGAAGGTATAGCTTTGGCATTATAGATATGGACATCTAAGCTTTAAGGGTCTGAAGATCCTTCAACAAAAAAATTTGATAACTGGTTTGCCATAACTTAAGTCTCCTTTGAAGGTGTGTAGGGATTGTTTGGTCGGAAAGCAAAAGAGGGACTCATTTCCAAAAAAAGGCACATGGAGAGCTTCACAAATTTTGTAGTTAGTGCATGCAGATATCTGTGGACCAATTAAACCTGTCTCTAATAGCCAAAAGAGGTACTTTCTCACTTTCATCGACGACTTCAGTAGAAAAACATGGGTTTATTTCTTAACAGAAAAATCATAAACTTTTACATTTTTCAAACGTTTCAAAGCCCATACTGAGAAGGAAACAAAAGAGTTTCTTAGGGAGTTGTGTACTAATCGAGGGGGAGAGTTTAGATCACAAGAGTTCACAAGCTTTTGTGATGAAAATGGAATTCAAAGATAATTGACAACTGCCTACACCCCACAACAGAACGAAGTTGCAGAAAGGAAAAACATAACCATTATGAATATGGTTCAAAGTATGCTTTCAAAAAAGAAAATTCCAAAACCTTTTTGGCCTGAAGCAATTAACTGGATGATGCATGACTTGAATCAAAGCTTGATTGTAGTAGTGAAAAATATGACTCCTGAAGAAGCTTAGAGTGGAATTAAACCTTTAGTTAAGTATTTTAGAGTTTTTGGTTGTCTTTCTCATGTTCTTGTTCCTAAAAAAAACTAAACTTGATGATAAAAGCTTGAGTTCTGTCTTATTGGGAGTCAGCAAGGAATCAAAGGCCTACAAGCTTTATGATCCAGTTTCACAAAGGTTCATAATTAGTAGAAATATTATTTTTGAAGAAGACAAGTGCTAGGATTGGGATGAGAAATATGAAAAGGCAATTGTATGTGATCTAGAAACAGATGATCTTGAGGAGGAAACACGCGGGAATTGACAAGTTGCCCGAAAGACTAAAGAAGGTTAGTATGAAATGGTCTTATAAGACTAAATTCAATGAAAAAGGTGAGGTGGATAAATACAAGGCTAGGTTTGTAATGAAAGGGTATACTTTACAATATGGAATTGATTACACGAAAGTTTTTGCTCCAGTTGCACAAATGGAGACAATTAGTTTGGTGATTGCGCTTACAGCTCAAAAAGGATGGATTATACATCAGCTATATGTGAAGTCTACGTTCTTATACGGTGAACTAGATGAGGAAATTTTTATGGAGTAGCCCTATGAATATGTGCAGAAGGGAAACGAACATAAAGTTTATAAGTTGAAGAAGACACTATATAGGCTTAAACAAGCACCACGTGCTTGGTATAGTCGAACATAAACTTACTTTGTGAAGGAAGGTTTTGAAAAGTGTGATTATGAGCATGTGTTATTCATCAAAAAAGGAAAAGAAGGCAAGGTATTGATTACAAGATTGTACATTAATAATCTCATTTTTACAGGAAATGATGAAATAATGTTGCAAGACTTCAAAAGTCCATGAAGCTTGGGTTTGACATGACAAATCTGGGACAAATGAGCTTTGTTCTTGGTCTTGAGGTCTCATAAAGAACATATGAGATTTTTATCAATCAAAAGAAGTATGCTTTTAATGTACTGTAAAGGCGTGGAATGGATAAAAGTAATCATGTTCACAATTTGACTATTCCTAGCGTTAAGCTCACTAAAGATGAAGGAGGAGTCAAAGTGGATAAGATTTACTACAAACATATTATAGGTAGGCTTATTTATTTAACAACTACTCGACTAGATATTATGTTTGTGGTAAGTCTTCTTTGCAGGTTTATGGAAAATCCTACAAAGCTTCATTTGCAGGTGGCGGAAAGAGTGCTAAGATATTTAAAGGGGCAATTGAATTTGGGATTTTTTATATCAAGAGAGGAGATAATGAACTTATTGCTTACATTGATAGTGACTATGCTGCAGATGTGGAAGATAGAAAAAGCACTTCAGGTTATGTGTTTTTATTCAGTTCATGGGTGATATCTTGGTCATCGAAAAAGCAATAAGTGGTCAATTTATCTACTACAGAGGTAGAGTTTATTATTATAGCTTCACGCGCATGTCAAGCTATATGGTTTAAAAGGGTTCTGGGCAAGCTGAATCCAAATCAAAGCAAGATAATTACTATTCACTATGATAGTAGTTATGCAATCAAGCTATCGAAAAATCCAGTAAGGCATGATCGCAGTAAACACATAGATGTGCGGTTCCATTTTCTTTGTGATCTCGCAAAGGTTGACATGGTGGAGTTGGCGCATTGCAACACACAAGACCAGATAGCTAATATGATGACTAAACCACTTAAGCTTGATGTTTTCTTGAAGCTACGAAGATTATTGGGTGTTTGTTCATAAGTTAATGGAAACTAAACGTTGATACATTTATTTTAAGGTGAGGAATTGTTAGTTTTTATTTTGTTCTTTTCTGTAGGAGCTATTAATAAAATCTTTGTTTTCAAGGGATTCTTTACTATTTGAATAAGTCTTCTAAGTGTAGGTGTGACTTAGATTATTTGTTGATTTTTTGTTATTCAGTTATGTCTGTAAAGCTATTTAATAGCCCACTTTGCTATTTAAAAGAGACAACATCATTCTTCCATATTTCTTCTATTCATTAACTTTTACAGATAAAACTGTCAAAGGTAGAATAGTCATTTATTATTATTATATATATTATATTTCATTCCATCCGTCTTATAAATAACATTTCACTATATTATATTATGAACTCTTCCATTCCTCGTAAACAACAATTTTCTAATATTACATTCAATTACATTTTATTCCATTATAAATCATTACATTTTATTAAAAATCATACGTCCAACAAAACGTAGCCTAAGATTGTTAATCAATCAAAACCAATAAACAAGTGCATGTCCTAAACAAATAATCATATGTTATGCATGCTATACTTGCAATTTGGTAATCATTAAAAAATACAGTTAAGTTGGGATTGTATTACTATTTTAGCTTACACACGGTATTTGTTACTTGAAAACAACTTCTATAACCTAATACGATTTAAAGAAAACATAAATCATAGTACAATTCCTTTTGGGACTTGTGTTGTTTCACTTGTGGTCGTTGCACTACCCATTCCTTAAGCAGCAGTCAAGAGAGATTGGGAAGTTGTCACATTGACTTGAAGGGGAGACGGACACTTGGCTTTGAAGGGTGAAATTCCAAGTTCCATCGAATCCAATTTCAGTACATAGTCTAAAAGACAAGGCTCACAGAGGACAAGAATGTTGGTTGGGGAAGAAAACAAGCTGTAACTATTGATGATGTGTTGTAGGGCACTGAGATATGCAAATTATGTATTAGAATTTGTTGTAAAATTTAGGATACAATATTTTTGGTTCATTTAATTATCTAAGTCTTGAATTAGAAATTTGTTAAGGCTATGGTCTTGGTACTTTCCACGTGCAGTGCCTCACTTTGAAAGTGTCAACCAATTTATAATATTCATGTCCGTTGCATTGGGGTTTCCTTCTTTCAATGTCAAGGTGATTGTTTATACAGAAGTTGCAAGGACCAATGTGGAGATTAGGCAGCTCATTGTCTGCTTCAAGGTAGTTGGTATGGTGTGTTCGCCTTTTTCTAAAACCATGAAGCCCTTCCTTAAAAACACTTTTTTTCTCTCTTTTATTTATTCTTTAACTATGAACTACCCTTTTAAGCATCTTCTTTGACAGTAACCTCCAACTAATTAGCTATCAAATATTGATGTTTGGATTTATTTTTTAATTTTTATGATTGTTATTCTTGGATGGTGGAAATATATGCTAAAAGAAAATCGATTTATTGAGTGCATATTCAAAAAGTAATGATTATAATATATATGCATAAAAAGGGCATTCAACATATTAAACATTGTAATTGAGATGTAGTGTATGATAGTTTTGAAGAAATTAGAAGTATAGAAATCATTTGTTATTAATTTCACCTAATTTACAACTTAAAAATGATTTCTGATAGAGAACACTCCAAGAAAAAGAAAAAAGCAATACAGGGAATATATACCAAAATAAATGATTTTACAACAACCCAAAATCATATTAGGGGCTAGCATGAAAAATTATTTGGGAAAAAAAAAAACTACACAAAATTTAAAAATTTGCTTTTCTATCCTCTATTCCAATTAGCCTTATGGACATCTTACATTCCTTCCAGGACCTCCATAGTAAAAATAAGTACCCCACACATTGTTTCTCCCCTGTCTAATGTCGTAACAATTTGGATGATCAGCCAATAGGCGAAGGTTTGTTAATGGTAGCAAATTATTATCCCAGTCCACAGTCTGCAGATTCCTGAAATATGATGCTTTTCCAAACCCTTCTTCTGCAAAATGCCCACTTCCCATTTGTGTTGATGTGTGGTATCCTGATGATCTAGAGTTCACAATTTCTCCTCCAAATTGTATCATATTTGCATGACTTCTCAAGTGACTGAACAGAAATGCTGGCCAGTATCCCACCAATAGTCCTGATCCAAATTCCAGCCACCAGTTTCCATGCTTTGGGTCCTACACATAATGCCTTTTTCTTCTTGTTAGTACTAATATATGGGAAATGGGTATTGACCCTTCATCTCATTGTCTGGCTGATTAGGAAGTGACAGAAATCATAAGGTCTCTTGCCAGTCAACTTATAAAGGACAGGCAAATAAGATAAATAAACAAAGATTGAAAAGAAGAGGTTTTGTTGTATTATTGTGTATATTCCCGAAGCCAGTTGGAGTCAAGCTATTAAGGAAACGACTTCTGATAAAGGAGATATTGCAATTTAGTATCAGTTACTTTTGATTGTAATATAATCACAAATTACCTCACCTTCCAAATCATGAGGCCTATATCAAATTGTCTGCTATTGTAGGAGGACCTTGGAGATATGGCAGCTCCAATGGCGACCCTATTATTGGTTTGAACAAAACCAGAACACAGCAAGTTGTAGCATCCAGTAGCTTGGTATGCATCAGTCTGTGAATTACTTCACTTAGCACTTTTAAATCTTCAAGACAAAACAAAGCACCAAAACCACTGAACTTACTGTCCAATAAGTGAAGAATCTAGGATAGTTATCTCCATATAATTCTGGGCTAACCTGAAAAAATACATGGATAGATGATAAAACTTACAAAGTTTCCTGCTAAATACTACTGATGGAGAAACAAAGAAGTACAAGTAGAGGTCTTGCCTGCCAACCAGCTTCAATGGTGTTTAGATCATTTCCAAAAGAACCAGAAATAACCCAGATTTGTGACAGGCTAAATTCATACGCATTAGTAACACTTGGTGTCCACACATTTATGCTCGCTTTTGCCCCATAATACTGATCCCCATTAACAAACACAACTGCATGCTGTAACATCAAAAGTTATTAGTACCAACTTCACTGTTCTTAGATGAGCATAACAGCTATTGTCCTTCGGTTTTCAAGATCATTGAATGCTTCATGACAGATAAGGCAGTACATATACATCGTATTATACAATTTTCGATAATTAAATGGCCCTTTAATTGCCTGCTCCTCTCTATACTTTCCTTTTTTTTTTCTTTTTTGACCCCTTATGATCCGTTGTTTAATTTTATTTTTATCTCGGAAATTGAAAATTTCCCTTTTTGATAGAGACTAGTCATTAGGAAAAACCAGACTGAGGAGATTAATTGAAGATTTGATGCACTAATAATTGCTATAGTTTCTGTGATCCCGCTTTTTATTACATCTAAAATATAATTTTGAGGAAAGATTGAGCAGCAATCTTGTGATTCTTGTCAAGTAACTGTTCACAATTTTTCAAGCTTCTTAGCTAGGTGTTAAAAAGTACTAACCTCATGCCCACTTCCTGTTGAATCCCTTCTAACAGGTTTTCTTAATTTTCTGCCATATCTTCTAACAGAATTTGCTCTTAGAACATCCTCTGATGCGGTCCTCCTGATTGGAACAGTTCCTTCTGGACATGACTCGCCTGAATCTGTCCATACCTGATATATGTCTGTCACTGTCTCCGTCGTCTCGATGCTTTTGGGTCTATCCGGTGGATCCTTTGGTGGTAACACAAATGTGATATTACAGCAATGATTCAGCCACAGATATCCCGAGGATCCCACATGAAAATAAAGGAGAAAAATGTTTCTGAAGAAGCAGAATCATTACCATTGGTTTCTTTCCCTTAAGCATCGGATGGTCAAATGCTGGTTGAAGATGAGATAATACACAATCAATGACGTCTCCATCAGGGCTCTGTAACAAGAAACCATGAACCCTGATCACCCTAAAACTTAATACAATACTACAACTATGGTAAGTCAACTCGAGTACACTTTTTCAAATATATAGAAAAAGAACAGAAGAGACCTGAATTGTTTTAACTGCAGGCTTGTTGACCTTTTCCAGATAAGCATTGATTCTTTTTAACTTGAGAATCTCTTTGCTTGGCCTGAAAGTTTGGTTGGTCGGTATCTTGTTACCGGAATCTGATGTAACTGGCCGAGACTGGACAGGACAAAGAGAAGTAGCAAACAGAAGAAGGTAAGTAACGAAGGAGGGTATCATGAGGCGAGAGTAGTGAGATGCAGAAGCTGCCATTTTGAAGGAATATGAAGTTGTTGCTCTTCTTGTCGTTGCTTCTGTGTTGTTTGTTTTCACTTAAACTGTTTGTGTTTGTATGCTTTAAGGTTGTCTTGTTGCGTGAAGGACACAAAATGGTTCATTCCCAAGTTTTGCCTAAGGAAATGAATCTTCCTTGTTGTCCATACAAGGCAGAAGCACCATTCAACCAAAACTTACAGCTGGTTTGTCACTAGCTCTCCATTTTACAAAACATAAATAAACTCGACCTCTCTCACTCTCTCGCTATCTGTGTGGGTGTCTTAAGTGAGATTCTGTTGTCTTGGTTAGTGGTCTGACGCACAAGAAACTTAAGGCACGATCATATTAAAATAGAGCAGAGTTGGATTTTTCGATGCCTTCAGCCATAAAGGGTTGTGGTCAAAACAAATAAATAGTTTGTATGACTTCTCATAAATAAAAAAATGCACGTCAGATACACGTATTTTGAGGTATGTCGCATATAGACAGAGGGGGGTTTTAAACTTTGGGAATGCAAAGAGTGAGAGTTGAATCTGTTATTCTGTGTTTTGATGGTGAAGAAAAGAAAGGGAATCACACATCATCTTTCACTTCAATGTTATGTTGTTCTTTTTATCCTTCCTTAGAAAAAAACAAAGATCTTTGGTGTGCTAAGCATGTATAGGTCTCCAATTTAGTCAAAATAGTTGCAACAGTTCTTTCAGGATACTATAAGATTTTAAATAAACACTTTATTCAATCATGTTTGTTGATCTAATTATAATCATGAAGATGGAATCTTTGCCAAGATATCTCTTGGAAACCCAATATGGTTCACCTTGGATCAATTGGAGAGTACTGTGAAGGTGATTAAGGACAATGTGATGGTGAGGATAATATTGAGAGTGTAAAATCTGCAGAACAATTTATTAACTTTGGTGGGCCAAAATTATAATGATGATGCTGAAGAACTCATGAAGATCAATGATGTGCTTCCAAACGAGTGTAATTTCTTTTGACTTGTACTGGAATTATTGATAATCAGCAGTCCTTTATCATGATTTGTGGGTAGAACAACTAAGTAAATTAGCAAGCCATGTGCTTTGACCAAGTTTGCCTGAAAGGTTGTCAGCACTTCACCCTCTTCAAACACTTTGTATTCTATAATAAGGATGATGAATTATAAAGTGTGAAACACTTTTTCAATTTTTTTCGCTTTATTTAAGATTTTAAATATTCTAATTAAATGTTCAAAATTTTAAATATTAAATAACTCAATTTAAAACATTGTCTTTATTAATATTTTGATGATGCTATATAAAGACTGATATTTTAATATATATATATATATGATATTTTAAAAAATATATATTACATTTTGAATATATAATTATTGTATAAAAAGTTAAGTAACTCTATAACAACAATGATACCCAATAAAAATTTTGTTAAGACGCGAGAACCGGATAAGTTCAGTAATACACAACTTTACTTTTAAATTTAAAAATTTTAATCTTTGAATACTTTATCAATCACATTGGTAAAATATTAATGAATATAAAATTTTAAAATAAATTGTCTAATCTTTTTAAAATTTAAATACTTAATTAAAAATTTTAAAAAATTAATAAATTAACAGAAATTTTAAAATTTTTACAGTTTTGTTTATATAATATAACAGTTAATCACTGCACGTAATTTGATGTAAAGAAGAACAAATTTGGGAAGCCCATGGAAACCATTGTGCAGATAAGAGAACGTGCATATCGACTGTGAAGAACAGGATCATTTTGCCCTAGTCAAGCAAATACGAATCCCAGAGTAGTTAAGAGTTAAGTACGCAAATGTTCACCAACTGATGCAGGTTGAGGGCCACTAAACAAAATCAGTTTCAGATGTTCCCCAACTACTGCTGTACCTAACTATAGTTTATGTCAATTTGTTTGATGATAAATATGCATATCAAAACAGTTCGGTCATATGAATTAGAAATACCATCTGAATCTCCGTTGCT
Organism: Erythroxylum reticulatum; assembly: GCA_025504915.1. Lineage (NCBI taxonomy): Eukaryota > Viridiplantae > Streptophyta > Magnoliopsida > Malpighiales > Erythroxylaceae > Erythroxylum > Erythroxylum reticulatum. The sequence goes on along the minus strand of JANSVA010000007.1, from coordinate 28,659,731 downwards.
TCACTTGCAGTTATTAGACCAGTTTCTCATCTATCAGTACTCCAACTTCTGCTAATTCATTGCTCTTATTCTAGTTAATCACAGATCGAACTATCCACTTCAACTCATCAAAAGGCTGGTCTTGGAAACGGTGACATCACAATCTACCTTACGTGATGTCATGGTCCATTTTACGAGAGTGGAAATCCAATACAACTTCAGATTTTTTCTTAGCAGTCGAACAGTGCATCTGTTTAAACTTCAAGAAAATAATCTCCCATCTCGTTGAAAGTTCAGTAAAATCCCATGTTACCATCAGACCAACCTCATTCAGAGTTTAATAGCTTCAGTTGTAGAGATTCTAGTGAATAAGCACTGGAAATGACACAGTACCTTTCTTACCTCTAGCTGTAATCTAAACGTCTCCAGACTCCATATCAGTGAGATTAAGCAAGATAGATACCTGCAAAAAGGGTATGCAATGTATATGAATTTAAATCATATTGCCTTTATTATTAATAGTACTAAAAAAAAAGTAAAAGTGGTCTGATGTTTAATAGCTTTTGTATTTCTTTTGTATCGTGCTTAGCTATTATGAGCACAAAAGTATGGGGCAGGCTATGGGCTCTTTCTAGGCATTTGGGGTATGATGCTTCCCACTTTCAAGGTACTACTGCTAATCTTTATTTCCTGCATTCTTTTCACAAAAAAAAAAAAAAACCCACATCTCTGCAACTATCCAAGAAATGAAAAAAGATAACAACTGTACCAAGAACTAAGAACATGTCATTGGTCCACCGCTCATCAAGACAACTGGCAATATTAATATCATTGTTAGTTGCTTTTTTTAGTGGAAGCATCATCCTTCCTAAAGTTGGCCTTACGGTTTTATATGTATACAGACTCCAACCCAACAATCGAGAAAAGGGTATGGCATAGAATTTTCCAAGACTTTTCTCTTTTGAAATGTAGCTTCCATATATATGGTAGTAGGGATTTTAATGTCATTCCAAACCATATATGGGCATGGACCACGATAACTTTTCACTAATAAGGCTGCCACTGTCATGCTTTTTTAAAGGACAAATATTTGCATGTATGCCAAAAATCAAATATATTAACATAATTAATTTTATATTAAAACAATTTGATAAATAATTAGTAATTTTTTTTGTTTTTAATATTATAAATTTTATTAATCTAAAATAATCATAATAATTTGAACGGAAGTTTACGCCTTTTATTTTTTAATACTGAAAATTTTATAATTCAAGAATTTCTTGGTTAGTTAGTATTAGAAAAAAGTAACGAGTAATCGCGAGGTGTGTTATGGTGGTAGCTCACCTAGTTCCTTAATTATGTAGTGGGGGGTTCGAT
>JANSVA010000007.1:28633766-28645570 GCA_025504915.1 Erythroxylum reticulatum | reverse complement strand
GAGCATTCAATCATTCTCACATAACACCCAAACATTAAACATAGGATAACACCATTAATCCCTAAAAGAAAGTTTTGCTACTAACAAACGCTTTTCCTCTTTCAAGACCAAGGCAAAGAGTTTTTCTTATTTGTAACTGAAGCAGATTTTAGAAAACAGTTCCTTTTGTACCTGATAGCCATCTACCCAATTACTGAAACTAAAATGGAACTGATAATGGCAATGGCAAAGAGTGATGGAGCTTTTAACCAGAAAAAGATATTCCTTAAGAAATTGAGAATCCTGTAATCATCTTTACATTTCTTTGACCATACAAAGCAAGTTAGTAATAAATACTGTGGACTCCAATGCCAACATGTTCGAAGAACAAAACAGGGAACAAGCACTGTAGTGCATACGTGTGTCTCATGAGAAATAAATAATTAATATTTGGTTCTTGTCCAACCGGTACAGAGGTTTCTCGTTTCGTTCCTTGGAGAGACACGCCGAAGCATGGAGAAGACGAGCTGGTGCATAGGAGCAGTGTTGAGTTTGTTGTGCTTATGGGTACCCTGCAACGTCGCTGAGTCGCCCCAGTACGCGGTGGTGCATACGGAGTCGGATTTCGTGATCAGGCTCTACACAGAGTCCACTTGGATGTCCGCACAATCTAATGATATTTCTTTCGAGAAGGCCACTTTGTTTGGCTTCCACAGGTAAAAATTTGACGTTGTCTGCACTTCTGGTTCTGTCTTACACGATTGGCTTTTGATAACCCAATTTTTTAGGTTACTTGTCTTTGAATTATTCACTTGTTTTCGCGATCATTAATGATTGGAAACTACGTTTGGCTGCTGAGTAAGTGTAGGAAAAGAAGGTCAAGTCGGGATTTTTGGGTTCAAGGTCTTTGCTTTTCGTTAAACATAACAAATTGTCATGATAATTCCTTTGTTGTTCATATCTTGAAGGTTCTATTACCTAAGTTCTTGTGCTTGGGATGCAATTGTTTCCTGGTTTGAGTAATTTTTCTGAGTTTTGATTGATAAATTGTCACGCTTGTGTAGAGGAATCTACAATCATATTGATTGTTCTGTTCGAGGAAAAACCGTTTTTGTCTCTGTCAAGCTAATAACATGATTCTAGCTTTCCACAATAAGAGTTACTTTCTTCATGCGGATTTGTATGAATAGTACACTCAGAAGTATACAGCATCTGGTCTTGTGGTTTTTCTGTTTGTACACATGGTGTGTACTCCATCCAATTCATCTTTGTGACTGTATCCTGTTATTCCCTTCTCAGGTTGTTCCAGTATATTCAAGGTGCCAACCTTAACTATTCTAGGATTCCAATGACAGCTCCTGTTGTGACAAGCATAGTCCCAGGAGCTGGCCCCTTTTCTTCATCATCCTATTTTGTTAGGCTCTACTTGCCTAAAAAGTTCCAAGCCCACCCACCTGTTCCACTCTCTGAACTGCATCTCAAACCTTATATATGGCAGAGTCGCTGTGTTGCAGTGAGAAAGTTCTCAGGTTATGCCACTGATGACAACATAGCAAACGAAGCCAAAGAGCTTGCTCTCAGCTTGAGTAGGTCACCACGGGCCAACACAACATTTGTAGATAGCAACAATGCCTACTCTGTTGCTCAGTATGATTCTCCCTTCCAATTCATCGGTCGTCTCAATGAAGTGTGGGCAGATGTTAAAGCCTCTGGACTAGAAGGTTGTGAGGACAGTAAAATAGCTACCTACTGAAGTAAATGCAGTGTGAGTGGAAGAACAGTTGACTTGTAATTTTTGTGTGTACTGAAGAATAAAGCATCGAAGAATCTTGTGTATGCTTCGAACTCTTTATCAGTATGTACAAAGTATAGTCCTGTCCATAATGTTTACTATTGCCTGCTGCACTTATCATTATTGAGATTAGACTACTACGATGTTCTGCCAATTTACTACATATGGAGGGAACCAGCTATTTCACACAATTGCTCAAAGTGTCGACAATTTGATAAAGATTAAAGAATGTGCTTTTGGATCAAAATGGAAAACTGTTTAAGCTTTTCAAAGTTGATTCATTCTTCTCATTGTTCAGAATTCACATGTCACAATGCTTTTACTTAAAAGCCCGTTCGCAGCACGAGGAGAGATGACAAGAATTGTTACCTACACAGATCACATCCCAGCAGGTTCTTTCCTTGATCTTGAAAGAAACCTTAGCTGCTGAGGTTTAGTATCGGTCTTTGCGGTAATCTCAGTAAGGAGACTCTTAAAAGGACCGGTACATTGTTCGTTTCTTATCCAGTCTCAAGAGTTTTATTTGACAATTGGGTTCCAAAAACACATTAATCTGTAAAGAGGTCAGTGGTTCGTGGTATCTAGTCGTTGGCTTCGTACAAAAGGCTTTCCTCTTAGCTTTACACGTGCTCACACAGTCATGATGCGTTGCATCTTCTTCATTGCATTCGTAAGCAGAGGACTCGCAGGCATTTTCATTCGGTTCTGTCCTCCGCAACATTTTGCTTGGAAGCTAAAACTTCACAATGGCCATGCCCCTGCCCCACATGTTTTTAACGCTATAAGGCATCTTTATTTGAAGCAAGAGTCTGACGGTTCCCACCGAGCACCGCTTATGCACACTGAAAAATGAGGCTTTTCCTATACTTTTGTGAGAGGAGCAACATATGCATGAAAACCAGAAAGATAAAGATCAAGATATATACAAGAGTTTTATGTGATAGTCCTGAAGCACAAACACCCAAAATGGGGCAAACAAATCTTATCAAACATGTACTCTGCATTTCCATTCGATTTTTCTAACACAAAAGAATAAATGAATCTTAGTTTGGCCGATGTTTTGGGTGAATATAAGATGGCAATGATCGTCCCATAGAACTAGCCTTCTTGTCAGGCATAGGCAGCTTGACTTGAGTATAGTAAGCAATGAGTGACAGACATAAAAGGAATATGAAAACAAAAATGGGAGAAAATTTGGCCTCCATACTTTTCAGGGACGAAATATTAGTATCACTATAGCTTAGCCATAAATGTTGCCCTTCAACCAGTGAAGCTCCTAATGTCCACGAAAGATCCCCAGGACCAAATAATATCTTTTTGTTGCCAAGACAGAGAGCATCCTCAATAAGTGAGGTCATATAAGGCACCCGAAAGCAGTATTGACCAACATAATTCTGATTACTGGTTAAGCTGGCATCCTCAATCCATGATTTCAAACAAAATTGCTTTCCTTTCTCCCATATCTTGGTCAAATTAGCTCTTGCATCCAGATTTAACATGCTATTAACAGTGAAAAATCCAGATAAGGCATGAAAGCTACCAGTCAGATGGGCACCATCTCTCAAGTTAAGAACATTACTGGCTGCAAAGCATAGACAAAATGAATCCATTAAAAATAAACCATGAAACATGAAGTGATTAAGGTTAAACAAAATGCATCACACATTGAATCTACAAATACGATAAAGGTCAAGTATAAAAAGTAGGTGCAAATATCAATTAGCATTCTCAAATACCGAAAGCACAACTAAAGAATTACGAGGGGTATTTCATGTCACTAACAATTTTAAGTTACCACTTAAAGCATACAAGTTTGTTTGGCAATCAGTTCTAACCGAAAGCTGTGTTGAGTCCAAATGGCCTAAGTTGATAGCAGTAGCTCTTGCAATTTCTTTGCCCCGCTACCAATCTGGTTCTCCAGCCAGAAAAGCATATTCATCTTCCTCTCTAATGTTTGTTTGATTAGTTCTATCTAGCTGTTGACAGATATTGCAAGTATAATTTTGCACAACATTAGAGCCAACACAAGGATGCCTTACTTTTCGAATTTTATCAGTCATTTCTCCTCCAGGCTGCACCTGACTAAGCATGGCAACTGTCCGATCAAATGCTTCATTCAAGCCAAATGAAGGTAATGAATAAGCTAAAACTTGATGTTCTATAGGTCCTGTGTTTGATCTTATCAACTGTGCATCATTTCTTTTGCTACCATTTACTTCCACAACAAACTGCGAGGAAGAACCTCCAAGATCGACAAGTCCCAATGTGGGGCCTGTCAAGGAGTTTCCTCGGCTGCCCATTTTATAATTCAAAGCTATCCAACCATAATAAGCTTCTTCTTTCCCACTTAACACTCTTATCCAACTTCTTCTATAAAGAAAGAATGCCCTTTTATGACATCCTCCATATCATCCAAAAGCAACCTCGCATCCTCATTATTCAACTTTCTTAATCCGGCAGTAGCTAGAACAAAAATAGGAGTTTACCCATGTCTCTCATGAGGCACCCACTGTTCTGCCCACAGAATCAATGGCTCCAGTGACGCCCTCACTGCACTAGCTTTACCAACAAAGTCATGCAAACCTGGCTCAGTTTGCATGCAATGATAACTACAAAAACCTTTTCAATACAATATGTCGATTGAATTATTGGGATAAGAACGCACCAACAGACAATCAGGACGCACTAACACAGGCAATTCCTGATTGCCTAAACTTCTTGATTTCCACTCGTATACATTCAATCGTGTTCCTGTGCTGCCACAATCCACAACAACAGCATAGTAATTGCTTTCTCTTAAATAAGCTTTCCCATGTTTAAAACCAAAGTAAACACCAAATAATAACAGCAAAACCACTATGATACCTATACATACTTTCAGAACCCGTTTAAATCTTGCAGAACCCGTGATGGAAAGCTTAAGTTTGAATGGGGATTTGGGGTCCATGACTGAATTCTCAAAATGAGCGAAGTCCAAATTACCAAAATGTGATACTTCATTGATCCTTCTTCATTTTGAAGAAAACCGAGGATGAAAAGAACATCAATGCAAGCAATAGTTGTATCTGGATGCATCAAAACTGATGAAGCCAAGTGCCAATGCCCGATACTACCTTTTGCCTTGATGAGCGGATTCAACCAAAAATCAAGCCGAAAGTTTTCAACTTTACACTAGTAACTTTCCATAAACGTCCGAAACCGAATCCTAGATTTCGATACATACAAGTATGACCACCCCCAGGATACACAAGTTGCAGACTGAATCCACCTACATCATCAGTTCAAAAAAGACTAAGAAATAAGGCCATCTATACCTTGTCAACGCGCACACAAACTTCTTGCTTGTTCTTAATTGATGATCATGAGATAGATGGTGATGGCGGGGACAGGTTGCCCCATTTGCGTATATTATCGTCAAAAATTAAAGACGCATGGAATCTGACATACTAGATTTACAACCTAGAAATGTCTGCTAAAGCTCTTTGCTTATTCTGACATAGGCTTACTTCGCTTCCTGGAACATAGCTATCAGCTCACCTTCTTGTTTGAGAGCTAAGGTGGGACTGTGTCGCAAATTTTTATATCCTTTGAGAGCTAAGCTGGGGCTGTTTCGCAAATTTTTTAATCAGGAAGCGAAGTAAGCCTATGTCAGAATAAGCAAAGAGCATTAGCAGACATTTCTAGGTTGTAAATCTTGTATGGCAGATTCCGTGCGTCTTTAATTCTGGATGACAAATCCGTATGAGCTTGCTTAATCAAGGTCACTTTTCTTATCTAACAAAAGTGTCTATCTAATTTGATCCTTTTATGTCTTTTGTTTTTCTACCGCCCCCTAAAGTTTAGATACAATAACAACAATAATACAATGACCCTCTTTGAGAATTAACGAATTGAATTAGTTGATTCTATCAACGGTTAACTAACAACTGATTTTATCAGCTGATTTAACCAGTGGATAACATTAGTTATTTATTAAAAATATTTGGTAAAATTAGTTGTTCAGTATTATCTATTTAGACTTTAAAAAAATTTATAATGTCATGATTAGATATTTAATTTTACAAAATCAAGTTTTTAACTCTAATAAAAACCATAGAAGATTCTTAAAATTTTGTCATCGTAACATATTTTTAATTTTGTAACAAGAAAACTTATTTCATTCGTAAAATTTTTTTGCTACTAGCATAATACATACTCCTTAGTTTTGTAACTAAAAAACTTGCTTCATTGTAAAATATTTTATAACTGTAGAATACATGCATGATTTTTAGTTTGACTTATCCATAATATCATTATAGTATAATTAACATAATTCAAAAATTGTGAAATGAGGGTATATTTGGTTTTTTGCCTATTAAATTTTGGCTAAATATAAAAAAGCATTCCTTTTATGAAGCTTTTCTAAAATCAGCTTGTGGGGGATAAATAATTCAGCTAATCAGCCATTCACTAAACACATTCATTAGTTTTTTAAGATGGTTAAACAACTAACTTGTGTTAATCAACTAAAAAACAACTGATATCTGAAAAGGTCTTTACTAATATATGATATTTGAAAAGGTCCAGGATGTATAACTTTATTCTTAACTCATAAAGAAGCTATTTTGATATATTTACATAAAAAACATATTAAAATAATTAAAATAAAAATATACATACATCGTAATGATGATGATAAATAAATAAATAAATAATTACAACTAAAAATATAAAAATAAGAAATAAAATAAATAATATACCTCCATAAAGCTTAAATGTAACATTAACATATAAATGAGGTCTTAATCATATTTGAATCTTTTTCTCATTGCTTTATTAGGATTATGTTGATAATCTAGAATATTAACAACTATTGATGATATACCTCGCATGCTATAAATTTCTTGAAGTTGTCCCTTTATCATATAGTTGTATTAGCTTTCTTAGGATTAGTCTGATAATCTAGAAGATTAGCAGTTATTAATGACATATTTCTTATATAGCAATTCCATCATTATCTACGATCTCATTTACCTTTGCTTTAAGAAGAATCCTCATCTTTATTGAGTTTAGATTAGAGTTGAGATGAAGACGTCATAAATTACACCAATAATCAAACCAAAATCATGTTAATTTGCTATCTGATCAAATTTTTAGATATAGGTTCAATGTACCCCTTCATATTGTCATTTTGATTAAATACCAAGAATGCTCCCTACTAGGTTTCAAGTCCCCAAAACTAGTATTGTTTAGGTAATATACATTCACCCATTAAACCTAAATCACTTCCTTGTTAAAGAAGGGTCTCTAATATATTTTTGCAAGTATGTCGCATCTTACCTTAAGTGAGACTATACTAAGGCCCCCTCATTTTTAGAGGGGCACAAGTCAAACCATTTTACTTTAGAGCCCTGTGGACTGCTTATGCACCTGTCCACATAAATTTTTTGATAATTTTCTCCACTTCCTCGATCATTCTCTTAGGAAGGGCTATATAAGAGAACCAGTGCCTATCCAGGTTAGTGAGCATATATGTTACGAGTTGTTACCTTCCAATAAATGAGAGGTATATGTTTTTCCACTTAGAGACTCTGCTTCTTATAGATTCCATTACAGGAAGGCACTCCATATATGTAGGTTTCTTGATAGAAATTGGAACTCCAAGATATTTGAAGGGACTAAACTTTAGTTAGAAATTAGATAACTCTGTAAGGTTAAAATCATTGTTAACTCTAACATAAACATAAATAGAATTTTTATCTGCGTTAATATATGATCCAGACAAGTTGGAGAAAATGGATAGAGATCTCATAAGCACCTCAAGTGATAAAGGGTTAGCTCTACAAAACATCAATAAATCATTTATAAAAGTTAAATGGAACAACTTTAGCTATTTTCACTTATAATGAAACTGGAATGCATTGTTCACCTTAATATTGCGAGTTGCCATACTTGTAATCACTTCAATGATAATGGTAAATAGATAAGGAGAAAAATAGTCCACTTGGCTGATTCCATTGGCTCCTTTAAAAGGCATGATAGGCTCTCCATTTATAATTATGCTATGGGAGGAGGAGGTAATACACTTTTGAAACCAATCAATAAAACCTTGGGGAAACCAAAAGGATGTAAGGAGTTAATTATAAATTGCGAGTCAAGAGTATTAAATGCTTTTGGAAAATCAATCTTGAGAGAGCAACTTTTAATAGAAGCCTTCGTATTATAATCCATGAATATTTCTTGTGCAAGGAAGGACTTCTAGTGATAAAAGGCCCCAGAAATTAACTAATGAAGTACTTCATTACATCCTTGAGCCTTTAAGATTTTATAAATAAAATGTATTACAACATATATATGTTAGAGTAGTGCTCTAAAGGTAATCATCTTTAGCACTTTTGTACAAACTTTATTTTGATTAATAAAGTGAAAGGAAATTTTCATTAATTTGATGTTCATTTATCTATAAATTGATGTATGTATTAAATCAAATTAATGAAGTCCATGATATAAAACATAACATGAAGTAAATCATGATGAGATCATGATAATAAGATTCCTATCATGTGCAATTATGTTAGTATCTAAATTATCCTAAGTCATATGATTAATGAGATAGGACATTATTAATCAGGGTAGACTAGTACATGTTATACTCCTAGATTTGATCAAGCAGTGGATCTCATAAACTGTAAGCATGAGATGTTTAAAGTTAACATGTGGATGCTTATTAAGAGTAGTAAATATGTCAGATGACCCACTATAAAATTATCATATAAATGATCTATCAAATGTCAGTGATTAATCTTATCATAGCAATGGTGTAAATATCCTTAGACTTGAGGTACTCAAGGATATCTTGGATACTGATCCTGTGCTTTGACATCATTCCTTGTTACCAAAAGATGAGGTTGCTTATAGTGTGGTGATTGGGTACAACTATTGCTACTCAAAGGTAATTGAGTAGCTAATAAAAGATTCACCACTTTTGATAGAAGAAGATGATACCCACGGTCTCTTGTTAGGATCATTACTTGTGAGTATCTGGCCAGAGCAATTATGTGTCATGAAGAGAGTCTTCAATGACACATAGAGTAATGAGATCCCCAGGATAAGAACTAACATCACTTGGACTAGATCTGACATAGTCAGTCTATTGGGAGTTGACACATAGCCCATACTCCGAACCAAGTGGGGTATAGGATGGTGAAGGGATGAATTGCACGGTAATTAACAATGGAAAGGTTTGTAAGTCAAATAATTAACTATCGAAGAGTTTGAGTATTAATCCACTTATATTCCGATAAATTGGCATTATAAAATCCTTCATATTTGCTTAAATTAAGAGTTAATTCAAGTGGTTAAAATAACTGGAAACCTAAGGGTCACACACATAAAATATCAAATGAAAAACAAAATGTGCATAGTTGTCATTTAAGTAAGCCATGATCGAGGCTTGCAGGTGGTATATAAGTGAGTTCTTCACGTATGTACACGAGTTTTTAGCCAAAAACACACTCAATAGTGAGGCTAAGGATCCAGAAGAGTTCTGGAAGTTGAGAGGAGTGATCTTGAGATTTGTTTATGCTATTTTAAGCACTTGTCGTATAAGATTAATTATATATAACTTAGTCTTGATCTAATCTCACTTGAGCATCTACTTAAGCTCATCTTGTTTGGTGATCTAACTACCTTTACACACTATTTTTGTTCATCTTTACCTACTCTCTAGAGGCCAAGAAAGGAATTTGGTGTTTGCTACAACCCAAACAAGGAGAAGATTCAAGAAAGGAGGAGTATTTGGAAGGTACATATGTTGTAATTTCATGTTCTTATAATTTGTTTATACATGCACATAGATTCTAGATTTTTTTAGGGATGTCATGGGGTTAAAATTTTGATTCCAAAACTTCCATTGCCTTTCCATGTATGTGATACATGGACCCATGACTCTCCAACAGTGGTATCAGAGCAACTTATGCATGTATAAGATGATCTATTGAAAATGTGCAAATTGTTTGCTGGGTTGTGAATGACATGCATGTTGATTTCAAAAAATTGGTATAAATTGTATAAGATTTTTTTGATTTTCTTTCACAAAAATGTTCATAAGATGTTATATTATGTTTTTGTCAAAGGAAATTTCAATTGAATATCATTTGCTATTTTGTTTCGAATTAATCTCCAATTTGTTCATATGTTAGTTTCTGGGAATTTCTGGAAAACAGAATTTATCTGTTGATTTGGAAATTTTTTTAATAATTCTATTTTTTAAATTTTCTTTCATATAAATGTTTATAAGGTGTTATACTATGTTTTTGTCAAAGTAAAATGCAAATTTAATGTCATTTTCTATTTTATTATGATTTTACTTTCAGTCTGATGCATGTATGAAGTTTTGAGAATTTTGGGAAATTCTAGAAATCTAATGAACATACATACATGTAAATTCCAGAATAATTTTATAAAAAATAGTTTTTATTAATTTTCTTTATGAAAATACACATATGGTGTTGCCACGTGTATAAGATGCATGGCATCTGTTTTTGAAATGATAAATTATTTATTCTCAATTTTACATGCATGCTAGTGGTGCATGACAAGTGTTAGTGGACACATGATGTACTGGATAATTCCACTTAGTTCATAAGGAATTCCTAGGAATTAGTTTATGGAATTTTTTATTAGGCACATTTAGAGTGTGTATAAGAATCTGGAATTTTTCCAAAATTAATTGAACTTGATTCAATTAACAAATCAAGTCAAAGTCAACACTGGTATGCTTTTTGAAAGTCAATGGGGCTGACTTGTTTGATGACTTATATGTATGTGTTTTGTTAAGTCAAGAGGACTTCACTTCTATTAATTTTGATGACAATCAAATAATAATAATCTTAGAAATGTATAAACTGTTTTGATAAGTTTGTTAAGAGTGTAGAAAAATGTAAGTAACACTTAGTCAACTCAGAAGATGCGTAATCAACAACAGATGATATATCGACATTAGACGAAGCGAAACAACAGACGAAGCGCAACACCAGACGAAACGTAACAACAGACAAAGTGCAACAATAGACAAAGCGCAACAACAGACGAAGCATGACAACAGATGAAGCATAACAACAGACGGAAGCGCGACACTAGACAAAAGCACTATATCAAACGAAACATGATAACAGAAGAAGTATTATTCCAGATGATACAAGAGGAAGATATTCTAGAACGTTAGACAGTTAGTTAGTTGGAGTTAGTTACAGGACTCAACTAATAATGATTTATAGAAGATTCAAGAAGTAGTTTCTCAAGAAAACAGTTGAAGACTTAGGCTATAAATACTAGTTCGAGTCGAAGACTAAGATAACGTTTTTACAAGAGAGAAAATTTTAATTGTACAATATTTAACAAAATTCTGTATTTAAAGTGCAAAAGAAGTGAGCAAATACATCTATAATGTGAAGCTCAAAAATATCTTTCCAGAGAGATAAAGAAAGGCTAGAACCTTAAGAGGCTAATACAGTAGATAAAGAATACTTTGTGAAAGAGACCTGAAGAGGCTCTGCAAGTGTAGAAAGAATACTTATAAAGTTGAAAAGTATAGTGAAATCTCATACAAACTTTGAGGACTAGACATAGCCCAAGGTTTGGGGTGAACCAGTATAAAATTGTAGCGTCTATTCTCTAACCCTTATTTTTTAATTTTCTTGTTGTTAGACGAGTAGGTAATATTACTTGCGATCGCATTACTTATCAACTTTAGCAAAGTGTTTTTTTGTGATCATTTGAATTTTTGTAAAGAAATTTAGGAAGTCTCAAAAGATTAATATTTTCGAAAAGATTACACAATTCAACCCCCCTTCTTGTGTATTTTACATATCATACCTGATTTCTATATTAACAAGTGATTTACTTCAGTTGGTATCAGAGCGAGTTTTCCAAGAAACACTGTCACAAATTGAGGACAGAGATCTATGGCTGAATCACATGTTTTTATAGCTAAAGTTGCCTCAGTCACAAGACCTCTTACATTCAATGGTGAGGATTATCATTATTGGAAGGA
>JANSVA010000007.1:28595496-28623263 GCA_025504915.1 Erythroxylum reticulatum | reverse complement strand
TGACATGCAACGTATGTTTTCTGAAGTTCTGAAGCATCTACGATGAGCAATAACGTATGTTTTCTGAAGTTCTGAGGCATCTACGATGAGCAATCTTTTTGATTAATAACAAATAGAGTGAGAAGGAGAAAAAGAGGAGAACGAGAAAAGCAGATAGAAAGCATTGTATATATCTTGTATGCAATTCTTTTCTTATGTTTTTGCTTTATTATTCATCAAAATACTATTCATCTATTCATCTGTAAATATCATTTTATCTTCTAAAATTATGATTATTTGTTATCATAAAAAAGAGGGAGATTATTAAGTCAAGAGGACTTCACTTCTATTAATTTTAATGACAATTAAATAATAATAATCTTAGAATTGTATGAACTGTTTTGGTAAATTTGTTAAGTGTGAAGAAAAATGTAAATAACACTTAGTCAACTCAGAAGGTGCACAATCAACGCCAGACGAAGCGCTACAACAGACGAAGTGCAATAACAGACTAAGCGTGACACCAGACGAAGCACAACAATAGAAGAAGTGGAATAATAGATGAAACGTAGTAAAATAAGAAGCATTATTCCAGAAGATACAAAAGGAAGATATTCTAGAACGTCAAATAGTTAGTTAGTTGGAGTTAGTTATAAGACTCAACTAATAACCGTTTTTAAAAGATTCAAGAGGCAGTTTTTAAGAAGACAGTTGGAGACTTATGCTATAAATACTAGTTCTAGTCAAAGACTAAAATAACAAATGCTTTTACATTAGCAAAAATTCTATATTCAAAGTGCAAAAGAAGTGAGCGAATACATTTGTAACATAAAGCTCAAAAATACTTTTTTTAGAGAGAAAGGAAGGCTAGGGCTTGGAGAGGCTAATACAGCTGATAAAGAATACTTTGTGAGAGAGACCTGAAGAGGCTCTGCAAGTGTAGAAAGAGTACTTGTAAAGTTGGAAGAGTATAGTAAAATCTCATACTAACTCTGAGGATTGGACATAACCTAAGGTTTGGGGTGAACCAGTATAAATCGCAGCGTCTATTCTCTAATCCTTATCTTTTAATTTTCTTGTTATTAGACGAGTAGATAATATTACTTGTTATTGCATTGCTTATCAACATTAGCAAAGTGTTTTAGTAATCATTTGAATTTTCGTAAAGAAATTCAAGAAGTCTCAAAAGATTAATATTTTTGAAAAGATTACAAAATTCAACCCCCTTTTTTTGTAGTTTACATATCATATCGGATTTCTCTATTAACAAGTGATTTACTTCACACTAAACCCTTGTATGAAGATAGATTCAAGGAAATCAGATGGAACTCGAATATGGTAATGCTAAATGACCACTTGTCTGACACGTCATGTCCTTGATGATTCATACTAGAAGAAGAAAAAAAATCATAAGTTTTCAAGTAAATAGTAACGGTAAATTATGAACGGTAACTTTTCAAGAGTAGGTATAAAAAGGATAAAATACCTTTTACTCTAGAATTTTCTTGAAACACTTTGAAACTGACTTGTTTAGTGCTCTCATCCAAGACGATTCAATACTGTTCTAAGCTTCAAGTTCTTTTCGTTTCATATTCTTACTTTTAGATTCTAACATTGCTACTTTGAGCGAAATACATTTGTGTGTTTAGTTGTTATCTGTTACAGATCACAAATGGAGCAGTCTCTGATCTATGGGAGACATGTTGATTTCAAATCATTGAAGAAAAATCAGATGGACATTGAACCAGAGATTGAATCAGTTGGCTGGAAAAACTTCTTCAAGGTTCGTGAAAAGGTTTATTTGAATGAAATATATAAGTTTTGGAAGAATACAAAGGTGGTAGACAACACCTTAATATCAATGGTAGATGAATTGTCGGTTATTGTGATGCAAGATGCTATCGAGAGGGTCAGTGGATGTCTTAGTATTGGAGTAAAGCTGTTTAACAATACAAAATGGATTACTCAAGGTCGTGTGGATAGAATGTACATTAATCGACAACTCTATGGAAGTAGTGATCCAAAAGTTAAGAAGGCTTCAACCCTTATTCCGAAGGCTAGGGTTCTACACTTATTGGTTCTTCACTGTGTTCTACCAAGATTAAGCTCGAAGGATTTGTGACAATGAACGATGAATATTCTTTGTTTCACCTACTGAATCACCAACCCAGTAATCTTCTATATTTGATTTTGAAGTACATGATGAAGTCAAAAGGAGATTCTAGCTCTTTACCTTATGGTATACTGTTGACAAGGATTTTTAGAGAATTTGGAATCCTTCTCGATAGAGGTAACAAGGTAAAGATGGATGTGAAGAGTACTATTAATGCTACCACTATTCACAGAATAGGGATAAAGTTTGAAGATGAAGCAGATATAGGTACTACACTAAAAGTAAGGTTTGAGGGGGATCTTATAGTAAGACGGGGCAGGAGTGAATATGGTACGTCTGCAAGAAAAACAAAACATCGATCAATAAGAAGAACATCTGCAGAAGAAAAGACTGAGATATCATCTAATGTTCCAACAAAAGCTAAGATGATTATACAGAAAAAAGAAAGTCGGGTTCAACAATCATCACAACAAGTGTCATTGAAGAGAAAGGTGGAGACATTTCAATCAGAAAAATCCAAACAATGAAGAAGGTCACCAAGACTATTGACCTTACAACAACAAGAACAGAAGAAGCGAAAATCTCTAATTCTTAATGAAGACTCTGAAAAGAAAGAGAAAAGACAGCAACCTACCTGATCAATTGTTTCTATTTTGCAAAGCCAATCAGTAAAATCATCTAGAGAGACTGAGATAAAAAGGAAGTTAGTATTTTAGAGGAAGATGCCTCAACAACAATTTTCTTCTAAACTGACAGAAGAATAAAAGAAGGTGAAGCCCAGTCAGAAAAATGTTTCTTCGTCTGATGTTCAACAAAATGCGAAGACAGTTGAACACCAATTAGAACCTTATAATCCTTCTCAACTAATCAACAAAAAAATTTTGAGAACGAAGATTATAGAAGAATCAATACCTATTTGAAGCAGAAGCTCAATTATTATAAAAGAACCTTCGAAAAAGTCAATCAAGATACAAGTCGAACCTATACTGATTAATGATCAAACAATACATCTTCTTAGTTATGAAGAATGAAGACTATATGGTATTCTGTGAGATGAGAAGGTAGAACCATATCCAATGAAGATTTCAAAGGATCGGTATGCAATCTATCTGATTACGAGCAGAACATTGATAAAAATTATGCTAGACATACAACCAAGATGTTCAACCCTTGTGAGAAACGAAGAAAAAGGGAAAAAGAAGATGTTTCCTGAAGGAAATAAATATGATCTTACAGAAGAGTAGATTCGAGTAGCTATGAAGAACATAGATGATGCATATAATGCATCTCAACCTGGAGCTATCTATGTTTCACGTCACGTTTCAAAAAGCATCAGGAAGTTAATTTAGAGTTTCTACTCAAGATGCAAACTTCAAGGTAGTTGGCAAAGTGAAAGAAGGATAGTACAAAAGTATCATAGTTAAGGTATAAATTTCAACTTAGAAACCTTTGTGCATTTGATCATGCATTTCAAACCTTTATGTTTTATACCTTTAGGCAAAGATATGTTACACCTTTTAGGGCAACCAATTCTGAAACTACCTAGACCTGATTATCTTGATCTCCCAGAAGGAAAACAAAACTTCAGTCTACCCTCGATTAAAATTATAGAGTTAGATGTTTTACCTTTAGAACCATTTGTTGTTGAAAACCTTCATCCACTTAGTGAAATACAACAAGATCCTACTGTTAATCCTGAGTTCTTGAAGCATTTCATGACTTGGACAGAAGCAAGTCACAAACAGAAGGAAGTTTAGGAATCCTTAGCAAAAGAAATTGAGGAAATTCATACTAAGGTTAATGAACTAGCTGACTCAGTGGGTGATCTTCATGAGGAAGTAGCATTACTAAGGGTTACTATTGAACAAGACCTTAAGACGATCCGCACTGACATACATCGTATGTTTTCTGAAATTCTGAAGCATCTACAATGAGCAATTTTTTTGATTAATAACAAATAAGGGGAGAAAAAAAAAGAGAACGAGAAGAGAAGATAGAAAACAGATAGAAAGCATTGTATATATCTTGTATGCAATTCTTATGGTTTTCATATGTTTTTTTATATGTTTATTATTCGTCGAAATACTATTCATCTATTCGTCTATCAATATCATTTTATCTTCTAAAATTATAATTATTTGTTATCATTAAAAGGGGGAGATTGTTAAGTCAAGAGGACTTCACTTCTATTAATTTTGATGACAATCAAATAATAATAATCTTATAAATGGATGAACTGTTT
Organism: Erythroxylum reticulatum; assembly: GCA_025504915.1. Lineage (NCBI taxonomy): Eukaryota > Viridiplantae > Streptophyta > Magnoliopsida > Malpighiales > Erythroxylaceae > Erythroxylum > Erythroxylum reticulatum. Next base: position 28,618,929 of record JANSVA010000007.1, on the reverse strand, counting down.
TGATAAGTTTGTTAAGTGTGAAGAAAAATGTAAATAACACTTAGTCAACTCAGAAGATGCACGGTCAACGACAGATGATATATTGACACCAGACGAAGCGCAACAATAGACGAACCGCAACACCAGATGAAGCGCAACAACAGACAAAGTGCAACAATAGACAAAGCACAATAACAGACGAAGCATGACAACAAACGAAGCGCAACAATAGACGAAGCGCGACACCAGACGGAAGTGCTATATCAGACGAAACATGATAACAAAAGAAGTATTATTCCAGACGATACAAGAGGAAGATATTCTAGAACGTCAGACAGTTAGTCAGTTGTAGTTAGTTACAGGACTCAACTAATAACGATTTATAGAAGATTTAAGAAACAGTTTCTTAAGAAGATAGTTAAAGACTTAGGCTATAAATACTAGTTCGAGTCAAAGACTAAGATAATGTTTTTACAAGAGAGAAAACTTTGATTGTACAGTACTTAGCAAAATTTTGTATTCAAAGTGCGAAAGAAGTGAGCGAATACATCTGTAACGTGAAGCTCAAAAATATCTTTCCAGAGAGAGAAAGAAAGGCTAGAGCCTGGAAAGGCTAATATAGTAGATAAAGAATACTTTATGAGAGAGACCTGAAGAGGCTCTGCAAGTGTAGAAAGAATACTTGTAAAGTTGAAGAGTATAGTGATATCTCAGACAAACTCTCAAGATTGAACATAGCCCAAGGTTTGGGGTGAACCAGTATAAAATCACATCATCTATTCTTTAGCCCTTATCTTTTAATTTTCTTGTTGTTAGACGAGTAGATAATATTACTTGCGATTGCATAACTTATCAACTTTAACAAAGTGTTTTTTTGGTGATCATTTGAATTTTTGTAAAAAAATTCAGAAAGTCTCAAAAGATTAATATTTTCGAAAAGATTACACAATCTAACCCCCCTTCTTATGTATTTTACATATCATATTTGATTTCTATATTAGCATGTGATTTACTTCATATTTTGGCTATAAGACCTTGAAATTTTTTATGAGATAAGAAATGTATTGTTTTGATGATGGTAGCATGCGAAGTGCATATGTTCAAAATTAAGGTTCTGGAAAATTTTCGGACATCGAATCGATCTCTTTAGTGTCTAGTAGATTAACTCATTTATCTTGATAATTTTGGCCGTCAAGATATTTTTGGCTTGTGTCAAAATTGTCTTGATAAATTTTAGATGACTTAGGAATGGTTAAGATGACTGACTAATGTTCAGAAATTTTGGAAACCCACCCTAGGGATTAATTTAGTATTAATCCAAGTAGAGCATAACATTTCTAGTGTGACTAGAAAAAAGACATGTGTATTAGAATTAAAGTGTTTAATTTGGACATCAAAATAATTGAATTTTTTCTAATCGAATCACATTTATAATTCGAATTAGCTGAGACTAACACTAGTACCCGATTTGGTTCAAGAGTTGAATCAAATCAAGAACTTTAGATGCATAGTCAAGTCACAACCTAAATTAAACCTCCTTTGTGTGTTACACGCATTAGATGCATTTTAAGGGTTATGGACATAGGCACAATTTAATTGAGTCGTCCATAATCTGAATATATATATGTGATATATATATAATATCATCCAAATATTGATGAGACCTAAGAATAAATCCCTCAACCAAAATATTAGGACTTACGCTTTCCATTAATATGGCAAGATCCATAATTCTTTTATTGTTGGCTTATTAAGCAAGCCCAAGCCTGCTCTACACGAATATGTTTAAACTATGGAAATTAGATTTTTGGATTAATAGGTTAGTCTTAACTGGAAGCGTTGATTTGTTGGGCAGACCCAAAGTTCATATGGAAATAGGCGAAGTTTGGTTGTATACATGGGATGTAAACGTTTCAAGAGTTAATAACCTAATGAGTGTGCTAAATCAAAAATTAATGGCACATGTTGATACTTGCATAACTGAATGCAATTGGTATGAATGATACCTACTGATTGACCTAAGGTGGCTTATTAGGCAAACCTAAGGTCATTCTTAGTGATATTGGATATCGACTCATTAGGAAAATTATAAATTTTCTTGAATTCTTAGTAAGGGCTATGGATTTGGATAAAATAGTGGGACTTATAATGCATGTGATTAAAGTCCTTTTTTATATGCATATATGTACATTCTAACGCTTTCTCTCATTCTTCTAGGTTATTGAATTGCCACTATGTATTCATCTAGTGTGAACTTACTCCATAAATTGCAACAGAATTTAAGAATTGTTCTTAAATCTGAGAAACTAGGATATGTCCTAGATGAGCCACTTCCCGATACCCTTATTGCCAATGCCTTTGATGAAGATCAGAAAGCTTACAAGAAGCTACTAGACGATAGTGAGCTGAATAGTTGTATTATACTAGCCTCTATCACCAAAACTGCAAAAACAACATGAGGCTATGGATGCTTATACCATATTCTACCATCTAAGAGAACTGTTTGATAAGCAAGCTTGGTATGAAAGGTTTAAGACCTTAAGGTTGCTCTTTTGCTCTAAGATGGCTAAGGGATTATCTAATGCAGTATGCGCTGAAGATGAATGGATACATTGAGAGGTTAGCCAGTTTGGGTTTTATAATGGATCATAAATTAAGTATAGACTTAATTCTGATTGGTTTGATCGATAGTTATTCACAATTTGTGCTTAACTATCGAATGAACCAAATATCCACTTTAATACCTGAGCTGATGAATCTACTCAAAACAGCTGAGCAAACTGTCAAGAAGGACAGTAAGGCTATGATGCTAGTGGACTCTGCTTCTGATTCTCGCAAGAGGAACCAAAAGAAGAAGAAGAAGTCCAAGAAGCCAGTGGGAGGTGTAGCCAAGAAGAAGATAAAGGACAATACAATATGCTTCCATTGTAGCAAGGAAGGCCATTGGAAGAGGAACTGTAAAGCCTATCTAGAGTCACTGAAGCAGAAGAAGGCATTAGATGCTCCACCATCTACTTCAGGTATGTTATTTGCCATTGAGGTTAATATTATTTGTGATCATAACATTTGGGTATTAGATATCGGATGTGGCTCACACATATGTGCTGATATACAGGGTCTCAGGGATAGTAGACCACTCAAGAAGGGAGAGATCGACCTACGTGTGGGAAATGGAGCAAGAATTGCTGCATTAGCCGTAGGACCCTATGTTTTGTATCTTCCTAGATTTAATTTTGGATAATTGCTATTATGTACCTACTATGACAAAGAACATTATTTTTGTTTCATGTCTTAATAAAACAGGATTTCTTTTAAGTTTTTCTAGCAATGGTTGTTCAATTAAGTTGAATGAAATTTTGTATGGTACTGCTACATTGTGCAATGATATTTACATATTAGATATGTGCAATCCAATTTTAAATATCAATGACAATAAAAGACAAAAACGAGATAATTTAAAATCATCTTATGTAAGAGATGCATGGCTAAGCTACACAGGAGTGGTAGCTTAGGCTCATTTGATTATGAATCATATGACACATGTGAATCTTGCTTGTTATGCAAGATGACTAAATTACCCTTTAAACAAAAGGGTGAACGTGCGAATGGGTTATTAGACCTAATACATTATGATGTATGTGGTCCGATATCCATTCATGTCAGAGGTGGTTTTATGTATTTCATTACCTTTATTGATGATTATTCATAATATGGGCATGTGTATCGAATGAGATACAAGTCTGAAGCATTTGAAATGTTCAAAAAGTTCGGTAAAAGTGTCAAGACACTTCAATCAGATCGAGGTGGTGAATACTTAAACGAGGAGTTTCTAAGTTATCTCATGGATAACAGCATTATATCCCAATAGACTCCACCTTACACATCATAATATAATAGTGTAGATGAAAGGAGAAACCGAACCTTGTTGGATATGGTAAGGTCAATGATGGGCTTAGTAGATCTACCGAAATTCTTTTGGGGTTATGTAGTCGAGATTGTTATTTATGTAATAAAGAGTCCCTTCAGAAATAGTTGATGTTACTCTATATGAGATATGGACTAACAAAAAACCCTATCTTCCTCATATGAAAGTTTGGGGTTGTCCGGCTTATGTGAAGCAAATTCAATCAAACAAGCTTGAAGCGAAATATGATAAATGTTTGTTTGTAGGATATCCTAAGGAAACAATTGGATATTAATTCTACAATGCTTTAGAGCAAAAGGTGCTTATCTCAAGGTATGATGTCTTTTTAGAGAAGGAGTTTCTTCTAAGAGAAGATAGTGGGAGCAAAGTTGAACTTGATGAAGTTTATGATGCTCAAACAAATGCAAATCAACTGCCTGAACCCGAGATTGTTATTCATGGAGATAAGACAACAGTCAAACCTTCTGACACACAAAACATTCCTAGGTCAAGTAGGATACATAATGTTTTAGAGAGATATAGATTTTTTGTAAGTGAATATAATGACATATTGCTCATAAAGGACGATGAGCCTACAACCTATGAAGAGGCTCTGAAGAGTTCAGAATTTGAAAAATAGCTTCAAGCCATGAATTCAAAAATGAATTCCATGTTTGAAAACCAAGTTTGGTCTTTGCTTGACCCATCCGAAGGGTTAAAACCTATAGGGTTCAAGTGGATTTTCAGGAAGAAAATCGACATGGATGGTAATATGATTACCTATAAAGCGAGATTAGTCAGTAAAGGTTATCGTCAAAGACAAGCTATTGATTATGATGAGACATTTAGTCCCGTAGCCATGCTTAAATCCATTAGAATACTTCTAGCCATTGCTACTTATTATGATTATGTGATATAACAAATGGATGTGAAGAAGACTTTCTTAAATGGAAACCTAGCCAAGAATGTGTATATGATATAACCTAAGAACTTCATATCCAAATATGGCGAAAAGATATGTAAGCTTCAGAAATCTATTTATGGATTGAAGCAAGCATCTAGGAGTTAGAACATTCGATTTGATGCGACAATCAAAGAGTTTAGTTTCTCATAAAATCCAGATGAACCTTATTTGTACAAGAAAGTTAGTGGGAGTGCTATCATATTCCTTGTGTTATATCTGGATGACATATTACTAATAGGAAATGGTGTCTTAAGTTTTCAATCTGTCAAATTTTGGTTGTCCTAGAATTTCTCTATGAAAGACCTTAAAGAATCAACCATATATTGGGAATGAAGATCTATAGAGATAGATTAAGGAAGTTGCTAGGTCTTTCATAGTCTACATATATAGATAAAGTGTTAAAGAGGTTTAGCATGGAGTAGTCCAAGCGAGGGTTTCTTCCCATGACTCATGGAATAAAACTCTCGAAATTTATGTGTCCTAAGATGCAAGATGAGAGAACTCTGAGTTTGATCCCGTATGCTTTGGCAATAAGATCAATAATGTATGCTACGCTATCATATGCTCTAAGTGTTACGAGAAGATATCAATTAGATCTTGTTGAGTGTCACTAGATGGCTGTTAAGAATATCTTAAAGTACTTAAGAAGGACGAAGGATGTATTCTTAGTATATGGAGATTGAGATTTTGTAATGAGTGAGCATACAGATGCCAGTTTTCAATCTAACCAGAATGACTCCAATTCCCAGTCAGGTTACGTTTTCATACAGAATGGTGGAGCAGTCAGTTGGAAGAGTTCCAAATAAGAGACGACTGTAGATTCAACGATTGAGTTAGAGTACATTATAGCTGCGGAAGCAGCAAAAGAAGCTGTTTGGATTGAGAAGTTCGTTATGGAACTTGGAGTGGTTCTAAGCATTGTAAAACTGATATTGTTGTATTGTGACAACAATGGGGTTATTGCTCAAGCCAAAAAACTAAGGTCTCATCAGAGGTCTAAGCACGTACTCAGGAGATGTCACTTGATCAGGGAGATCATTGATAGAGGCAATGCGAAGATAGAGAGAGTGCCCACAGATCAGAACATCGTTGATCCTTTGACTAAGCCACTTCCTTAAATGAGATTTGATTCTAGTGTACTCGCCTATGGTATTAGATAAAAAGGCGATTGGCTTTAGTGCAAGTGAGAGATTATTAGAGTAGTGCTCTTTTGTACAAACTTTATTTTGATTAATAAAGCGAAAGGCAATTTTCATTAATTTGATGTTCAGTTATCTATAAATTGATGTCCATCTTAAATCGAATTAGTGAAGTCCATGATACAAAACATAGCATGAAGGAAATTATGATGAGATCATAATAATGAGATTCTTATCATGTGTAATTATGTTAGTATCTAAATTATCCCAAGTTATATGATTAATGACATAGGACATTGTTAATCCAAATAAACTAGCATATGTTACACTCATTGATTTGATCAAGCAATGGATCTCATAAACTGTAAGCATAAGATGTTTAAAGTTAACTTGTAGATGCTTGCTAAGAGTAGTAAGTACATCAGATGACCCTCTATAAAATTATCACATAAATTATCTATCAAATGTCAGTGATTAATCTCATCATAGCAATGGTGCAAATATCCTTAGACTTGAGGTACTTAAGGATATCTTAGATCCTATGCTTTGACATCATTCCTTGTTGCCTCAAGATGACGTCACTCATAGGGTGGTGATTGATACAACTATTGGTATTCGAAGGTAATTAGGTAGCTAATAAAAGATTCACCACTCTTGATAGAAGGAGATGATACCCACGACCTCTTATCGGAGTCATTACTCGGGAGTCTCTGCCTAAAGCAATTATGCGTCATGAAGAAAGTCTTCAATGACATATAGAGTAATAAGATCCATAGGATAAGAACTAACATCACTTGGACTAAATATGACATAATCATTCTAGTGGGAGTTGACACATAGCTCATACTTTGAACTAAATGAGCTATAGGATGGTGAAGGGATGAATTGCACAATAATTGTCTATAAAAAAGGTTCATAAGTCGGATAATTAACTATCGAAGAGTTTGAGTGTTAATCCACTTACATTTCGGTAAATTGGCATCATGAAACCCTTCATAATTTGCTCGGATTAAAAGTTAATTCAAGTGATCAAAATAACTGGGAACTTATGGGACACACGCATAAAAGATCAGATGAAGAACAAAGTGTACATGTCTGTCATTTAAGCAAGCCACGATGACTGACTTAATGACAGGCGGTACATAAGTGAGTTCCACTTATGTATACATGAATTTTTAGCCAAAAGCATACTCAATAAAGAGGTTAAGGGTCCAGAAGAGTTCTGGAGGAGTGATCTTGATATTTGTTTATACAATTTTAAGCAATTGTTGCATGAGATTAATTGCATGTAACATGGTCTTGATCTAACTCTCACTTGACCATCTACTTGAACTCATCTTGTTTGGTGCTCTAACCACCCTTACACATTATTTTTCTTCATCTCTGCATGCTCTCTAGAGGCCAAGGAAGATGTTTGGTGTTTCCTACAACCCAAACAAGGAGAAGATTCAAGAAATGAGGAGTATTTGCAAGGTCCGTATGCTATAATTTCATGTTCTTATAATATTTTTATATATGCACATGAATTCTGGATTTGGAGATGTCATGAGGTTGGAATTTTGATTCTGACACTTCCGCTTCCTTGCCACGTATGTGATGCATAGACCTATGGCTCTCCAACAATATATGGAAAATGTCATTCAAATAGTCTGGGATTCTCTTCTTTGCTACCAAACATATAAATGTCTTGTTAATCTCCTTGAGCAGCTTCTTGCTTTCAAAGAACTCCATTACTGCTTCCACGACCATTTCTTATGTCAAAGACCAACTTGTTTGCAAAATAAAGCATTAAAATCATTAGGAATTGGTGACTTTTAGGGTTTGAGACTGAATTGAATATCCTTCACTTCATATAGGGTTATAGGCCTAGTGAGGGTGTCCTTCATAAACTGATCCAACTTGCAGTATATAATGGATTCCAAATAGAAGAGAAACAAGGAGAGCACTCTTCCAACAAATATTTGAAATAGTTAAAGGAAAGTTTTTGAGAGGGTCTTAGTTCTTATAGATATTCCCAATATCATCTATGAGTGCATTAATTATGTTGCTATTGTTACTATTCTTGCAGGCCATCAAGGAGATATATAAAACTTTGGAGTTGATGTCCCCTTCCTGTATCAAAAGAGTTCTCATTTTTTGTTTAAGCAAAAAATCATGAATTTCCAATGTAAAGGTATAATTTTTCAAGCCTAAATATCTAATTTTTTTAGAATTATGGATGAAGGGTTCTTATAATCTTCAGCTTGGCAAAGTTCCAGTGACTTTTAACAAACTTAACCCAAGTCTTTATATTAGGACACCTACTTCTGTTGAAGGATTTCAGCTCCTCTTTGATTGCCTTTAGTTTGAACATGAGAAGAAAGGATTTGCATCTAGCAACTTATTTCTCCATTCATGTTATAAGTTCTCCCTCAAAACCCACTAGTTTTATTAAATAATTGTTAAAATTAAGTGAAGCCTTGATTGGGGAATTAATAGAAAATATTGAATCTCACTTATAGAATGGTTTGAGAATAAAGGAGGACCAAATAAAATATAGTTGGATGGATAAAAATTTCAACCAATGTAAATTCACTAAAGCTCTATTGAGCTTTTTCCTCACAAACAAATCCCCGCGTTACTTGTTTAACCAGGTGAACAATTGATCTACATAGATTAGATCTTGAATTTTTAATTGATTAACAACTCAATTGAGCTCATGTGAAGGATTAATATAGGAATTCTTCTAATATTTGTCTCATTTGGATATAAAGGCAATTAGATGACCAATCAAAAGCTAAAGATCCTGGATTATAATCTAGATCAACCTCAATACACTTTAGAGCTCTTCTCTTTGGTTGCAAGATTGACACCATATATAAAGGAAATATAAATAGGAGTAGCATATAAGTTCAAAAGGCATGAAACATGGACCACCTAGTCTGACATAAACAGGATAGTCACTTTGATGAAAGTTGGGTTAAAAATTACCAATATTTTCCTATTGTAGTGGTGGAAGTGGTTAACGATATAACTCTAATTGTTGCCCAAAAATTTCACACTATCATAAAGATTATGAACCTTTATTTTAATCTTAAGTAATCCCAAAATGGTAGACTTCTTCTCCAAAATGATGTCCTTCAATGATGGTTGCTTAAGAGGGTTATTAAGTGCTCTTATGATCGATTCTAAGATAGTCATCAAATATAAAAAGCAGTTAAGGAATCTAGAAGGTTCCTCCTCTTCTTAGCTTTTCTTCCAAACTTCCTATTGATAGAGGCACTGCCTTACTATGTGAGAGCATTTTCTATTTGTGAATCATTTGCTTCAACTCTATGTTCTAACTTTTTATTGATATTATGATTGGTAATCTTCTAATCGACTAAACTTGGTTGATTAATATAATAGAGTTGCAAGTTGGTAGGAATTGTTGTTTAGCATAATCAAAGTTCATAATCTATACCATTCCTTCTGAGGAATTGGGCTACATTAGTTATGCAAATTCCTAAGTTATATCCAAACCCACATCCCTTTTTTAGACCATTTAAAATTTCATTTAAGTTACCATGGGGATCTCTCCTCGTCCTTACTAATTCTGTAGATGTCCCAAATGTAAAGAACTTGCATGTTGGCTTCCATTCTTTGATCTTATGCTTAGAGGGTTTCCATATATAAATGACTTAAATTTTAGTGTTATCTTCTTCCCCTACCTCAAATAATTTTTTAATAATGAGAATTTTGGAAAGATCACGTATGTTGCTCATCTTTATACGAACCTTGGCATAACTTATTATAACCATCCTAGTTGTTTAGAAATCAAGACTCAAAGGTTTAACTAGCAAGCTAGTTTGATAGCTTAAGCCAAAGACAATCCAATATATTGGAGGAATATTGCGAAAATTAACCCAAACCATATCTCCATTTTTTTTAATAAACAGAGGTTTACCTTCCACTTGTTTTGGGCCCAATTCTACATATGAGGAAATAAGGGTCTTCAATCTAAAAATACTCTTATCAAAGAGGAAGACCAACATACTGCTCCAATTTGTAAAATTTCTGAAGGAGGTAAGAAAACCTTATTTATTTTAGAGTAAGGAAAATACTAAAGTTGGGTCCTTTTAATACCAGACTCTACCACCTTATTCCATGGTTTTGAAGTTTGAAGAGCTCTATGCTCAATCACCGGACACGTTTGTGACTGGATCTTATAGTGTAAAGGAGGACAGTCCTTATTTGGGCCACTGGAAGATAAAGGAATAGGTTAGGAAGGTGAATCAAGTTTTTATGGTTTTAAAGTTTAAAGAGTTTTGTGCTTAGTCATCATATATGTTTATGACCGGGTTTTGGAGTGTAAAGGGAGAATGTCCTTATCTAGTCTACTGGAAGATAAAGGAACAAGTTTGGAATACAAAGGGGAAAGCTCTGTATATAGGCTGTTGGAAGATTGAGTAATATATTAGGGAGTGAATCTAGCTTATAAAGGGAGCCCCCATTAGTGGAGGATGGGTTCGATAGATTTACCATAAGGAAAGGTTCCCCAAGGTGAGGATAATAAGAGAGGACCTACCTCGGAGTCTAGCGAATATGCCAAGATTTTTAGTTTTATAGCTAACTAATATTTATTCAACATTGTCATGTAGTTGCTAATTAGTCAATTTTTTATGATTAAGTTTCTAATTTGTTTAGAAAATGGAAAATATCATATCTAATTAACCAAAAAAAGACTTTATATGATAAGTACAAAGAAATGGATGTCGCACCTCACCTTAAAATGGTGGAAGTCATCAGTTTGAACCTAATTTTTAAGAAAATCACTATCATTCATACTAGTTCTGTACTAGTTGGTACTGACTAAAAAACAGTAAGGTTATGTTTCAATTTTTTGTACCAACCCAAAGCATCGGCTGGTAGCGAAATACCTATAGATACTAGTCCTGAAATGTAATTGTAAAACTATGGGATTAAATTGAGAAAATAAAAATACCAATCTAACCTAAGTACTCAACCCTAGTTGCTTGCCTTCTTTAGTTTCACTCACTATAGTTTGAATTTTTCTCTCCTCTTCATTATCTTCAATCTCCCTTTCTATCATCGCTCATCCCTTCTGACTTTTTAGCTTTGTTTTCTTCCTTCTTTACTCATGCTCACCTCATCTTCTCTAATCTTTGTTGATATGCTATCTGCTCTCAGTTGGGTTTAATCTTCCCTCATCCTTGATATAATGATATATTGTGTTCTTGTTATCTGTTCATGTTAGGATTCATGTGTAGAGAGTATCTGAGTTGAAGATTTTGTGACTGTAGTTTGCATGTGTTGTTGTGTTATGATTTGTAACATCTGTTGTGTGGTGAGCATGTGGCTATGCAATTTGTTTTTTCTTTTTCAACTTGTTTAGTTTCCAATTAAGAATTGACTTATTAACCAAATTGAATTAAGGCTTGACAACTAAAATTAAATAGTTAATTCACTAAACTATACATAGTTATCGTGTTACTTATTAATCAATTTTTAATTATTAAGTTTCTAATTTTTAGAGAAAATGGAAAATATCAAATCTAATTAACCGATAAAAGACTTTATAGGTTAAGTAAAAAGAAATGAATATCGCACCATACCGACTAGTACTGACCAAAAAATGGCTCTGTAATGTTTTATTTTATACTAGCCCGAAGCACCAACTAGTAGCGAAATACCTGTAGATAGTGGGCTTGAAATGTAATTTGTAAAACTATAGGATTAAATTGAAAAAAAAACAATATAACTCAAGTACCCAACCATAGGCTTTGTTTGGTAATCGGCTGATTGCATCAACTGTTAGCTGATTCTAGCTGTTAGTTGATAGCTGATTTGACCAGTGGATTGTATTAACTGTTTGTTAAAGATGTTTGATAAAATTAGCTATTTAGTGTTAGCTGTTTATGTGTAAAATGACTTATGAGGAGATGACTTAAAAAAATAACAAGGGTATAAATATTATATATCTTAGTATTTCGTTGAATATTCTTATAAAAATTTAGATTTTAGAGAAGTCATGTTCACTTGTACTGTTTCATCATCTATGGGAAACTTATGCAACTCTTTATATTTTCATTTTCATTTAAGATCAATATTTTATTTCTAATTTATAACTGCATAAAACAATTATAAGAACAAATAATGTTCCTAAAACGTAGGTATCTAGGAACCTCAATTAGGTTGTCTTATTTACTAGAAATTGTTGTATATTAAAACTAACAAAAATATGACGCGAGTAGTACTTAATTGCAAGTTAATCAAGAATACAATTTAAACATCAAAATATTATGCAATTATGCAAATGGAAGAATTGAAGGCTAGTTGGCATTACAAATAAGTGGACGAAGAAAAGTGGAAAGAATGTCCTTATTTAAGCAAGGATTGAAGTATTTGATGCTTTTTTTTCTTCTTTAGCTGCTGGTGGCGGTTACATATAAAAAGGGTATAGTTGGATTTTGTTATATTTCATTTTAGCTGTTGAAAACGCTCCTATATTGCAACGTTCTCGTTTTCAGCTGATTAACTTCAATAAACTCTTTAAAAAGCTGCTCTCCAAACATTGTTGTTAGCTGACCACCAATCAACTAAAAAAACAACTAATTGGTGGGTATCCAAACGAGTCCATAGTCACCTGCCCTCTTTAGTTTCACTCACTGCAGCCTCAAGTTTTCTCTCATCTTCGTTGTCTTCAATCTCCCCTTCTACCATCCCTCATCCCTTTTGAGCTCCATCATCCCTTGATTGTCTGCTTCCTGCCTACCTCTACTTTGCCCAGAAGTCAGCTCCATTTGTTTCCTTCTATGCTCATGCTCGCCTCATCTTTATTGGTCTCTACTGATCTGTTATCTACTTTCAGTTAGCTTTAATCTTCCCTCGTCCTTGATATGCTAATATGACGTGTTCTTGTTGACTGCTCATAATGGAATTCATGTGTAAAGAATATCTGAGTTTGAAGATTTTGTGACTGTGGCCTCTGGGTGTTGTTGTGTTAATGAGTTGTAAAAATTTGTTGTGTGGTAGCCTTGTGACCTTTGTGGCTGTGCAGTATGTTTGTTTCTCTTTCAACTTGAATAATTGCCAATTGAATATTGATTTATTGTCTAAATTGAATTAAGGCTTGACAATTGAAATTGAGTAGTTAAATCACTAAATTATATATAGTTGTAGAGAGCTTATAGAATACAACTTTTTGCTTTTTCATGTTTTAAAACATCAATAACTAAGTATTTTTATTACTAATTTTGATTATGTGTGCTTTGAATAATATATTAATGATTAATCATTTTCATTATTAATACATAAAAACTAATATTAAACATTAGGTAATTTAATTTTCCTATAATTATATTAAACATTAGGTAATTTAATTTTTCTATGACTATATTAAACCAAAAGTAATATAATTTTTTCATGATTACAGTCAAATAGCTTCTAAGATTTACCTTGAGTTATAAGTATAATCATTGGTCATTAGTTAACTCAATATAAAATTGTAAATTTAATATAAATCCTAACTTTTGTCCATATCTTGTAGGTATTAGGAAATAAGAAGATAGCTTTAAATAACATTTGTTTGATGTAAAATTAAAAATTATATAGTATAATATATTGAGAGATTATTTAGCAATTAAAAAAATTCAGGGACTAATTTTTCTAAAATCACTTGAAATGGTACTTAGTATTGACTAATATTAATATTGTATCATATCAAAACTAAATTGGGTACCAATATCAATATGAAATTCATAACATTTTAAGTAACATTTACTTTCATTTTTATATACTTTTAATTCTTTATTTTTTGTTATTTTAAAATCAATATAAAATATTTAATTATTAATATTATGTAATTATACTTTATTATTAAATTTTAATTAAATTAATTAAGTAAATAATTTTATTTTAATCTCTTATGTACAATTTATCAATAAGTTTGAGTAAAAATTTCATTTCATTATATTAAAATAATAAAAAATATTAAATATTATTTGAAATATATTTTTAATTTTAAACATATTTTCAAATAATTATTAAAATTAATCTATTTTATTTCCAATAATAAAATTTAAATTAATTAAATTATTATTTTAATTAATAATTAATATTAAATAATTAAGTAATATATTTAACTGATAGTTATGGAAATTAAATAAAAATAGAAAACAAAATAAAATAAAATTTAATCACATATTTTCTTTACTAAATTTAAATTAAATAGTTTTTATAAATTTAAACGTCTTATAGAAATACTTAAACTATTTATTGCCAAAAATACATCAAATATACAATTAAGTAAATGTAAGTTCAATCGGAGATTATCTTATGTTTTTTAATATACATCACTATCACCTTGCTAAAAATTTTATTTAATTTATAATTTAAGTTAAAATTTTTTATTAATGTAGAAAAAATGAAATAAACAAATAAAAGAATCCAAATTTTCATAAAAATAAAGAAAAAACCTGCATTTATTTGAGCAAAGACATAAAAATTTAAAATTTAATTAAAAATCTAATAGAATCTACAAGGTAAGGAATAGTCTTAAGCTTAGAAAATATTACATAGCATTTTAGCCACAATGATTAATTAGATATTGGACAATAGCAAATGAACACGAAACAAGTGTTTTCGAGATGGTGGTCATTCACTGATGAGAAGGTTTGCTATTGTTACAAAGACTTTTCAATGAACTTCAAGTTCACACTAAAATACATCAAAGTTTATACATAGTAGTTGAACTTTCACAATTAACCTTAAGGTCTTTAACCTTACTCATTCCCTTTTGTTTAAAGTGTTTTCAATAATGGCTTAAGTAAGAAACGTGATTCACTTAAGCAACACAAAGGGACAATAATAAGAAGAGAAAAATGTACAAAGTTTTTGATAAAACTATTAAAGACTAGCTTATCTTTTGTTTCAAATGATTATTGGCTAATCTAAAGCTTAAACAAATCAAGACACCACAAAATAGGGAAGTTAGAAGGATACAGATGACAACATGTTTGATGAATTGGCGTGGGCACTTTTAGTGAAAATCATAACTTTCTAGAATTTGCAAGAGAAAAACAACTAAAATTTGTTTAAATCTTAGCCAAATTTGGGTGGAAATTAGAGAAGTTATGAATTGTACTATCCCAAGAATCACAAAAAAAAAGATTAATGAAAGGTCCAATTTGCTGTAACATTTGGAAAAAGTCTAAGATGGCCCATGTTGTTATTTCTAGTACTAGTTTACCCTTAACGTTTTTAAAATGGAGCAATTTGCTTTAAAAATGCTTCCTCCGTTAAATAAACATTATGCCCCTGTTAGATTAGGCCACTTAATCGTGCCACATAAGGTCAACGACTATATTGGCAGCTGATGTGTATATAAATATTAATTTCTTATTTTTAAATTTATTTATTTATTTAAAATTATCTTCCAAATTTAAAACTCTGAAAATTAAAACCCAAAATTTTCCCTAAAAGCTAACCTAAATTGCCAGAGCTTGAGACATTAAAAGGAAGTCAATGTAGATTTTTTGTGGTTCATTTGTCTTTCCCCTTGACATTATGATTTTTTGAGATAATAAAGCAAATGAAGATGATGGAAAAGGACTATGTGTTGATTACTACTGATATATTTACAAATCTTGTCTACTCCTTTAACAAATCAAATTTGTCCTTAGCACAAGGAATTCTAGGAATCAAATACCACTTTCCAAAAATTGAGTCACATCTCCAATCTTTCATTAAAAGATTTTGCACAAGATTTATCTTAGAATGTCCAAAAGTTTACAACTATGATCTTAGGATTTGTGCAGTGCAGGCTTACAATGCATTGTCAATAACATCTTTAGCTATGATGGTTAAGTTTTATGAGAAAGTTGGATCTTGAATTTTGGAAATAATTTAAAATAAATAAATAAATTTGAAAATGAAAAATTAATATTTATATACACGTGGCAACTAACCTTATAAGGTATACCT
Source organism: Erythroxylum reticulatum (assembly GCA_025504915.1). Lineage (NCBI taxonomy): Eukaryota > Viridiplantae > Streptophyta > Magnoliopsida > Malpighiales > Erythroxylaceae > Erythroxylum > Erythroxylum reticulatum. Next base: position 28,602,980 of record JANSVA010000007.1, on the reverse strand, counting down.
AGGTGGCCAACTTAATAGGGACATAATGTTTATTTGATGGAGTAAGCATTTTTAGAGCAAATGGGTCCACTTTGGAAACTTTAACTAAGAATTTTTGTAGTAATTAGGAATTTTTAATATGTTGGGTCAGAAATTGTTCACTTTTAGGAAGAACATTCAACTGGATAAAATGTAACCATGGATGTTGTATTTTCTTGATTTAGTGATCTTTCTTTTTTTAAAGCTATTACTTAATTAAATTTTAGATCATATCTAAAGTTATTAAATAATAAGTGTTAATTGAATTTCGTGTTTTTGATTAACTAGTTTTAACTACAGACATGTATTTAATGTTACATTAAATATATGATTGATGAAATAATTATTTTCTTTGTATCGATGATCAATCATAGTTTTAATAACAAAAGCAACTGTACACTGAGGTTTTTCTTATTTATAATTCTCTTTTCATTATTTATAGAATTTAATTAATTTTTTATCACAAAATTTTGTATCATACAACTTCTATTTCATTAAGTATCTGTTTAATGAAGATTCAAGAACTAGAACTAGAATTCCTATTAGGATTGACTCCTACTTTGCTATACTATATTTCTTTTATTGCAGGAATTTAAGATTTAATTTAGGTTGCAAACGACAACTGTACCAAATTTTGGCATCGTTACTAATGAGTTCCTAGTTTGTATATTCGTTACAAGATCTTCGAAGGAAGTTGACTTATAATATAATCCAAAAATTAAAAAGATTCCAAAAAATTTAAGGAAAGAAATAAAAAATCAAAAGAAACACAACTCTATAGTTGGTGAAATAATGGAAAACATGCAATCAACCAAACTTTACAAGAACTTGCCACTCTAGATTTGAATAGACAACCTCATTACATTACTTTTCCAAATTTAGATGCTAATTTTACTTTTGAGCTAAAATCTAGACTAGTTCATCTTTTGCCTACTTTTTGCAATTCTACAAGAGTGGACAATCGTAAACACTTAAATGAACTTTATGTGTTGTGTAACCAAATGGCACCACCAAGGAGCAAATAAAAATGAGATCTTTTTTTGTTTTCTTTAAAGGATGACTCATATGATTGGATCTATTATTTACCTACGAGAAGTGTCACCATAAGGAACAAGATGAAAAGATTATTCTTAGAGAAATTCTTTTCAGCTTTAAGGGCCATTAGAATTAGAAAGGAGATTTGCTAGATTAGACAATATAGCAGTAAAACTTTGTACAAGTATTGGGAGCATTTTAAAAAGTTGTGTGTAAGCTATCTATACCACTAAATTAGGTACCAACTCCTTATTCAATATTTAAATGAAGGTCTTTTATGAACTGATAGAAATGTGACAGATGCCACTAGTGAAGAAGCATTAATAGACAAAACACCTAAAATAGATTGTATTTAATCTCTAATATGGCATCTAACTCATAAAAATTTGGAACTAGATCAAACCACTCTTCACGACGTTAAAATGAGATAAATGTTTCTTCCTTTGAAAGACGACTAGATAAACTAACTGCCCTTATTTGTCAATTGGTTATAAGAAAAGTGGAAGTGACAAAAGCTTACAAAATATGCTTGGTAGTGGGTACCAGCTGATATGTGTCCAATATTACAAGAAGATTTGGTAGAACAAGTAAATGCATCAGGAGGTTTTTTAGGATAACCTCAATATCAATACAATCCATATTCAAACATATATAACCCTGCTTAGAGAGACCGTACAAATTTCTAATATGGTAATGCACCAGTAAATTAAACAATAAACAATTTTCAACAATACATGCATCCTCATCCTTTTAGGCAGCTATAACAAGCTCAAACATCTGATTTAGCTATGTTTCTTGAAGACATTGTTAAAAAATTAGCTTAAAATCATTAAATTTCATTATAAGACTATAATTGGTATTCAGAATTTAAAGAGTCAAGTGAGTCAAATTGCTACTACAAATAACCATTTGGAGGCAAATAATTATGGTAAACTTCCATTCAAATAATGGTAAATGTGAATGAAGACGTTTGTGCTATGATATTGAGAAGCTGAAAGGAATTGAAGCTTCTAAACTAGCTAAAGAGAGGGCTAAAAAAGCATATTTTGTGTATAATCTTGCATAATCTCGAATCTCATCAATTTTAGTATGTAGACCAAATAATACAATGTAAGTAAAAGTTCTAATAACAGCACCTATAACATCACAAAAAGACAAGGAAGAGACAACAAAAACTCCTAAGGAATTGCAAATTGAAAATCCTCCTTTAATTGAATATAAATATGTTCCTCCTTTTCTCAAAGCTTTAGCGGATAACCAAAAATATGATTGTAATGTAATCCTATTTGAAACTTTACAAAATGCAAAGTGAATATTCCAAAATTTGATATTATTAAACAAGTTCCTCACAATGCTAAATTTTTGAAAGAGTTATGCACAGTGAAAAGGAAGAAATGTCTTAAGATATATGAAAAAGATTAAGGTTGGAGACATTTTTTTGGAAATTATTCTAAAAAACCTTCCTAAAAAATCTAGGGACCCAGGTATGTTCTTACATTCCTTGCATAATAAATGACACCATAATTGGAAAGCCCATATTAGATTACGAACATCCATTAATATTATGTCATATTCAATCTATTTGACTTTAAATCTTAGAACTTTAGAAAAAATGGTGTAGTGTTTCAATTAGTTGATCGATCTAACATATATCCTAATAGATTTGTTGAAGGCATTCCTATTCAAATTGATGATAAACTAATTTTTCTTGTAGGTTTTTTATATGATGGACATGGAAAATAATGATCAATCATCAACTATTTGTTAAGAAGGCCTTTTCTTAAAACTGCCAAAACAAAAATCGATGTTCACAATGGTACATTAATTATGGAATTCAATAGGGATTCTTTTCAATTCAATATATATGATGTATTGAAGCACCATGATGTTGATTATCCTATTTATGCAATTGATTTAATATATTCATTAGTGTATGATATTTTTAAGCTGAAAGGAAAAAATGAGTTAGAGATAGCCACATATGAACACCATTTTAAAGAAAATAATGAATTAAATTCCAGTTAACTTATAGGAACATGTGGAAAACAAATGATTTTGAGGAGATAAAATTGATAGGTAAAGGTCTTTATGTTGATTTGGAAATACCTAAAGAGAAACACTTATCATCGATTTTGTAGGTAACAAATTTATAATTAAAACCACTTTCGGATCATTCAAAGTTATTTGTCGCCCCTAATTTTTTTCAATCTAATTCCTTACGCTACTTGATCCAAAACATCCCACTAAGTCCAATCATGCAATAGCTACTCAACTCACATGTATCAAATAGCAACAACCTCCTTTTTCAGTCCCATATGAAATAGTCACTCATACTAGACCTAGCTCACACATCTTACTCAATTCTAACACCAATCATGCCTCATTCAATCAAATTGCACACACACAACCACACCAGTCAAAGAGCCACCTATGTTAGGTTGTTAGTCTCACCTATCCTACTCACGTTAGCACTTAGAGTCACATAGTTGTAAGCCCATGCATTAATAAGCTAACACACCAACATCACTCATAAGTGCATTTTGTAACTCTTCCCTTATATTCAAGAAAGTCCTTTCATTTATTGCTTTTTATACTTTGCATGTTACATTAAGGATAATATTTAGTTTAAGTAAGGGGGAGGGAGGGTTTTGTTGTGTTTATTTATTTTGAGTAGAAGCGTGTTTTAATTTATTTTCTTATGTTATTTTGCTTGATTTTGTTTTAATTATTACCTAGTTCATTTTGAGTTAATTCATTATATGTTTTCATTGAATGCATTTTGATTAAAATGGATTGTGTGTATACTAAAGGGTTCAATCATTTGAACATAAATTTAGCAACATATTGATCTATTTAACTAGCTAGAATCATACTCATTTGTGAACTTTGATGATTAAATGATAAGGCATTGTGTGAAGTTGAGGTGATTTTAAATAACTTATGAGATTTTAAGTCATAAAAGATCGAAACATTCATATCAATATATTTTTCCTTTGAAGTGTGTTGTCATCTATGTGAATATTTCTCTAAAACTTGCTTTTAATTGTTTCAAGACCACACCAATATACACTTGTGTAATAATTTAAAAGGCTTTCATTGTTTTACAATCTTTAGCTTGAAAGCCACCCCAATTCAATATCCTTAGTTAGCTCCCATTGAACCATAACCTTTTTCTTTTGTGATATAAACATATGACAAACTCAAATTATCCATTTAAATATTCTGACCCAACCATAATTTTTTTAGGCATTTAGACAAAAATCTCTTGAAATTTTAATATTTATAGGAATATGGGAATCAAATTAGTATTTTTGAGGAGTATGGGATGTGAATTTTATGTTATCACTATTGCCTTGTTCTTTTTTTTATTCAAACATCTATTCGAAAAAAGAAAGAAAAACGAAAAATATTCAAGATTGGCGGAAGTTTTAAAATCCAATGTGCAGCTCATTGTCTTCACATGAAGTAGTTGAGCATTCCTGATTGAATTGAATATAATGGTTTAATTTTTTAAGTTTGTTCCCTATATATGTTTACATGCCTTGCTAATCCTTATGGTTTAACCCTTTTTACTTTTGAATCATAATCCTATAACAACCCGAAATAAAGTCCTTTTGACTTTTATATGTATACTCTAAACGGTGGAGATTTGGTGTAAAAGCAAGTATGTAGCATAATATTTGCATTTGAGAATTTTGAGAGAAACGCTAAACCATCAAACACATGAGTAAAATGAGTGACAAAGATAACCAAAACTTTATACATGCTTTAGAATGAGATTAGCTTAGTTAATCATTATGCATAATTCTTTGTCAAGCTTAATTGGGATGTATGTTGTTGCTCTAATCTTAAGTGGATTGAATTTTAAAAGTGTATACACTCTTTGATTACATGAGAAATGGTTTGTTGAAATCGTCTTAGTAGTATTTTCTTGTTTTAAATATGGTTTACTTGAGGACAAGCAAAATATAAGTTTAGGGTGACTTGATAAGAATATTAAAGTTGATCAATTTGGATATTAATTCTCTTGTGTTAATTGTGATTATTAATTCTACCTTGAAGATTAGCTTATCTTTTATTTTTAGATAACCTTTGGTGAATCTAAAACTTAAATAAATCAAAACACCATAAAATAAGGAAGTTAGAAGGAATAAAGCTGACATCAATGTTTCTAAGGATTAGGAATAAGCACATTCAGTAAAATTCACAACTTTCAGACTTCGAATTTGTAAGAGAAAATGTGTTAAAACTTGTTTAAACCTTGTCTTTGCCAAATCTGGTAGAAATAAGTGAAGTTATGATTTTTGGGATCTAAAGAATCATAACAAAAAGATATCCACATCAACAAATATCATATTAAAATGGTTATAAATAGGGCCAGAGGGAAGGAGGAAAATAATCCTAAGTTTTTCTTTTACATGTTCTAGCTTTTCATAAAGTTTTCTTTTCCTCTCTTTAGTAGATAATAGAGTAGTTTTCCTTCACTAGATGTTAGTAGTAATTATTGACGTTGTTGGCTAATCTTTTTTATCTTGGTTAAAGTAAGTGGAAGCCTTTGAAATATGTATATTGGGAGATAATTGAGTCTTATTGTGAAGTATTTTTTATCAATTTATATATTGAATTGTTCTTTTGTGCTTCTCCATTTATGATTATTTTGATTAATTTCTAATATGTGTGGTTATTTTATTTATTGAAATAATTATTTTCTAGATTAAATATTGAATAAGTAAAAGTTCAATTCCTTTAATCTTTGTAGCAACTAGGATTTTTTAATTTATTGTGCCATAAATTATTAACTTTCAAGAACAAAATTCAACTAGATAAAATATAACCATAGATATTGTGTTATCTTGCTTTGGTGGTCTTTTTTTTTCTTAAGGATATTGCTTAATTAAATTTTAGATCATATCTAAGGTTATTAAACAAAGAGTCTTCATATATTTATTTATGTTTGGTGCAATTCTATTTCTGGGGATTGGCCAACATTAGAGTTTCTTCTCCGCAAGTTATTATTTGCAAATTTTATGGTGGAGAGTTAAAAGAGATGGGAGTCAAGAAAGTTCGCAAGATGGGAGTTGACCAGTTGCATCCGCATGTTGTCGTCGACGACAAGTGTTTAAAGGTCGAGACACCATCTCTGGTTCCGACGGATAGTGACGGTTCTAGCGGATCCTCGCCGTTGTCAGATCTGACGTTCCTTGATTTTGAGGAGGCTCCTTTGGATGTTGATTCTGTGAACTTCTCATTGCAGAAGTATCCGTCGTACGAGATTGATTGGGCTTCAATATTGTTTTAGGTTATTAATTATCGATTTTACTATATTATTATAGTCTTTGGTTGTTTGTTTTAGAAGGTATGGGTGTCTGCACTGGAGTTTTTGGCAGTTGCAGAGCCGTACTTAGTGTAAAAGGTGTCCAGATTTAGACCAGAGTTGAGGAGTCAACACAGGGACACAACTTTGCAAACACGACAATGGCCCCGAGGTAAAGTTTTCTACATTCTTGTTACATTTTCTACCTTGCGAGTAGTTACGGCAAGATGCATCGCCTTGGCCTCCACTGGGGTATCCGTCTCACCAGGTATGTAACAACACGCTATGACCTCTAGTGGTTTCTATATTTCCATTTATGTTAGTGCATGCGGTGTTTTGAGTTTAGAGTTGGTTAGTTAAGCATTTTTCAGTCTGGTTCGGATAACGTAGAATTTCCTTTCTTAGTCGAGGTTATTTGCTTAGTCTTTATGACTCTGGGTATCCCTGGCGATGGGTGGCTATAATGTCTATGAACTTCTAGTCATCGGGGTTGGGAGTCTTGTCTTTTCCTTTGAGCACAGCATGTAACGGGCCCTAGCTTATGAACTAGCACTGCAGGGTTACCGTTTGTGTCCTACATGCAACTCTTGGGTGATGACGGTAACATGGGGCAGCTTGCTCGACAACTGCTACACCTACCTACATGTTAACTAGGGTTCGTCTGGCACTTCACGCGTCATATCCATAGGCTTTCTCGAGCATCCTGATTTTTTTAGCCGTTGTACTTAAGAAACTGTCAGCCTTTTCCCATTGGTCCCCCGCCTTTTAGGATTATGGTTTGCTGGCCAAGTTCTTTTTTACCTCTTTTCATTTTGGTGCTTCACTCTTTTTTTTAATACTAATTTTATTAATAGTGAGTTTTTAATTAATTAATTAGTAATCAGTCTTATTGGTATTATTTATATTACTATTACTATTACTATTACTATTTATATTTTATTATTATTATTATTGTTGTTGTTGTTGTTGTTGTTGTTGTTGTTGTTGTTGTTGTTGTTGTTACTATTTTTTTAAATATCTACTTCTATTATTATTGTTAGTAGTTTTTATCGTACTAGTTTTTCGTTTACCATTTTATTGTTCCTACTACAACTATTATTATTATTATTATTATTAT
>JANSVA010000007.1:28578854-28595396 GCA_025504915.1 Erythroxylum reticulatum | reverse complement strand
TTTTAATATTATTATTAGCCTTGCATTGAGTCCTTTTTTAAAAAAATTTCCATTATCATTGGTATTATTATTAATCCTAGTCAGTATTATTATTAGTTTTATTACTACATCTATTTTTAAATATAACATCTATTATTTATTTATTTATTATTATTAGTAGTAGTAATTTTTGTCGTCATAGTTTTTCATTTTTAGTTTTATTGTTAATATTAATATGAACATTATTTTTATTTTTATTTTATTATTACTATTATTTTTTTCCTGCATCATTATTTTGTATATTACATCTGCATGCGAGTCTACCGGAAACAGTCTCTCTATTACGTAGGAGTAAGGCTACGTACTATCAGACCTCCCCAGACTTCGCTTCATTGCGGGATTTCAGACTGGGTGTGATGATAATGATGATCTAAGGTTATTAAACAATAAAAGTTAATTAACTTACATGTTTTTTTCTAACTAATCTAAAGGAAAGGCATGAATTCAATAGCACATCAAATATATGATTGACAAAATAGTTATTTTCTTATATTAATAATCAATCATAGTTCCAATGGCAGAAGCAATCGTAAGTTGAGATAAGTCTTATTGATAATTCTATTTTTTTATTATTCTCATAATTTAATTTATTTTCTTTATCACAAAATTTTGTATCATTATAGCCCCCATTTTGTTAAAAATCTCTTTCGTGATGATTGTCAAACTATAATTTCTCGTGGGATTGACTCCTACTTACTTATACCATATTTGTTTTATTGTAGAAATTCAAGATTTAATTTGGGATGTAGATGATATCTCCAGTAGTTTTACAACAAAATTGTTGTAACTCCTGTAATAAATGAATCCTTTATTTAAATAAACTATTTATAAGAATTTAGAGAATTACTAGGTAAGTATATAAAAATGTGGGAATTAAGGGTACTAAGTCACCAACTAAGTAGATAATTGACATCCGCAACCATTTTAGGCATTGGTTCAATGGTGGTTTATATAACTTATCACTTATGCGCTATTAAATAAAAGAAACATGTGATGATTGAAGATAAGACACATAACTCATGTTTTTTGTTATGTCCTTCCACTTTCTTTGTGATTGATCCACTAACTTTGTTATATTACCAATGATCTTCATTTAAAGGTGAAGGTTAGTCAAGTTCTAAGCTAATTCACACAAGGTTTGACTGATGCATGCCCATGGTCTAGTACATTCATCGATGGTTTATCATTTAAGCATCAATTCATCCTTAGTCCAATAAAAAACATTTATGGTGAGTCCAATTCCCCAAGCCAAGTCAATCAACATCCTACAATCCATCAAAACCAACTTAAAGTCAAATCGTACTTGATCTCATTTGATTAAGTCACCTTGGTTCATTTGACATGCCTTCCTTATGCCTAATCCTTATTAGAAGTTGGTCAAAGCTCACTAATAGCTAGCTACAAGGGCCTTACAATGTTAGGGGGTTAACAACTACCTTGAACATGGTGTTTCTTCTTTAATGCTTGTCAATACATATAGTTTGTAAAAAAAATAGTAATATTATATATTATTGTGAATTCTTTTTTTATAAAAGAATAGTATATAATATTTTAACAAAATATTTGTTATCACACACTATTTAATAACTTATTGGTAATTTCATTATTGTTAACATTATTAAAATATGTTATTCACTTTCATATTGAATATAAATTTTTCATAAACTAAAAAAACCTTCATTAAATAATTGAATCAATATATTTAATTGTAATAAAATATTCAAAATATATCTAAAAATATATTATATATACTTTTTGTTTAGATTTAAACTTTATAGTTTTTATTAAATAAAGCATATTAGACATGTTATATACAATTATGTATACTTTTAGAGTAAACAAAAATGCAGATATTTTTCGTAGTTTTCTCATTGTTATTAAATTATATATAATTTAATAACTTTTATTTTCCTAAAGAAAGTTAACTAAGAAAGTATGGAAACTATTGAATTAAATAATAAAAATTTGTAATTTTATATTTTGAATATGTTGTTAATAAATTCTTAAAATATTTATTTTAAATAAATTATTTAACAAACTATTAGTTTAAAATTAAATGATACACTTAATTTAAATATTTTTAAAATTTACACAAACTTAACCTCTAAAAATTACAAATACTTTAAATATTTTATAATTAAATATTTTGCTACCTTTTTTAATAATTAAAATGATAATAATAATTATTTTTATTATGACACAAAACAAATGTAGCCAACCCACAAAACACCTAATGTTGTCCAAAACTTATTGCATAACAAACCTAACATCGAACAAATTATTTTTGCTACTTGATCACCCTGTAAAAGTAAAAGGGTGTTTAGTTTTATCTATTTTATTTATTTTTGTTTTGGTTGTGAAAAAAATAAAAATAAGAAAGGTAAAGCGTGCTTGGAACTTAGTTGTTTTGGTTTTTTGTTATTCAATATTTTAAAAATCACAACACAATTATAAGAACATAAATAAAAAATTTCTATGTTGTCACAACATGTTTCTTCGTCCAGAAAAATAATAGTTCTCGTTTCCAAAACCAAAAAAAGAGCTTTAATTTTATTTTTGTTTCTTCTCTTTAATTTTCTTTTTTTAGTTTTTCTTCTTCATTGTTCGTTTCTATTATATTAGATCTAAACTAAAATGCCCTAACAACTTTGATCGCTCCAGGCTCAAGGATTTTTTAGGTAAGTCTCTGTTGTTCTTCCTTTTTTGTATCGATTTATTACTTTCCTATATCAAAATTAATGTTTTGTTAGTGTTATTTTTTGATTATTTGTTATTATTTTTGGTTTAGTTTCTTAAAATTGGCTTAAGACTAGAGGAAAGTACAAAAAAAGGGATAAGAGTAACCAAAACCCAAGTGTTAATGAGAGAAAGTGGCAAGCAGAAGAGTATAGATAATACTAGTAAGGTAAAGACAGGTATATATATATATATATAATATGGTGACAAGGATAAGGTAGAAAAAATAAAAAGGAAAAATTACTTGTAAGTTTTATATTTAATCTAGGTGACCATTATAAGTTGTTAATATGGAGTTACAGTTGGATATTTGATAAGTATGAATTATTTATGGGTAAACAATGAGTGCTAACTCCTCTATCATGTCACATATTATAAGTATGAATTATTTAAGGGTAAACAATGAGTGCTAACTCCTCTATCATGTCACATATTACTTTTGAATTTATAAAGCAATTTTGTCATTCAATTTGACCATTGTAATCATCAAGAAACTAAAATGCCTTGTCACCAAAATTAACATAATAAATGGACTACAAAGTAAAAGAGGAAATGTTATAACCTTAAACTTTGGTTCCGCAATTGAAATACAATTAAGGAATATGGCAACGCCTTCTTAGTCATGCTATAGTACATTTGGCTTCTCTACTTTAGCCTGCAATTAAATATAATAAGAATTTCCATAAAACCTTAAAGGAGCAAAATAATATATAAAAAGTAGAAGAGCATCTAGTGCACCACATCACCTGGTTTAGAAGGAAAGATCTTATTTTTCTCTCTTCCATTAAAAACCAAAGAATGTACAAAAACCAACTATAAGCATAAATCAAACAACGTAAATTAAACAACATAAACAGAAGAATTCAATATTATAGGATTGTTAACTATAAACAATTAGGTCATAATAGAGGATATGAATAATTGATATTTAAGTTATTTTCGAATAAATTCATAAGTGGTTGCTTTGATTGTTAATTATTTCCAATGGTAGAGATTACATGTTATAAAACAATTATTTGCAAACTATACTCTTACAGTATGAATAAGATTATAGCAAGCACACATACAACAATTATTATGAAATAAATATAATGAAGCTTGTAATGAATTTGTTACTTATGCATAATTACTTTTATTGATGGAATCTTTGAACAATATAAATGATTGCAATTATTATATAGAAATAAATAAAAAAGATGGGGTATAGAATGATGTCATAGAGGTACATTTAATCTTATTACTGGCTAAAGAAGTGAAGAAGAGAAATAAAACAACTACTATCTTTCCTAAATCTAGTTGAAAGAATTTAAGGAAAGTTTTCAAACAAAATTCAATAAAGAGTATATTAATGTTCAATTGAAGAATAAGTATAATACATTAATGGCTAAATTGAAGAATTTCAAGTAGTTAAAGAAACAATAATCAGTAAGTTGACGCTACAGATGAATGTTGGATAATTTTATTTAAAGTAAAAATATATCTTTGCTTATTGATATATCATATTTTTTTAGTGCACATTTTTCATCATTGTATTTGCATAAAATGGTTCAGAAATTTAAGAAAAAAAAAAGATACAAGGAGTTTTTACACTCTTCTTATTTTTTTGATAAACTAATGTAACTAGTTTGCATGCATGTCTGTCAAAAAAAAATTCCATTGAATAGTTCAGAAGGGGAACATAAAATTGATGTTGATGAAGTTTGTTCACTCAATTAAAAAAGAGGTCAAGTTGCATGTTCTCCTTCTAAGAAAAAAAATCGTATGAGAAGAAGAAGGCAAAGAAGATATACTATAGCATTCTATAAAGGTCCTGATTATAATTAGTGAACAATTAAAAAGAAATAATGATTACTTGAAAAATACCCACAAATTATCCACCGTAGAAAATAGATTTAAAGCTTTATCAGTTAATCAAAAGAGTAACATAATAATAGAATGTTTGAATTCATTACATAATTTATGTGTTGAGGGGTGTGCAATATAGAAAAACAATAAAGGCTTTTGTGATTATCCATTTTATAGGGATAATTTAATGAAGATGCCAGATGTAAGGAAGATTGGTTTGATTGAGTCTTTTTAGTTATATTTTCATGTTATTGCATATTGAAGTCTTATTAGTTTAGGCAATTTTCGATTAAAAACTATTTCATGGTTTGAACTTTTTAAGTATGTGTTTTACATGAATGTTTGGCTTAAATTTTTTGATTGAATGTTTAATATGAACTTCTTAAATTTACGTTAAATGTCATGGTCTTTCACAATCATTTTAACATTTATATTTAAATGTGTTTATTAGTTACTTAATATTTGTATTGTAGATATATGGTCTTTGTATCATATTTCGAGTCACATTTAAATTATAAACTAGTGGAGCCAATTATTATTTTTCTAACTAAAGAAAAGAACAAATATTTTCAATTAAACAAGCAACCATACACAACTTTTGCTCCATAAGGTCATCATTGAATATTTAAACTTTTGAATGAGAATCCTACAAAGATTTATGAGAATTTAGGAATAAACAAGACAATATTCTTGAACTTATGTGAAACGTTAGAATTGTTTAAGAGGCTTAAAGCATAAGTATCGCTTGATTGCGGACGAATACATTATAAATATGATAAAAGGGTACAAGAGCATACCTAAAATATTATGAGTTATTGCTTAGTTGACACATATTTCACATATGCAGCGACTAGATAGGAAGGCATTATAAATGACTCTCGAGTTTTTTTTGAAACTGTAATGAATCCAGTAAATCAATTTCATATGCTTACATAAGATATTACATTAATTTAAAAAATTATAGTAATTGAGGTTACTTTTAATATCTTTTTTGTTAATATTATGTTTATTATATTTTAGGTAAGCTCTATTTAGTTGACTTGTGCTACATTAATATGCCTGAATTTCTTTATTATATCGAGTTGAGTGATATCATTTATAAGATTATAAAGGAAGAGAAAGACATCAAGGTTCACAAAATTTGTTTAATTACAAGCATTTTTTTATAAATGTTAATAAAAGATGTTTTCACATTTTAAAATTAAGATTTCATGTACTTTTGAACAAGCCAAGTTATTATACGTAAAAACCAGAATGCATCGCTATTGCTTGTTATGTTATATATAATTTGATTAGAATGTATGAACAAAACAAAGCATTAGTGTTGAAAATGAATAGCAAGTTGTGAAAAATGTAAATGAAGATGCAAGCTTTAAAGTGAAATACATTATCACTCATGCACAACTTTGAAATATATCACAAAAGTGAGTTAAAACTACTAGATAAGTCCAAAATGATTGCATCAATAAAAATTCTACTTGATTTATATATATTTTTGTAAAATACTACAATTATGTTTCAAAGCAATACATTAAACAAATATCTTTTATTGTTTTATTAAATGACTTAATATAGTTTTAATATTTTATAGGTTCTTATTATATAAATTTGATATGTAAGTTTTAATAATATTTAATATTCGTATTTAATAATAAAAATTCAATTTTTAATAAAAATCTCAACAAAACAAGTTTTTATCTTAAGTATTTTTATTATAAATCTAAAAACATGCTTTTGAAAATAAAAATAAAAATAAAAACAAAGCTTGCCATGGGAAACCAAAAATATGACCAAATGACTCTTAAACTTATGAAAAAGGAATTTGTTTATTTTTTTTGCCCTTTTGGCATTTAAATCTTACTTCGATCATCAATGCCAAATTTAATTCTTTTGTAAATTGGCTTGGAAAATTTAAAAAGAAAACATTCCTTCAATAAATAATTTTTTTATAAAAAAGAAGCAATATTATCTTTTATTTTTATCTTAATATTCATTTTTATAATATCCACTTTTAATATTTTTTGGGTTCGAAAGTCCGTATCAAATAAATATCAGGGGCAACCAACCTTGCTTCTTCTTCAGCTTTGCTTCTCTCTCTTTCTCTCTATCGTCTCCTTCCGATCTAGAGATCCATAACTCTTTAAATCCGTAGCCCCATCGTGCTTGGATCTCTCTTCGTCGCTCGGCACTACCGGTCGGAACTTCCGATTAATCGCTCTTCCTACGTCTTGTTGTCTCCAACCCCGCTTCCTTCTTCCAATTTTTCCCTCTCTAGGGTTTCCACAAATTAAAAAAATCTGAAGTAGAAAAAAGATTTTAAAGCTTTCTGATCCAAGGCAAGCTTGTAGATATTTACTTTCACTTTTTTGTTCATTGATTTGTCTGACGTTTGTTTGTTTTGCTTCGTTCGAGACTGGATTTGGGGGTTGGTTCCTTTTCTCGTTCTTGGTATAGTTTGGGTATATTGTTTGATTACTTGATTTTAACCGTCTAAAGACGGTGTGCTTTTGACTGATTTTCTTTCGGAATATTTGATGTTCGGAATTTGTTTACGTCATTGCTTTCTTTGAGTCTCTACTCTACTTGTAATTTTTATTTTGTTGGTTTTAAAGCTTAACGCAGGTGTATGATTAAGTGTAAGGATATCCATTGGGATGTCTTTTGCAGATTGAAAATGGCACTGCTTGTTTCTCTTTCCTCCCGTCTCTCCTTTTTTTTTTTTTTTGGAAGGACTTAGTTGATGCTGGAATAGTAATCGTGTCTTGTCATTTATCATCCTTGGTTGAAAGACTTCTCAAAGGCTACAGCTTTCAATTAATGGATCCTAACTGATTCCTGAAAGAGGATGAATAAGTATTTGAGATGCTATAATATGCATGGTAGTGTAACAAACAATGCCTTTAGAGATTCTTTTGTTGGGTGTGAAATCTATGTGAAACAAGATGCAAATGGAGTCTGTTTTGATGGAGAATTGGATTTAGTTGTTAACAAAATGGTGTTTATAGGGTGCCGATATAAAAATGCAGTTTATAGGGTGGGGGTATTTATTTAGTGCGAGTGACAATATGGTGAGTTGGAAAGATGCAATGAATATAGTTTGTGGACCGTGCTAATAATGGTTTGAGTTCACGTTCACACTTTCTAAATGCATGGTGGTTTTGGTTTATGGGTACCTCTGCCGTGATTCAAGTGAGCCAACCAAAAGTTTAGTTGAAACAAAAAACAAGATGATGCAGGATTGATGTGAAAATATGAAAAAATTCCCTTATTATTCCTTCTCTCTTCTCCCGGATAAGTACTGGCATATATGTGATAAAATATTGGTTGTCGCTATATTTCTTTCTTGACTATGGGTTCTGGGTTCTAGTCGCCCCATAATTCTTCCTCAGCATTGCTTGGGTCTCCCACTTTCTTAATATCGTCAACAAAAATTTGATGTTTATGATACGTTAGCTAAGGTCCGAGTTCTGCATTGAACAGGTTGGGAAATAGTTGGAGAGAGAACAGTAGAAAATTAAACAATTCTTGAGGAAAGATCTTATGGACTTTTTGATCTTTGTTGGAAGTCAGTGACTTCTTATTCTTACTTTGGTTTTTACTGAAAGATGTCAAAATTTTCTGGTTTGGAAATATGACAAATGTGCACAGCAATGTAAATGGTGAAATGAACTTTGTGTAAGACAGTTATCTAAAGCTTGAACTTTTCATAGTAGGAATTCGTTGGCTATTAGCAAATTATGGGGAGGGATCATGATTGTTGCTCGTGCATGCAGAATCAAAATGTAAAAGAAAAAATGTGTATAGTTTCTGTTAGGCCCTAAACATTTTTTTTCTTTTGTATACTTTTGCATGTTTCTGTTGTGATACCGAACCATAATATCTTCTTTTGATCATATGATTTAATGTATGAACAATGTCATTGTGTTTCAAGCTGTATGGAATATAATCTGGCTTGTCCATTATGTGCTTGTTCTTTATCTTAATTCATTCATGTGATGGAATTTTATAGATCTTTTTCCTTGACAGGTTTTATGATAAGTTCATTGAATGATCTTGCTAAACAAACTGAATTATGACATCAAACATGTTGGCTGGAGAGCGAAGGTACTGCTTTTATCGTTGATATTAAACAATTTCCAACTATACAAGTTTTTACTTTATATATCATGTGTCTAGGCAGGTAGGATGCTATGTGATCCTTCATGATTGGTTTCTGTGATTTTGGCTTCTATTTTGTTTGTAATTTTAGTGGTTACTGATCTATGTACTTATCAGAGATAAATTTGTGGCACATAATAATTTCTGGATTATGACCATATTATGTTTTGGATTCTGATTGTTACACTTCTCAAAAATTTCTTTCTATATCTTTTGATGGAAATATTAATTTTTTATTCAGTGTCTTACTTCACAACATTGAATTTTATTATAATAAGCTAGTTTAATATATGTGTATATGTTCAAAGGATATACACTATATGTGTACTCACACATATTTGATGTTTAGTGATCAAAGGATATCTTCTCTTGATACAGTGTTTTTGTGTTTGCGTCCCTAGTTGGTCTTCTTCTTTCCAGTATATGTTTGACTGGACTTCTCGTGCATAACAATTAAATTGTAATTGCATTATGATTTATGAATGGTAACAACTTTTAATGTTGTTAAATTAGTATGCTTAAAAACATCAGTATGATAGTCGTGTTATTGAATTTTATTGTTGGTGGTATTATTTTACAAACGTAAGAACACAAGTATTGTTATAATTGATTTGGAGATTGCTTGCAGATGGGCTTCTGCAAGAAGAGGTGGGATGACTGTCCTTGGGAAAGTTGCTGTACCAAAACCTATAAACTTACCCAGTCAGAGGTATTTAGTTCTCCTTTAAACTTTCCTGGTCTGGTGAAATATTCTATTAAAATTTAATGTTCTCTCTGCTCCTTTCAAGGTTAGAAAATCGTGGTCTGGATCCGAATGTTGAAATTGTACCAAAGTGAGTAGTTCAGCTACCAAGTCAATGTTATTCTATATCTTGTGCTAATCTTCAGTCCATGCAAGTTTTTTGAAAATTACTATCTTTGCCATCGGCATTCTCTCTCACTTTTTCCTGCTTGAAGTGATTGATTTCTGACCCTTGACAGGGGAACCCATAGCTGGGGCACTAAGTCATCTTCTTCAGCATCAAATGCATGGAGTTCTTCGTCTCTTTCTGCAAATGCTGATGGTGGTTCTGGTTCTCCAAGCCACCTCAGTTGCCGCCCTTCATCGGGTGAAAGTTGCACTCGACCATCAACTGCAGGTAGTGACAGAACTCATGAGCCTATTGCTAATGCGTGGGGTTCAAATTCAAGGCCATCATCAGCTTCTGGAACGTTGACATCAAATCAGACATCACTTTCATCATTGCGTCCTCATAGTGCTGAGACAAGACCTGGTAGTTCACAATTATCACGGTTTGCTGAGCCTTTGTCTGATAACTCTGTGGCATGGGGATCAACTGGTACAGTACACAAGTTGGTATGTGTCTTAAGGCTGTACTTTGAATGCCAATACACTACAGACTTCGTAATCTATGTGATACTTGAATTGGATATTTATGGCATTTCAGGGAATGGAGCCCTCCAAAAATGATGGTTTTTCTCTGATTTCTGGGGATTTTCCTACGCTTGGTTCAGAGAAAGAAACTTCTGGAAGGAACCCAGACTCCCAAGGTTTTAATTTTGAACATTGCTTTTTATTTTACTACTCATAGCTTGTGTTTGATAATGGGCACTGTTTTGGTTGGTTGGATGTCTTCAAATGCAGTTTTTACTGTTGAACAACCATTTTAAAGTTTGGACATATCCACTTTGATTCTCAATACGTGTTTATCTTTTCTTGTTTGATTCCTTAAGTGATCCCTTCTTGGAAAATAAATAATTCGTTACACTTTATGCTTCTGTTGATTTCTTAACCTTCTTCATGACTGCAGATTATGGTTCTCACGTTCGGCCTAGCTCTTCTTCTGGGGGAGTGACAGCAGGAAAAGAGAGGTCCGAGAATTCTGTAGGTTTGTTACTTTGCACGCAGCTTTGAATTATACTTCAAAGATCTGCTGCATGAAGATTCTTTTATACTAATATTTGCATGTATTTTTATGTCTTTTCAGGTGATCCATCTATAAATGGAAATGTTAAAATTGGAACTGTAGCTTCTTGGAGAAAAGAGGATCCATCATACAGTGAAGATGGAGCCCGAACTGCTACAGAGAAGTGGCATGCTGATCCCCAAGTGTATCCTAAATCGAATGTTCCGCCTCAGCATTATGATGCTTGGCATGGTCCTCCTGTAAATAATCATCCAGGTGGTGTTTGGTATAGGGGACCTCCAGGAGGTCCTACTTTTGGTCCATCAGTTGCGCCAGGTGGTTTTCCCATGGATCCATTTCCATATTACCATCCACAAATGCCCCCAGCTGCTATTGCTAACCAACAGCCTGGTCCTCCACCAGGAGCTGGGCCTAGAGGACCCCATTCAAAAAATGGAGATATGTTCCGTCCGCATATCCATGAGCCTTATGTACATCCTGGGATGCCAATTAGGCCTGGTTTTTATCCTGGTCCTGTTCCTTATGAGGGATATTATGGTCCTCCCATGGGTTACTGCAGCGCCAGTGAGCGAGATATTCCATTTATGGGAATGCCCAGGGGTCCCTGCACATTTAACATTTATTCCGGACAGGGTGCTCCTGATCATGGTAATCCCCATGGTAGGTCCTCTGGATTTGGTCCTGGTGGTAAATCAGTGGTTTCACAACAGGGGGAGCCTGGGCTTCCACAAGATGCTCAAGGAACATACAGGGTTCTTCTGAAGCAGCATGATGGTTGGGAGGGGGGAGATGAACAGAGGTGGGATGACTTTGTGACAAGCAATGTGTCAGATCCTGGGAGAGTAGAGCATCTTAGAAACTCTTCATGCGGCAATGGATGGAGAGGAGATAACAAGGATGAAGGGATGCTGACAAGTAGAAATGCATTCTCTGGAGAAGCTCTGGAGGCAGTTGATAATCAAGGAGGCATGCCTTTGAAAGTCAAGGCATCAGAAAGAGTTGGAAACATGAAGTCTTCTGATGATCGGCCAACTAGGAAACTGGAAAATGCAGATAATTTAACTTCTACTTTCCAAGGGATATCATCAACACCAAAAGATCCCAGTCTGATTCAGAAAATAGAAAGTTTAAATGCTAAGGCTCGTGCTTCTGATGGAATAATGGAAGTTAAATCCACTTCCAGCAGAGAGGAATCAAAGATAGTAGTTTATGATGTAAAGAGTGATCGTTATAGTGAAACTTCTGGTATGAATACAGGATTTCCAGATAGAGGTCATCCAAGTGGTGTTATCAGTACTGCCTCCTATGAAGACCATATGACTACTCCAGATAGACGCCATGAGTCAGTTGCTGCGAGCAGAACAATGACCACCAGGTGGGTTTGTAACTTGCTTTAGTTGGACATATATCTGAAATTCCCATCTTCAGAATGAACTAATATATAGATTCTCAGGAGATCCACCAATGGCACACACAATAGGGTTGATTTTCGTGGTAGAGGAAGATTTAGTGCACAAGAGACTGATGGTTGGTGGATGAAATCTGAGTCCACAGACCTGCCTGGTGTAGTATCTTCTTCAGATTCCAGAAGTGCCTGTACTGTTCAACGGCATGGCAATGCAACCTCTGTGGGGGACCCTGAAAAATATGGTTCATATCTGCAAGGAAAGGATAGAGAGTCTCTGCCACCTGCCTCGTATACGTGTGATAGCCAGGTACTTGTGGCTGTTTCTTTTTTATTTATTTCTTCTCCCTACAGTTAGTTTTTCTGGATTTTTTATTAATTACGAGTCATCTGTTCAGCGTGTTAAGATGAGAGAGGCAGCCATGCAACGACTCAAACAACGAGAGAGGGAAGAGGAAGAACGAATAAGAGAACAAAAGGCAAAGGCATTGGCAAAATTGGAAGAGTTGAACAGGCGAACACAAGCGGGAGAGGACATAATTCCAAAAGTGGAAACTCTACCTGTTAGTGCCATCCTTGATAAGAAGGAAAATGTCTTGGCCTTGGCCCAACCAACCGTGTTTGTTAGCAAATCTGGGGAATCAAGCACTGCTGTGATTCTCAGCAAAAATGCTGATGAGAAGGGTAGTGATAGCAGTGTTGCAGGCGTTGAGAAACCTTCCAGTTTGACCAAAGCAGTGTTGCAGGGGGGACCAATGACTGCTTCCATGGAGCCTGTGCTGCTTGAACAATCAGAACCATTGCAATGTGCTGTTGTTCATTCTGACTCTTTGTTCTGTAATACCACACAGGTTTCTGACAGTATTGCCTCTAAGCAGAAGCATGCAGGGTACAGACCAGAGCTAAAAGTTCCCAACGAGAATAATCCTACAGAAAATTTTGTTTCTTCATCAACGACTGAGACATTAGGTCATATTGGTCTAACATCTATACCCCCAGTTTCTTCTGAGGATATTGGCAAGGAGACTTTCTCAAACAGTGAGGCAAGGCTGCCTGTGAATCCACATGTAGTTGAGTCTTCAACACACAATAGAAAGAAGAATAAGAGTATAAGAAACAGGCAGAGAGCAGAGGAGGCCTTACCTACTGTGACTTCACCCCCAATGATATCAAGAGATACAACTGCTTTGGCCAACGTGGCTCAAGGTGGTGAATCAAAGATTTCTGAACCTTTGTTGGATTCGAGGTTACTTCACTCACAGAGTGATTCGAAAGATGTACTCCAGTCCTCAGAACAGCGATTACCTGACGAAGAATCCCGCCCTCAAGTAAATAACCAGTGGAAATCTCAGCATTCACGTAGATTGCCTAGAAATTCGCAGGGCAATAAATTGATAGAGAAATTCCACAGTGGTGATGCTGTTGTGTGGGCTCCAGTTCGGTTGCAAAATAAAACAGAGCTTTCTGATGAAGTCAGTCAGAAAGCCCCAGTTGAGACTGTTGTTTCAGCTATAAAGATTGATCAACAAGTGCAGAATAATCCGAGGAACAAGAGAGCGGAGATGGAGAGGTACATTCCAAAGCCTGTTGCTAAAGAAATGGCTCAGCAGGGAAGTAGTCACCATTCATTGGTTCCTCCGGTTAGTCAGGTTACAGCAGATCATAATGCTGGAAGACCAGAATCAGGTTCTTTTGGTGCTGAAGGGTCTCAAATATCTGATGCATCTGTTGCAAAGGTAGGGCCTCCTTCTGAGTCAAGAAACTTGGAAGGTCGGCAGAGTAAGTCGGGAAAAGTGCATGGATCGTGGCGCCAACGGGGTGTAGTGGAGCCAAGCAATTCTAACCAAAGCAGAAATGCTCAAAAACCTATTGAGTATCAAGTGCAGAAATCTGATGTATTTTCAGTGAAAGAGCAATCAGGGTATGCTGATGAATGGAATGTTGATGATGGCTGGAACATTCCTGAGGAACCTAATACAGAGGCTGCTGTTCCTGTTATTAAACAGGGTATGACAGCCAGAGGAAAGCGACAGTTATACAAGGGGCATAAAACTGCAGCGCATGATCACGGTTCACACGAGAAAAAAATTAGTAGTGGGGACGGTGAGAAAATTCATGTGCAACACTCGGCTACCGATTTTGTTCAAAATATATCTGGCTCCTCAAAAGAACATCGTCCTACTGGGGCTTCTCACTGGCAACCTAAATTACAGCAATCCTTGGTCACTAATCAAAGAGGAAGCAGGTCAAACAGTGGTCAGGATGTTACTGAACTGGTTAATCCCTATAAAAAGGAATTCAGTGACAGGGAAGCATCTGTAGCATATGTAGTTGGGGATGATGAGTCTGCACCTGCAAAGGGAAATATGGAAGAAGCTTCAAATGTTGAGCCTCAAGAGATGAAGAAAGAGAGGAAGGGAGGCATGCATAAAAGACAACCTGGTAGTCCAGCTGAATCATCATCTCCTTCAAATGTGGATATTCGAAATGAGTATCGCCCCTCTTCTGGCTTCCGCAAAACTGGAAACCAGAACAGTCGTTTTGGCCGGGAGCAAGAATCTCATGGGGATTGGAATGGATCTGGGAAAGATAACAAGCAATATAATATGAACAGGGAAAGGCAAAGGCATTATGAATATCAGCCAGTTGGGCCACATAACAATACCAAAGCAATTGAGGTTGAGCCTCCAAAAGATGGTTCTTATAATTCTGGTCCGAGGTTCAGGGAGAGGGGTCAGAGTCATCCAAGGCGAGGTGGAGCTCGGCAACGAGTAGATGGGGGATATGATTGAAGAATGAGAATTTGAGATTGTGATTTTTGTTGTGTTAGAAGCGATGATGCCATCTTAAATGTTCACCTGATCAGGTATGTTAGTGTAGGTAGTAGTTTTCTTGTAGATATTCTTAGTCATCCTCTTCTCATGTGATGCAAATTGAGCAGTGCTGGGGATGAAAGAAAATTGTGTCAAAGACTGAGAGGAAAACAGGAAGAAATGGCTTATGAGTGACGGGAAGTGCTTGGAAGGATTAGATGATGATATGGTTGATTTTGTTTTCTCCTTTTTCTGTCTGCAGTGCAACTGATCTAACAGTGTAATTTGGTTGGTTAGGGCATCTGTTTGCCGTAGAACCTTAATATGTTTCGCGCAATGGACTAGTCTAGTGATCTTAATTCCTTTACAAAGGAATGAATTGAAGAATGACACTCTGTCTCGCCCCTCTTTATCCGATTATTTGTGGAAATTTTAATTGTCATATCCTTGGTAGTTTAAAGCTTTCGTATAAACATTTGTATAAATGAACCAGAAAATTTTATAGTTTATTCTTTTAAATTTTTAAATAAATATTATTAAAATATGTATTAGCAATGAAGTGAGTTTTGTATTGTACTAGCTGGCAATGACAGGAAAATACTGTACCGGCTAGAAAACGGTGCGAAATTACACAATTTGGTATCGACGTTGGTACTGGACGGTACTGGTAATTTCATTAGGTATCAGATGGTGGGGACCATAAAGCTTAAAAGGTTGGGGGATTGATTTGCAAAAAAAAATATATTCTAAAAACTAAAAATTAACCGCCTATGGTCTGTCTCCCATTCTGCTCTCCATTCTCTCTAGTAAGCGTCTTAGGCATCGTCCCTAATCTCCCTCTCGCCGACAATATAGTAGTCGCTGGTCCCCACTGTCTAGCGAGTCGTGCCACTATCCACCATCACACTATGATATAATCTCCACCGTCGGACCACCTACCTAACCACACGCTGCAAGCCTTCACCTATGATCGGATTGCTCGTCGTTCTCTTCAATCGCCACTGCCATCGCAACTCTGGTACTATGGTCGATGCAAGCTGTCTTCTCCAATCTAACCGCTCGCTGGACAAAATGCTGTTTACAAATTAGGAATTTTAATTTTTCAGATCTAAACCCAACCCAACCCGGACCTGACCCTTAATTGCAATTTTTGATTTTGTAGTGTGTTTTAAGTTGCTTGCTTTTTCTTTGAATTGTAATTACATTGTATTTTGGTTATTTCATGTGTATTCTGTGAATTGTTTATAAAATATGCATTAGACAATTCAAGTTTGAAATTTAGAATTGTTTGTATAACCTGGTTCAATTTTAATGACATTTAGACATTGTGAATTTATGTAGAAATGAGATCAAAATAATATTGTGTACGAATTATGGAAGAATTTTTAAGTATTGTAAATTTGTGATTTGTGAATTGTGCATAATTCAACAATATCATATTATTTGTTATTTTAATATCATAAAAATGAGATTAAAATTAATTCATTAATCTATTAACTTGTTCATTAATTCATATGAAATATACAATTTACTAATTATTATTTGTATATAAAAAGTATTTAACATATGATTAATCATTTAAATATAAGATTTAATATATAATTAAATCATTTAATAT
>JANSVA010000007.1:28473831-28485872 GCA_025504915.1 Erythroxylum reticulatum | reverse complement strand
CCTTAAAGTATAACATCAATTATCAATCAAAACTTATCACACATTTAACCAACTTTTCCAACATCAAATTATGTTCAAGTTAAACCTTAATCAAGTCCAAATCCATCATAGTTAAGTATCTTACCCTTAATTGGTTCAAAAATCACACAAAAGAACATTTTCTTTACTGTCATGCCATTTACACGATTGTGTGTAGATTCCCATAATCATGGGATGGGTTATCCAAAAGTCCCAATCTAATTCCTTCATTAGTTTTTCCATATTTTCCCAGGACAAGTTTCAGGTCAGTTTTGTGTGGCCATTATGACATAAAAATTGAGGCTTCTAGATAATATGTTCTTCTGAAAAAATGTTCCTCTATTTCTTGTTTGTAATGAACTAAAGTTCATGCAATTTGGTTCATTATTCCTAGAGTTATACCCAAAATGCTACAGACTGTTCTCAAACAGTAACAAAATCTAAAACTCAAATTCAAGCCAAATTTCAAAACCCTTAAAGACAGAAATAAAATTATATTACTTCACAAAAATTGTAGACTTATGTATTTAGTTTAATCTACAATTAAAATCACCCCATTTAGATATCTACAAGTCAAGTTATGGTCAAAATACCGATGTCTATTAAGTGAAACCTATTTAGTGACACCACTATAATTAACTCACATCTTACACCTTATTCATGCCTCAAGTAGACCTGAATTATACTCTAATTCCTCATAAATATCATCTCCAATTTCAGTTTGAAATTATTCAATTAATAGCTCACAACTCATTGTTTTTCATGCATCAAAATGAAACCAGAAACTATTACATGATTATGCATATAGTCCTAGTTATTTCTCAATTCAAGCACGCTTAATTAACATCTTTCTTTAGCATAAATCCAACTTCATTATACTTCAAATCCATACCTAATTCATCCATGAATCAATCTATATCTCACGGTTTTCATCCACCAAAAGCAAGCATAGAAAACTTCCAAGTTCAATCAATATATTTCCAGTACATATCACCAACAACATTACACGCATTTCATTCCAATTTAAGCATGATTCACATACTACTAAGCATGCCATAAAGATCATATTGCTACTTACTTATTAGGCTAACAATTCAGCTCAAAACTCCAGATTATACTAGCACCCCAATTAGGCAAAATTCATCATAAACTCAAGGTGAAGATGAGCTAGTTTCAGTAAAAACACAAGACAACAAACAACTAGTTTCTTGGCTATTTTGCGAGGGGTTAAGGTGTGAATTATGTGTACCAATTTATCTAGAGTAAAAACTAGAATACAGAGAAAAGTTTGAAGCAATTTCGGTGGAAAAAGGTGAGAGAAACAACAGAAATGTTACTGCTGGAATTTGCTTCATCAACATGCTAGGTGTCACCAATTTTCAAAGACACATGTCTTAAGACATGGAATCCACTTGCCCATTTCATATGCTGCCATTAATCCACACATTAAATTGCCATATGTCACCAATTACTCCATCCTTATGTCTCATTATAATTAGTCCACATGTCACATAATAATTGGTCCATTTGTCAATTAATTAACTATGCCAAATGTCACCCAATTATAGGCGTAATCATCTTAATCTTTTTATGTATCAATTTATCCTACACTTGGCATTTTTCCTAGTCTAAATGTACATTTTAATTCATCAATCTCCCAATTAATTCCAATTTACTAATTGAAATCCAATCAAACCAAAATTCAAAATATAACAATTCACAATTCACATCATTTTCACCTAACATTTTTCATACCTCGTGATATGTCAAATGAGTGCATATACTTTCTTGTATTGTTTATAAATATCAATTCGTGTATGAATGTTAATGTTATGTAAGTATATGCAATGTTTGATCTAGGGTTGAACCCTAAGCATGTTCCAAGAAACAGGATATTACGGTATATATAGATATAAAGGTAAAAGGACAACTGAAAAGACTACCCATTACTAGGCTCCGAGCCTCTTTCAATCCCTCAATGACGCATTGCTCCAGCAATGCCAACCCTAATTGGGTAAACATTTTGAGGAAGTGACAAAAGGAAGAGAGGGGCTTTACCCTGATTACCAAAACGCGATTGAATAGCTAGTATTGATTCAAGTGATTTTGATGGAGTGTAGAGTCTGGTGGTGGTTGGAATTGGTGGTGGTGGTGGCTGAAGGTGATTTGTAAAGTTTGAGAATTTTTTGAGTTCTTGCAGATACAATTAAACAATCGGATTGGGGGTCAATTTCTAGATAAACAGTTAGGAATTTTAGGATAATTCTTGAGCCTAAATTAAAATTTAGGAAGTAAACTACAACTTTGGTGCAGGAATTGTGGTAATTTGATGTCTAGAAAAAAAGTGATAAATTTTCTTGATAGATAGGTTTTGGATTAGGGAAGTGTTGAAACTGTGGGCTCAACAATTAGACGATTTCAAAGTGCATTTTTAGGCAAACAACTGGGCATTTTGGAGTGGTTCTTAAGGCTAAATTGAAGTTCAAGAAGTGAACTACAACATTGATGTAGGAAGTTTCTCAATCTGATGAGTAGAAAAAAAATATGAATTTTCTTAAACAGTTCTAGAAATGGAAAGCTGGAATTGTGGAATTTGGTTGGAAAGTTAAATGAGTGAAAGATAGTTGATTGTTTTTGGAAACAAACAAAACCCTTTATTTTTTGGAAACTAATAAAACCCTATGATATGTTTTAGGAAAACATTCAAACCCTTAAGAATTTCAAAGTAAAATCTCTCAATTTTCATTCATCATAATATGTCTTACAATATAGAAGGCCAGTTGTTTATATAGGCAAGTTTTAGACTAAGATAACCATAATCCGGTTTATCCAACCCTTTTGGCTTCCCTCCAGCAACTAATGCACTATAAATACAAATAAAGCATCCCATAATTGTCTATAAAACTACCATAAGTTGTAGACATTAAAAGGAAACTGAAATAGAAATAAATAAGGAAACTAATGAGCTTTAAAAGCTCTTATTCATCACATAACAAAAGAAAACTTTATCAAGCACTTATGGTGAACCTCCAAAATGTCTTAGGCTCTATCTTGGGCTTCAACATGTCAATTTAAGGGCTGGTCAATGGTTCTACATTGATCAAGGCTCATAATGCTTATGAGTTGACTTGGGCTTCACAAATACAAGCTTTGCAAAGGCCAAAACGTTGAAGCAAAACCTGTAGCTTCATTGTGAGCTTGGATGGGCTCCTTCACAGTAGAAATTGTTAAGCTTGATGGTCCTACATCAAATTTCAACGACAACATTTGTAGCTTTTGTAATGCTTAAACGCTTCTGTTTTGAGTAGCTTATAGGAAAGTTAACTCTCCACTACTATGCCATTAATTTTTTTCTATATTAATGAATTTTGTAAAATTTTCAAGAAAAGGTAAAAGGACAGCTAAAGCATAAAGGAATATTAAAGTACTCCATTGCTATCATTAATTCTTAGAGGCCTTATTACAAAAAGGATGATAAGTGTTCTTTTGAAGTAAAAAACTAAGCCACCTAAAGCTAAAGGAGATGTCCATAATTAGGGAAAAGATAGACATTGAATAATTTTATTGTTTATGAACATTACATATTGTACTCAATACGTGAATAAGAGGGTTATGATTATAAAAGATGATAGAGAGGTAGAAACTATGAGGGATTCCAAAGAAAAGGAATATAAGCCATACTTAAAGGTTTTAGAGATAAGAGTATTGAGTATGCTATTGATGGTGAGATTCTTATTACCAAGAAGACATTAAGTCTTCAAATTAAAGAGGAAAAGTTAGAGTCATAAAGGATATATTCTATACTAAATGTCACATTCATAACAAGGTATGAATATGATTATTGATGGGGGTTGGACTAACGTGGCTAACACAACACTTGTAGGGTTCAAGGAATTTATAAGTATACATGCTTTAATAGCTAAATAAATATGGTAAGGTGAAGGTTTCCAAACAAATGTCACTTTCCTTCTTGATTAGTAGTTATTATGATGATGTGTTAAGTGATGTCGTGCCTATAAATACTTGCATATTCTTTTAGGAAGACCTCGAGAATTTGATAAAAGGGCCATAAAATGTTGGATTACAAATATGTGTTCTTTTGTTATTAATAATAAACCATAAAATTTGTACCTTTGAACTTAAGTATGCCTATAAAGATAATTGAGACTGAAAGGAGATATTAAAGAGAAGAAGAGTGAGAGTGGGGAAAAGAGAGGGATATAAGGAATATTCTTTATACTATGCATCCTGTGTTTGTATTTTTATACAAAAAGGCTTGTTTTTCTTTTAATGTAGGTGAAGATTTGAACACAAATCCTTTAAAAAGTAAAGGTACAATAGGACCACAAATAATCCATAATATTTGTTACATATAAGCTTCAGGTGATCACAAGAGCTGACATTAGAGAAAATTTGACAATATAACATTTATCTTTAGTTAAAGATGATCTCCAACATAGGTGTGGTCTAGATTGTGTTTATCTTTTAAAATTATAGATAAATCTATAGTATACACCTACGAGTGTGTCCTAGATTGTATACTAATTTATAAAGTTACATAGAGATCCACTATTTATACCTACGTGAGTGTTCTATGTCATGCCTAACTCTCCAGAGATACAGAAGAATCCATGATCATCAAACATATACATAGAAATATATCATGCTCTAGTGACATTAAATTTTTTGTAGTCAACATGGTCTATCCCACAGTCATGGCCTAAACTGTACCTAGTCGAAACTCTAGTTCTTTATGTGGAGTATTTAATGCATGTTTCTTTTTAGTTTTATTTTTTAGATATTTATTTAATGAGAGCCATTAGAGCTTCTTCCATTTGTTCTTTATTGAATTGCAAACTTATCAAAGAATTCTTTCTTTATAACATTCAAATAATTATAAGTTCTCTAAGGTGTATTCTTAGGTGGGTTTTCATCACAAGGTGTTTAATCCTAAATATATAGAAAAAAAACCTTGTGTATGATGTGATCACTACAATAAATCCCACAAAACTAAAAGGTAGGTTAAAAGCTCCATAGAAAGCTTGTAAATTAAAAGAGTACAAACAAAGCAACATATCAACACATACATCCCTCTTATTCCAATAAAGCTTAAACAATACCATTCAATAAGAAATGAATATATCATCTTTTTAATGTGCTAAAATTTATCTAAATCTAGAAATCCTAATAGTTCTCTTGCACAAACTTATAAGAATCATAATGCTTTGTCTTATAGTAAAAATTATACTTTATAGATCATTGATTATTAATCATATGACCCTATGATCTTCCTTGTTTAAAAACCATATTTCCTACTTTTAGAAGTTGAAGAGTTAAGATAGTTGATGGGAGTTTTTCACCCATTAGAGGAAAAGGTCATATAAAAATTTCACAAACTTTAACTCTTCAATATGTCATTTATGTTCATAAACTAACATGCAATTTATTATTTGCCATTATAATATAAAAAGACTCTAACTGTTATGTTGTCTTCTTTAAATCTTTATGAATTTTGGGACTGGAGATCAAGAAAGATTATTGATAGTGCTAGAATGGTTAATGGTCTTTACTATTTTGATGAGGAACTCGCTAAAATTAAAATAACTCAAAGTTAAGATAGTGATATCAATTCAATTTATGTTAGCAAACAGATAATGTTTTTGCATTAATGGAAAAGGTATCCTAGTTTTCCATATTTCAAACATTTATTTCCTAAGTCATTTGAAAATTTAGATTCTTCTTTGTTTTAGTGTGAAAGTTTTTATCTTTCTAAAGCCATCATGCTACTTATTTTACCTCTAAACCATTTTACCTAATTTATAGAGATGTATAATGTGCCTCAAACTTCATCACCGTAATGAGTAAAAGATGATTTATCACTTTTATAGAAGATCATAACTATCTTTGATGGGTTTATTTGATAAAAAATGAAACTAAAAGTAAAAAACGTGTTTTAAAAATTTTGTATAATGATAGAAAATCATATTTGGTCTAAAATCAAAACTTTTAGATTTGACAATAGAAAAAGTACTTCAATGAATTTAAAGGATATTTTTTAAAAGATAAGCCAATCTGCATCAACCTACATGTTATGACACTCCTCAATAAAATGATATTGCCAAAAGTGAAAATAAACATGTATTAGAAGTAGTTTGAGCTATAATGTTTCTTTTATGAATGTTTTAAAGTATCTTTAGGTAGATGATATATTAACATCCTAATATTTAATCATAAAATGCTTACTTAAATTTCAAAATATGTTACACCCCTAAAATATTTCATTAAAAACTTTTATGATTGTCACATACATTAAATTTTGCCTTTGTAAGTATTTAGATGCATTATTTTTTTATATACCTACTTGATTTAAATATAATCTTGATACTAGAGCTAAAAAGTGTTTTTATAGGATATGTTCATAACAAAAAAGGCTACAAATGATATTTATACAAGTGATGATGTCTTGTAGAAGAATAATCATTTTTTCTTGTCTCCAACTTTTTACCAATCTAAGTAATGTTGCTTCTAAACCAACCCTGGGACAAATCTTCAGGACCATTCTTTCCTTCCAAAGCCTCACCTCTTCACTTCAACCCTAAACCCCTATACACCATCTTTGACACTTGACAAAAAAAGATCATGGTCCTAAGTTATTGGAGACAATTCCCTCAACACCAAACTCACCTTTATCCCTTAGTATACTAATTTAGAAGAAGGTGTCATATCCCTACCTATTAATGTGCTCAAGGTTAGATCATTATACTAGAATGCTACTTTAGTTAGCTACTTTTTGGAGAAGTGACTTGCTTTTTCGGTAGTCAAAAAATAGGCAAAAGTAAGATGGGCAGAATATAGTCTTCTTAATACCTTTATCACTCAAGAAGATTTTTTCGTATTTTCCTTTAATTCAGAAGACTTAGTGGTGAAAGCAATGGAGCAAGGCCATTGACATTATAGTGGGAAGCCTATAGTCCTTTAACAATGGAAACTAATCACAGAATTAGTGAAGAATAAAATCAAAACTATACCTATATAGGCTCAATTCTATAATATTCCTTCATTGGTGTATAATTGGTCTTGGTTGCCTTGCTAGATCAATATGAAAGACATTCTTTATAGATGAGAATACAACTGAAATTGGAAGAATTTGATATACTAAAATGTATATTGAGATAGAAATGAACAAGGTTTTACTTGAAACCTTAAGGTTAAAAAGGGTAGACCTTGAAGGGAGATTAAATGAAAGCATAATCAGTGTTACCTATTTATGGAAACCCAGGTTAATAGACCTATTGAATGGCAACCTATAGGCAAAATATTAGTGAAAAGAATGCATGAAGAATTAGAGGGAGCTATTAAAGAAGTTGGGAAGCTAGGAAGTGAAGATATGGTTACTTATCCACAAAATGGTAACTATAGGGGAGTACTTAGGACAACAACAAGTAGGGTAGAGGAGAACGTCCTTGAACCCCAAATTGAAAAATCTATAAAAGGACTTGTCTAGAAATGAGTGAATTTAACATTTATAAGGAGACCAATATTTTTGAAAATGGAACTCACAAATAAGTCCTTGAGGAAGGTGGGAAAGGTGAAGTTAATTATGACATAAACCTTATTAGTAGCAAAGAGGAAATTCAACAAGAAGGACAGATGCGAAAGGAAGATCATAATATGTCTTTCACTTCCACTATAAGATCTAATAACATGAAGGCTAAGAAAGGTACCTCACCTACCAAACCATATCCCTCTGAGCTTGAAATGTAAGGGGAATTAATGACCCCAAAAATAATATTGAATAAGTGACTATATTCACTTTGTCAATCCTTTTATTTTTGTTCTATAGGAAATAAAAGTGAAACAAAGGAATAGCTCGAAAATCAGTTTCATGCAAAAAGGATGGCCCTTTAATAACAAATATACTAATCATAAAAATGGCAGGATTTTTTTTACAAGACTAGAAATATTGATATACTTAACTTCTTTACCATAGATTATATGATCCATATCTCAGTCTTTTTGAAAGCATGAGGGCAGAAAATATGCATCTCCTTTATCTATGCATACAACTATGACTTCTAGAGGAAAAACCTATGGCTGGATCTTCTCAATGCATCTAATAACATCATTGATCCTTGGATAATCCTAGGAGACTTCAATTGCACACTGTCTGACGCTAAAACTAATGGGGGAAAATGTGCCAACTTTCTTTGTCAAGATTTTAGGAAGTTTTTTGTTACAATTGTTATGAAAGACCTCAGCTACATTAGAAACTAATTCACATCTTTTAAAGGAGAAAATTGGTTAGAGCACCTGTTAATAAAGAATGGAGGCTCTTTTTTCAAAGTTATAAAGCTGCTTTCTCACACCCAATGATTTTTTACCATTCTATTATTCAGGTATATAATTAAATTAAAGAAAAGCTGAGGACAGATTCTTTAATCACTTGGCTAAGAAGTAGGAGTTTGGGCAAGCTGTAAGGGATGGAATGAGCATGGAAATTTAGGGGTTTCAACAATTGAAATGTGTTATGAAAGTAAAATGCAGACTCAAAGAGCTACAATTTTCTTTAAAAAGCAATAATATACTAGACATGAAAGCAACTAAGGATAAGCTCCTACAAGTACTATGCAAACTATATTAGGATCCATTGAATGCAAACTTGAAAAAAGAGGAGATAAGGTCCCTAGATAATTACTTAAAAGATGTTAAAACTCACCAATAAATGCCTAAGAAAAAAATAAAGAGTGTAGTGGCTGAAGCAAAGAGACAAATGCAATGCCTTCTTCTTTAAATCTATTCAAAATAGGAGGAATTCTAACAAAATTTGGGATTAATAAATGATGAAGGTGATGAAGTATTGGATCAAAAGGAGCTAAAGAAGATGACATTTCATCATCACTACAATATTCTATGAACTAATAACACCTACATATCTAATGAAAACCTCAACCTTTATATTACACAATCCTTAAGCCCTAACATTACTAATATACTCTTACTTCCCCTCCAATCTAAACACATTGAGCTAACATTAAAAAGCATGAATTCCTTCAAAACTCTTAGCCCTAATGGCTTAAACTCTTATTTCTTCAAACAAACTTAGTAGTGGATAAGGGAGCATGTATATAAAGTAGTGCTGAATTTTTTTGGAAAATGGATCCTCTTAAGGGAAATCAACTAAACTCACATATACATGGTCCTTAATTACCTTAATCCAAATAGCTTAGATGAATATAGGATAATATTTTATTACAATACCATCTATAAAATCATTTCCAGCATTATAGTTCAAAGGTTAAAGCTAATGATGGAAACTATTATCATTAAGTCGCAAAGTGTTTTCATTGAAGGTGGACCCATTGGAGACAACACACTAGTGGCACAGGAATTGCTCAAAGTATACTAAAGAAAAGCAACATGTCAATCATGACTTTGACTTTATTAATTAGGATTTTTATCATACTAACTCTAAGACTTTGGTATGCCACATCAATTCATACATTTTGTTATGCAATTTGTCAAAACTGCTTCCTACACTATACTAGTTAATGGTGAATAGACTCAGTGGTTTAAGGGGAGCAAGGAATTAGGCAAGGGGATCGCTTATCCTCCTACCTCTTCTCAATATACATAGAAGTGTTACACAAAATCACTACCTATAATATTAGGGCCAAATAAAGTTTTAAATTCCACAAAAATATGCTAAACTTAAACTCTTTAAGTTAGCTTTTGCTTCTGCTCTTCTCATGTTTTATAAAGCTGATTTATATTCCATTAACACCTTACTTCAGTCTGTTAAATAGTTTACTACAGTCTCAATTAATGATTTGAATCCTCAAAAGAGTTCTATAATCTTATTCAGGGATGCAATGGCCAAACAGGAGCACATTATAAGTATGATAGGTTTTAAAGTGATGCAATTACCAATCACATACTTGGGGATCCCAATCATAAACCACAAACCAACTTACAAGGACTACATTAAATTATTTGATATAATTAAAGGGAGAATTGGTTGCTGGTGTAACAAAAGCTTATCCTTTGTGGGTAGGATCCAATTAATTAACTCTGTCATCTCCAACATTCATTCTTACTGGCTAAATCACCTTATCCTTCCTAAGAAGATCAAAGAAATTGAAAGATTCATGAGGAATTTTCTATGGCACAGTGATTCTTATAAATATGTAGGAGATCAAGTTGCCTATAATGATCTATGTAAACCTCTAGAATAAGGTGGACTAGGTATCAAATCCTTTAAGCAACTAGCAAGGTAATATTAACAAAAAGGGTTTGGAAATTGCTCACTAATAAAAAAATTTGTGGATTATATGGATGTACTCATGTCACCTGAAGAACACCAAATTTTGGGAGCTCAAATATAGCCAGAATCTCTCCTCGACACTAACTGAAATTCTTAGGAAAAAGCTTAGACTATACATAGCATTCGTATCTATTATTGGCAATGGGGAATATATAAATATATGGTATGACAACTACAGCTCCCAAGGCCCCTATTCCTTATTCCTAGCATCTTCCAGCTTAGGCATATGATAAACCTTGTGCTAAGGCGGCTAATATGATCAAAGACAATAATTGGTCCCTTATAATTAGAGGAACCAGCAGATTCAAAGACATTCTTCTAGCTTGCAGGCCAAATCCTAGTAAAGTTTTCTTTTAAAAAATAATTCCTAGTAAAGTTCATAGATTGATTTGGGTTAATAGTTCTTCAAGATCCTATAACAACAAATCTGCATATGGTCTATTTGCTCACCAACTTCCCAAGGTGCCTTGGTTTAGCTTAGTTTGTTTAAAAAGCATATACCTGGAGTTGTCTTCATCTTTTGTCTAGCCTTGAAAAACAAACTAAACACCATGGACAAAAATAAATCTTCCCAAAATCCTCTTTACCACCTTTATTACCAAAAGATGGAAATAAGGAATCACTTGTTTGTTAGATGTACTTACATACTGGAAACCTAGAATTACCTCAAGAGCTCTGTCAATTTCCATGCAAATGAAACAAACTACAATAGGCTATTCTATTTGGTCATTGAGACCTCTCTTCCAAAGCAAGGCACAAAGTTGCTTAAATTGGCATTTTGTACCTTCATATATGAAGTATGGAGAGAAAGGAATTCCAGGAAATATAGATAGAAATAAAGCAGCTTGTAGCAATTCAAAACCAACACTCTATAACATATTAAACAGCTGATTTGGTGCCACTTAAAGCCTATTGATTTTTCCCTATGTATTAAGAATATGTAGGGGCTAATTTAAGTGTATAAATGCTCTTATCTTGCTTGTAATTTGTTCAAATTGTGGTGATAGCTCAATCCTATTTTGTTTACCATTGTATTCCTTATCTTGTATATAGCTAGCCTTACCTATCTTAACTTATTGTATAGCTTTTCATCCTTTTACTTATTCAACTCTCAAAAATAAAACAATCATATTTTTCCAAAAATGCTCTTAAAAAGGAGAATAAAATAAAGGAAGACAATTTTACTTCCTTTATAAAATCCTATTCTCACTTCTCATTCCATTTTTTTAGCAGATGCATAATCATTGGTTAAAAACATAGAGGAGATAGGAAGTTTTAGTCAAACTTTTTCAAAAATAGATGACTTGTTAGCAAGGAGAGATACTACAAGTGAAACAGGTTATTTCTGTGCGTGAACTAGTTTTTTATACTTGAAGAAATAATAAAAAAGAGTAAAGACCAGTATCGCATTTTTCTATAAAGCCAATAAAAAGCTTTGAGAAAAGGTAAATATTTCAAGTAATTCTAATCTTATTCTTTAATCTATCACTCTTCGATCACCAACTCCTACACTAAATGATGAATACACCTATTGTGATTTTCCTATATCCCTTAGAAAGGAAATTTGAAAATGTACCCAATATCATACTGCTAAATAGTTATAGAGCATTTACTTAAAAGATAGATGACATGTTTGTTCCTAGAATTATTAAGGAAGCTTTAGATTATTTAAATTGGAAAATAACAGTAATGAAAGAGATAA
>JANSVA010000007.1:28438189-28450268 GCA_025504915.1 Erythroxylum reticulatum | reverse complement strand
AAAATTTCCAAATCCTAATTAATTCCAATTTAATCCACAATTTCTACTTATAAATCAAATTTACCCGGAAATGTCAATGAATACATGTACACTTATTTGTATAAGTTAAAAATTCATATGCATATGTTAGCGAATACTCAATTATGCAAAGCAATAAATTCCTAAATTTTCTAACCCCTACCATGGGGTGTTACAGTGCAAATGTTACACAACTCCATTAATAACTCCTTAAGCTTTAAAAGATGCAACAAGTACTCCAACAACCAAACCTTTTAAACTAATAAGTCCAAATGTTACTTTTGGTTGCGATAGCAATTCTTGAGCTCCTAGCAGTAGTAATTCATTATCTCCAAAAAGCTCAGGTTTTAAGACACCTCCATGAAAATTTATATCTCTACTTGTTATATATGCCTAATGCAATTTTTCCTTATATGCTTCTGACCCGCTTTATTATGAGGATGTTGCAGAAGGCCATGAATGAGGAGATGATAGTTATACACAAAATCAAAATTGGGATTTGGTCGATCTTCCGAAAGGAAAAAAGAATAACTTAAGTGGGTGTACCGCACAAAGTATCATGTTGATGTTACAATTTAGAAATATAAAGCTTGTTTGGTTGACAAGGGGTACTTACAATAGCAAGCTATCAAATTTGATGAAATATTTTCATTAGTGGCTTACTTTGAAACAATGAGAATTTTTTTAGCTTTAGTTGCACAATTGGATGACCATTGCACTAGTTTGATATTAACTTTGCTTTTTTGAATGGCAAGTTAGAAAAATAGGTGTTTATTTCTCAGCCTGAAAGTTTTGCCAATGATGATAATAGCAAAATTTACAAGTTAAAGAAGGTTTTCTATGGCCTTAAGCAAGTCTCGCGTGCTTGGTATAGTAAAATTGATTCATATTTCTTGAAAAGTGGATTTCAAAGGAGCATAATTGAACCAATTCTTTATGTGAAAAACCAAGGTAAAACTAATTTTTTTGGTGGTATATCTTTATGTTGATAACATGATATCTATATCTATATCTATATATATATATGTATATAGATATATAGGGTCTTGTAAAATAGTCTCTTTATTAGGGTAGGGTAAGGTTACGTACTATTGGACATCTTCAGATTCCACATTTCAGTAGGACTCTCGTTAGGTCTTATTGTTGTTGTATGATGAAAACATTTGAGATGTTGGATTTGGGTTTACAACATTATTTTCTTAGGCTTCAAGTGACAAATGTGCTAATGAAACTTTTCTTCCCAACAAAAATTTGTATTAGTCATGGTCAAGAAGGCACAAAAATTTGTATTAGTCATGGTCAAGAAGGCACAACTTAAATATTTTGTAATAATAAGGCAACGAATACTATAACAAGAATCCAACTTATTATAGTAGAACCAAGCATATAAACATCCGCTATCATTTTATTCGAAATATGGTAGTTGAAAGAACGATTACAACATAGTTTTGTGAAACAAATGAACAAGTTTTGGATATTTTTACAAAATCATTACCAAGTACCAACCATGAGTACTTTAGACTGAAGATGGGAGTTATAAATTTTGGAGCAAATGAAGTGTTGAACAGTAGTACTTCAAAAAATTTTAACATTCTATTTCTACTTTTAAGTTCTATTTTTTAGCAAGTACTCCCTCCTGTCTAAAATGAAAGTCGTTTTAGAGGAATTTTAATTATTCAAAATAAGTGTCGTTTGTAACTTTTCATGCATGTTTATGATTTTACTTCCAAAATTACCCTTTAATTTCTCTCACATCTTGATTACACATATTACACAGATTATACAAAAGCATTATTGTTGAGTAGTACCATTAATAAGGGTATATAAATCATTTCATTAGCTTTTTTAATAAGTGTGCATCCTTCTAAAACGACTTTTATTTTAGATAGGAGGGAGTATTTGTTAGTGAATTTATTAATTATCTGATTTAATTAGCATGTGTTTTGGTCAAGTTTTTCTATTGAAAGTGGCAATGTTAGTGGAACATGTTTTACCCATTTTCATGTTTTAATTGCTGTCTTTTTGTGTATTCTATTCAGCTATACGCCCAAAAATTTAGGCACTTGTTTTGTCATCTTCTGTAATGGTATTCACCATTTGTCTTGTCATTAAAAAGTTGCTTCAAGCCTTTATTTCCTTCTTCTGCTAGAGCTTTTGTATTTTACTTCCCAACAACTTTGAAATTATAGTTTCACCGTAATAAGAGTGGCCGCCATAGTTATGTCTACCTTGCTTTTGAATGGTTCCATTAATAGCCTTCCTGCAGTTGTAAAACCTTATATTTATGTAGAATTGACTTTCGTAGTCAGATTTGAGCTGATTAGACCTTATATTTCTGTAAAATCGGTGTTCCTAGTCTGATCTGAGCTGATAAGAAGATTAACAGAACTTCAAAAATCAAAACACTTCAAACAAATGAACTGTTTGCTTCTTGACCTCTTGAAAGAGCTTACGCACTTGTTTCTAAACCAGCCGAATGTTGATAGTTTCCATAAAATTTTACGTATCATGTTGACAAGTTCCGAAGCCCTCAATTACGCCAATATTTTAAAATGCAAGAAATATTCAAAATTTGCCTTCTTTGTAGATTAAAATATAACATTAACACTGATGCAGCACATAAAGAATTAACCAAATTAAGGGACATCAATTGTGACAACACCACTAATTGCAATGGACTGGCTCTTTATATTCCTACAGCAATATAAGGATGGTTTAGGTTGCTTTAAGGAAGTTGAGTAATCAATTACGCTATTCCATGCTACCAAAGAACAACCGTAATGTTAGTAACACAAGGAGAGAAATCAAAGTTTTTCATTATTCTCATCAGGTAATAAAGAGACCATGTACAGTTACTCTTTACAAAAGCAAGCGAAATCAGTCATTCATGAAAGAAGGCCAGTAAGGGTTGTCCATAGCTGGAAGCTGCGTGCTCTCAGATGGCTTCCAGTGACGCTTCCTTTGGTTTATGAACCAGTTGTTGATCTGCTTCTGGTCTAGCCCAGTTACATCTGCTAGTGCGAGCTTGTCAGCTTCCTGTTACAAATCAACAATCACAAATACTACTCCAAATAATTAAAACCTGACAACGAAATCTAAATATATTTAATTAACCGTGGGATAAGGCCACTTGTAGTGAATGTTCCACCAGTTAAGCAGAAGCTGTCTAGCTTCCTTTGGCAACTTGCCATTCTTCTTCTTCTTTGAGAACTCCTGCTTTAATGTACTAATGTAGCCACTGTACTTGCGTAGCAATTTTTCTCTTAGCTCTCTATCTCCCTTTGCATGGAGAGAATCCCGAACCCCTCCGGTTGTACCTTCGTCAGACCAATCAAGAGTTTCATCTGGTAAGAGAATGTTGATAGCTTGTGAAGCACTTAAATTAAGATGGCTTAAAACAATTCATTAAGCATTTTAAAGCAAAACTCCAAATCCAAACCTGATTCAATATAAATTGTCATAAGCAGTTGAATTCGAAAAAAATTGTCAAATTCTAATCAGGTTCAAACTCTATCAAATCGAATTAAATTAGAACTCAACTTGAATTTCGTTGCTATCTCCAAGGGTTAGAGCTTAATGATATAATTTTTCAATCTAGATAGAAGCCAATTTAATCAATTTGTGTCTATCACAAACCTAATTCCATTAACTCCAACTTAATTAGGTGTATAGAAAAATTAACTAATCCATATCTTAAGGGGTCGAATGAAATTTGAGAAGTAAAGGGATATCATTTTGTAGAACAATCCAACTTAGTATAAAGAAGATGAGCTAAGGAGAAAGGCAAGTTGGCATCGCCAAAAGAAGGTTGACAACACGAACAGACAAAACAAAAATACCAGGAGCAACCACCTCACAAAGGTCGGAAAAGAAAAGTGAATAAGTAGTGGGAGGCAGCGGCACAGAGAACACATGAAGCCAAGAATCCATGTCCTCCCTGGTCAGCTCAGCAGATGTGATATAACAGCACAGGACATAATTTCCAATGCTGAAAGATGGGACATAACAAACAAAGGAGGAGAGATAAGAGAGATGTAGAAAAGAAAAACAAATGTGACACAAACAAAAAGATTCGGAGGTTCGTTGTGTCGTGTCAGCTTCAAGAGTAGTGAGTGTAAGATTTTGACGTCTTTGTAAAGTACGGCGTGTATAATAAAAATCCTAATTAATCACTGCAAATGGCACGAATTTCGAGAGAACACAGGTAAGCCCGCAAGGCACGCGCTGTCTACATCCCAACTTGCAGATGCTTTTATAGAAGCAAGAGTTGTACACCTCCAAGGCTCCAACATCTTAATGGCGAAAACCCACTAACCAAAATCCTTTCTTTTTATGCATTTCAATTGAAATTGACTTGATAAACTTAAGGAGCCTGAGAACAGTGCATCGTAGTGTAAACTGTAGTTTCTAACTTTGTTCAAATCCTAATGCCCTTTCACATACCTTAGTCAGACAGACCACCTATTATGCTTCATTTCTAGCCCAACATTTCAGCTACTGTATACTATGTTTTATCGCTGCCAGACCCTGATATCCTTTAAACAAGAACAGCAGCATAAAGAGAATGCAGCTTTTCGACACTGCAAGGTCTTCTCTTACAACGATTATAAATAACAACGATGGAAAATGAGACAAAATCCAACGAAATCTAAACGACTACATGTGTACTAGTGCACAGTTCTATAGATCATACCACATAATATGAAATGGTATCATCGCACTTTCCGTCAAAATAGTGAGTTTGAAGCAGAAGTTCCATAAGAATTAATTTTTTCAGAAGAGAAGTTTCATAAAGATCTTCTCGAATTAAGATAAACTGTCAATGTGCGTGTAAATTAATCGTTAAGCTCAAATACAAGTGACATCTAATCCTTGAGATTGGCAGAGTGGTTATTGCATAGGTTATTAGCCTCCAAGGACTAGAGAACCAGTACAAGTATATTGTCCACCAACTTCAGAAAAATTGCATTTAGTAACAGATAAATGTAGTTTGCTACTTTTAACCAGGAGTACCTAGTATCCCTTCTAACAGCATTTGAAAGTTTATGATAGCAAGTTCTTTTTCTTCTCATCCATTTACATGATAAAGATATCATATGAGAAACTAAAGCATGGTGAAGGCAAGAATAACAACGTCAAGAACCTGTAAAGGTAGGAATCCGAGTGAAATGGATGCAAGGAGCTGCTGTGATCTCATGTGCTCACGTAAGTTCTGCGCATGCCTTGAAAAATATATTTTCGACCCATCCGTATCTAAAGTTTCTTTTTTCCTAAATAGAATGCATAATTTCCAATGTCTGCAAGAAAAGCAGCTTTTTTATGGAAGTTATTCCATAAATAGCTTACGACCACATAGATATATTGCTAAAATAACAATTTTATCGACAAAATCTATCTGTACCAAGTTAAAAAGCTAAGTGCTTTAGAATTGTCTAAGCCCCAAAAGAAGAAGAAAAAAACTAGTTGATCCACGTATCCAAAAGAAGATGATGATGATGGGAACATACTTACACGAGCAGATGTTTTCTTCTTTTCTTTGTCCGCGCAAAAGCAGATGCAGATGCTATAATAGAAAAACTCAACTCTTTTGTACTTCAGTCTGCCATGATATCCCATGTAGATTATGATATTCAGGCAGGAGCCTAATTGAATTGATGATTAAGTAGAAAAGAGATTTTCTTTCAGTTTTGAGTGTTTATTTTATACACTTGGAACTGCCTGCAACTCTTCCCAATCAGTGCTTTATGTGAAGGAGAACGTTTCTCAGACTTTTATTATCCGATGAATGCCAGGGTTGATCCAATCCTAAGAACTTTCTCAAGAACAGTCGTTTATTTTTGAATCTCCAACATGGCATGCACGACAACTCATGCTCCATACTCCATCCTAAGTCTAATCTTTAATCACAATCACCAGTGAAGTTAACAGCTAGGCGTTTATCAATGTAAAGACTTAACGATGAACAAAGGGACCTTGCTATGAGCCATAAAAAATACCCTAAAGTTTCTTTGAAACATTAAGAGTAAGCAAGATCTAAGAGAAACTGTTGACACAGGATTTATTCAGTTTACTAATTATGCAAAGGAAAGCGTTCTCTCTCAAGTATAAACATGCCTCCGATTTTCACCTTCTACTATCAACTCCCCAAGGAATTAAAGCCTAGAAACAACATGCAATAGCAACACTCCTTTATAACACAGAAAATCCAAACTTCTGACCTTCACTGTAGCCTTTACTTATCATCCTTCAAGGCCGAGGACTTAAATTCTTAGGTTAAAGGAAATAAATAATCAGAATTCAGACCCATGAAATAATTAACAAAGGTAAGGGCACTGCACGATAATCCCAGACCGGAGACGTAAACTTGATAAAGCATTTAGTCATGTCCTTTTAGACCGCAGAGAACCAGTTTTACGAAAGAGAGGAGTTATATTCCAGCCTTAAGGTCTTCTTGTCTTTTCTGGCCTCTGACACCTGGGTCTTAGCCAGAACCAGAATAAATGTTCTCGCTGGTTCAGGTTTTTGTCCAGAGCCAATCCTGGAAACTGTCCTATGAAAGCCAACCACTGTTCTTCATGTCATTTCGTCCTAATAACATTGAACTAGGTTTAAACTAACGTGCGCTTCCATCTTCTTTCCCATGTTGTTGACTTGTCGTGGATATCTTGTGCTGTGTGATCGTATCATATATAATCTCGGCTATCACGCAGACGGAACAATTAAAGGGTAGGATTTTCAGAAGATCTTGAGCACAAACATCAATGAACTGAATAATCAATTGAAAAGTCAAGACTGGCAACTAGTTCGAGAAAGAGAAGACCAAAGAGAGAGACCTGAAACGTGGCTGCTGGAAGAACCTTTGCAGAGGGTGTTCAATTGAGCTTCGATATCGTTCAAGAAAGTGGTGGCTTCATTGAAAGGCCTTGACAGATCCAATTTATACTTGGCCAAAATCTGACAGTAAATTTCCTACAGAAAACAAACAAAGAACATATAGTATAAATTGAAGGAATGATGAATCTGAAAGAAAATTTTATAAAGGGCAAACGTCATTTGGAGCATAAAACCTTGACAAAACCTACAAATTATTTAACGAACATAATATCAAAGAAGGAAACTGAGCTAATTAATGGGGCCTAACAGTATTACAGTGCCATTGCCACCTAGAAAAACATTTTTAACAAGGTAAATAAAAGGGATTTGATAAAGCAGCTGAAAGGTTCTAAAGAAGTAAGAGGTAAAAAGAAGGGTGGAATGAGAAGTGCATTTTATTAGGGTTTGAGTCATCTCAAGAAATATACAGAATGTAATCAGAGAAAGAAAAGGGACCATGAACTCGTCAAGCTCTGGATCTGCGCCCAAGCAAGAGACATCGGCATTTAACTTATTGGAAAGTTCGTTTTCTCGCCGGATTTCATCAAGCAGGGAGGCAATCTGCGGTGGTGCTCCCACCTGCAAAGAAAGAACATGTGAAAAGGACTTATCATGAGCGCTCCTCAACTGATTATGCTCCTATCTTTCAAATGTCCATGGAAACTAGTTAAGCAA
This sequence comes from Erythroxylum reticulatum, assembly GCA_025504915.1. NCBI lineage: Eukaryota > Viridiplantae > Streptophyta > Magnoliopsida > Malpighiales > Erythroxylaceae > Erythroxylum > Erythroxylum reticulatum. The sequence goes on along the minus strand of JANSVA010000007.1, from coordinate 28,442,702 downwards.
TCCACTTGGCGTTTAGACAGTTCATTAATAGGACTGCCTCAAGAATCAGCTCAAACCGCACAAGTTATTCCCTTTAACGGGACAGAAAGCATTTTGAAACCAACTACATGTATGAATATAAGGCATATGAAAGAAGAAACTTCCCTACATACTAATTATCAGCTACGGAAAACCATAAGCATCCTTCGATCTGCAACTTCTGATATGTCCTTTTGTGTATATGTGTGTGTGATTGATCTTTTAACCATTTGGTAAGCTGCAGAGTTTCAAAGCCAAAGAACAATATTGGCCATACATTTACCTTCTGGCAATCAATATAAGCTTCAAGCAACTTAGGGTAAAGAGGATGAGAAGCAATTTTAGTCCTAACGGTACTAGAAACCTCTTCCTCCAACATCTCACTCTTCTGAATTTCCGCCACCGGCGAGGCAGAATCGGATACAGAAGAACAGGAGAACATCTGCTCCGATGATCCAAACACAGGAAACGACGGCACAGGGGATGTAAAACACTCAAGATTATAAGGCAACGGAGCAACCATATCATCTGGCTCATGCATGGAGTAATCGTGAGCACTACAACTTGATTGCATGCCGTACAAGTCCTCCATCAATATTCGCCAAGAATATCAGGAGTTCAAACTTCAAAGACACCATGCACACATATATAGTACAGAAAACAAGAGTGGGGTGGTAGCTAAAGCGCACAACGGAGCCTCTCAGGGTCATGTTGTAACTCGTACAAGCTGATCTTAGTGACGCACAATTTGACTTTGGCGATGATAAGTAACAAAATTCTAATAAAAACTAACTTTATTTTTAATTTGTAATTAAATATTTAAAATTTAGATTTTAAATAAAATATTTTATTTTATTAACAAAAAATATTTTAAATACATAATATATTTATAGTAAAAAACTCGAATTTTATGTTAATAAAAATGAAAAACTACATAATTCTTTTTAAGTATTAATTTTCACATTGTTTTGTTTATTAACACAATATAAATTTTTATTTAAAAGAAAATCTCTATTTCCAAGAGAATTAAAAAAAACTGTACTGTATATTTATATTGACTAAGGCTAGAGTTTCGGACTAATTAATGGGCAGAGAGAGAGGTGTTGTAGAGTGTGATTTTAGCGTACGAACTGAGACATGGGTCCCAGTCTCTCCTAGTTTGCTTCTTTCCAGATTAACCGTTTCCACGCTCTTTCTCCTCGCGTTTCATCTACTTGCTTGATAGAGCTTTTTTTATTCATTTATTTGATGTCAATGGATAAAGTATTAAGTACTAATTAAACTATAATCTTACTTAAATTTAATTTTATGGTTTCCTAACGATTTATTTGATACACACTATGACATATGATAGCAATTATACGTTTTACTATTATAAAAATCAATTTATAGCTATGTAATTAGTGGAAATTAGCTTTTTGAAAATTAATATAAAAGGTTTGCATCGTCTCCCTCTCCCAAATTTTTCATTATTTACTAAATTTTATTATTGGAGAACAATTAAAGTATATTTTTCATAAATATAAATCTGACATAGAAATAATAACTTACTTTAATTGGAAAATAAAATCTCACCGTTATTTTAATTAGATTGTATAAATATTATATTATATAAATTTAATAAAAATAAAAATAAAATTTGAACTTAAACTTGAACTTGAACTTAAAATTAACTTTTTACATTTACTATAGAATTATATATTTAATTTTGTTTTACAGTATATTTTTCAAATTTTCCTAATAAAAGTAAAGCTCATCCATCAATGTTTGTTATAAAGAAAGCGTATGTTCAATTCATATTTGAATTCCAAAAGTCTAAATTACGAATGCCTAACTTTTGAGAAAATCTTCAGCACTTACAACACTATGCAACTCAGTAAAGCACTTCATATGAACCTGGACCAAGAATCTCAAATAATTTTAATGGTGATTACCTTTAATAATTAAAACAACACGTTGTACAATCATAATACTATTTAAATATGCTATATTGTGACGGCTCTTATTCCGAAGGTAACTATAAAGTCTGCCAGATTAGGGACAATTTAAGAAGCATGTGAATCAATTTTACTTGATAATAAGATATTAAGTGTGTATGAAAAAAATGTTTATTATATATAGAAAATAAAGACTAAGATATATATTTTTAATGTCATTCTTCTTTACATTCCTAACAGAAAATGAGTAACATATATTTAGATCATGTATGTAATATACGACGTCGTGTACGAACATAACACAAATAATATTTGGATTTTCCTTATGTTTATATTATTATAGTATTCTTCAAATTACTTTTAAAAAGCACTTTATATATTCAACAACTGTTCAATATTGTAATATAAATTGATTATTAGAATGAGAAGTAAGAACTGAAAAACGAGTAATGCGTGAACGAGTACAAGTACATGGCCACCATTTCATTGACTGGGAAATGATCAGGAGTTTGACCAAGCCATCGCCGTTGAAATCAACGCGTGTTCGAATGGCTTTTTATGCCACCCACTCAATGAGTTGATAATATAATAATACTAAATAAAGGCGTGACTCACTCAAGCCGTTAAGCGTGACACTTACCTAAAATATTTGTAATTGGCAATTTTTAGGACTGAAATGAAAATGCTTTAAATAATTATTTATTTAATAGATATGTGATAAATAATTCACATTTAAAAATGTGTAGATATAAATAAAACCTTAAATTAAATTGGTGATGGTGGGGATTCACTTTTTGATTAAATAATGTAAAAGATTTGTGTCATTATTTATGTCTCTCCACTCTTTTCGGTGTTGTTGCTTTTGATTTGCCAATCCTACTTGATGGGTTTATTCAATTTAAAGCTTTTCATTTCTCATCTAACTGTAATTCTTGAAGCATAGTCAACGCAAGAACAATATCTTGTGTTATCTGCCTTGCCCAATAATAACTTAATTTTAACTTACTTTATTAGTATAAAATGTCACAAAAATAAGAATCTTTTACATACCTATTACATATGTTTTCATGCATAATGTGTAATTTTAAAATAGTTTAATTATAAAAAATAAACTTGACTCAATTTTGTAATTATAGTTCGAACTTTAAAAAACAACACTTAATACTCAATTTTTTAATTTTTTCGATTCTAACCCGACATTAATATTTTCATTAATATTGTTGACGTGGCTTGACATGTAAGACAAAAACCCTAAAAACCTATACACATTGGACTTAATTAAGTTTAACTGAGCTACGTTATTTTGGGATTGAAATATCTAAATTAAACTTGATACCTAAATCACTAGAATTGAAAATCCTAAATTATTTAATTCTCGCATAAAAAGAAAGATGACTTAGAGTGGGAAAATTAATTTTATTCTTTAAATTTGGATATAATTACAAAATTAAGTAAAATTTAAGATTTTTTATAATTAACTGTTTAAAAATAAAATTTAATAGCATATTGAATTTGAAATTTACTTTTAACATTTATTTGAAAGTATAAATATTAATCATTCCTTGTTATAAGAGTCTTAATTCAATTCATCTTTTCATATTCCAAATTTATAAACTATAAGTTCCTGGCTTTTGAGGAAATCTTAATTACTTCCAGCTCTACGGAACTAAGTAAAGCACATTATATGAAATGTGGACCAAGAATCTCAAAAAAAAAAAAAAAAACTTTAATGGTAAACTACCTTTAATAATTAAAAGAACTGGTCGTACAATCGTAAACTAAGGTATTTAAATGTATTATGTTTTGATGGCTCGCATGCTGAAGACGACAATTTGTACTTATGAAACTATAATTACTAAATAAAAATTTAAAGACTAAACAAATCAAAGCACCTTAATTAAGTGTGAGAAGTGTAATTAAGATGTATTTATCAAAATTAGTTTAAAAATAAGAATAAAATTGATTCATTGTATACCATATATATATAAGTAAACTAACTAGTAACTACCTCCATTAAAGGATAATTAAATTAAATTAGATTTAATACTAAAATAATGTCAAAATTTATTCAATTTTATAATACTAACTCCAATTTTAAAAAATGTTAAAATACTCTAATTTTTACTTTTAACAAAAATAATTCAATATTGAAATTTCCGACATTAATGTGATGAACCAAGTTAAGTTAGTATTTTTGTTATATGACTACTACATATTATATTTATGTCATATATAAATTTTATTAATTGAGGGTGACCCTTACTGATTTCTCATTTGTAACTATAAGGTCACAAATTTAAATCGCAGAAGCAGTTTCTTTGTAAAAATATAAAAAAAGTTGACTATTTCAAAGAAGATAGCTTTGTGCATTAGGCATGTTGACTTTTATATAAATTTTATTATTTAATAAATTAAAAATGTTAAACACCCTAACACTTATTTTAGAAATAAATTAAAAATTATATGGCATTCAATATTTTCAATTTATTAAATAAAAATTTCACACATGACATAAATATAATATGTAGCAACTGCGTAACAAAAATACTAATCTGACG